>JAVTVJ010000697.1:600000-954955 GCA_034509425.1 Eopsaltria australis
AGCTGTTTCTCTCTCTCAGCACTCCTACACACCAGATTCTCCCAGTGGCTCTTGTGCCATCAGATCTCTCATTCCAGAATCATTCCTGGTCCCCAGGGATGTGCCAAAGGATGACATGGAGGTGACCTCTTCTGATGAGAAGTGAGAGTAGGTCCCTCACTGACAAAAAAATAATCCCACGATGTGGCTCCTAAATGGCACAGAATGAGCCCTAATGTCTGGACCAACAGGGTCAAGCCTCACCCTCCATGTGAGATGCTGATATGCATATTAATTATTAAACATCTCAAGGTGATGCTGGGAGAGGCTGCAGCCAGCCAGGCTGATCCCAAGGCCATCCTTGGGACGTTTGGTGTTTATTCTGGTGAAAAGAAGGCTCAGGGAAGACCTTCTTGCTCTCAGCCTGGCAGGGAGGGGCAGCCAGGTGAGGATTGGGCTCTTCTCCCAGGGAACAAGGGGAAATGGCCTCAAGTTACACCTGGGAAGGTGCATGTGGATATTAGGAAAAAATTCTTCACTGAAAGAGTGGTTAAGCATTGAAACAGTGTCCCCAGGGAAGTGGTGGAGTCACCATTCCTGGAAGGGTTCAAAACAGAAATAAATGTGGCACTTCTCAATAGTTTTTGGTGGGTGTGATGATATTTGGTCAATGGTTGGGCTTGATGATCCTGGAGATCTTTTCCAGTCTTAAGGATTCTATGGGATCACCTGGAATGGCCTTGCAGCAGCTTCCCTACAGACAAACCTGCTCCCCAAAGAGAGATAAACAGATATTAAATCCCAGGAAGGTCAAAAGAATCTCTCAGGATTCTCTCTGCAGTGATGGAGACAGTGGGAGTGACCCGGCGTGGCAGCACCTAAGTACAAGCATCAGTTAAATGAGGTAAATCTAATTTCTTCTAATATTCCAAAACACCATCCAGGTAACCAGTTAATCCCCTTAATTTTTCCCTAAATTCTTACCTCGGGGTGAACATCCTGAGCAGAAACTCTCGGTGTTTGTTCTGGATGAGTGAGGGGCAGTAAAAGCCCTCACGAGGGCCTGGGGCCTGGGAAGCAGCGCACGAGGAAGCCGAGGCTGTAAAGATTTACTGTGCTCACCATCACAGCCCCACGAAAACCACAGTAAAACACACTGTGAGTTAGTTCTGCTGAGCAGAGCTGCAAGGCTTTAAATTCGCACAGGTGCTGCCTTACAAACCTGTAAATAAAACCCGGAATTCCTCCCTCAGAACGCTCAGGCCTCACCGCGACGTGGGGCCTGTCCTGGGGGTGTTCATTTATATAACATGGAAAAAGTCACTTTTTATTTGCATTCCTTCAACGTAGCAGCTGCTGATGAAGATTTTCAGTGAAATCTCAGCTGACTGATGGTTTCCTTCACACAAAGATGGGAGTCCAAAGACACTGGTGGGATATATGACATAATTATTTTGCCTAATGGAAAAAACCTTCATTCAGATGGCAGGCCTAAGTTATTGTTGCCTTAAAGGCAAACGCTTGAGTATATTAAGGATTTGAAAATTGTGTGATTAGTAGAGTAAATCTTGAGTAGAGAGGGTAAGAAAAGCCTGTGTTTAGTCCATTACTTAATTCAGCACTGAACAACTTGCAAGTATTTAATCCTCTCTTTATTTATTTCTTTTTCATGCATGCTCTGCTCATTTTATGGGCTGAATATATTTGTTTCTTCCTTAATTAATATCCCTTTAGCTCTTTAATTTTGTGAATAACAGAGATACCCAATATAACTCTATGAGCAATGCAGGAAGTTTTACTAAAAATAAAAAAAATTGATAATTTTAATCATCTTGAGGTGAAAGTATTTCTCTAATTAAATCTAGTTCTGTAAGGTAAAAGGTCACATTAATGTTAAAATATGCTTATTAATTCTCAATTATTTCCTAGTAGTCTTGTTTGGGTTTAATATCACTATTGTTATTATTATTAACTCACTTGGCCCTTGGACAAAATTGTGATCCTTTCAAAACACACTACAGATAGAAAACATCTCTGTACTTTTATGGCAATATAAAAGTAAGTGATTTGATCTATTCCTTGAGAATCTTGCTGCTCTGAAAAGACTTTTAAATCTATTTTACTTCCAGTCAAGGGTGAGCTGTGATGTGACACGTGTGAGTTTGCACTTAATCCATTTTGTGGTGACCTGCTCCTTTATTGCTCTCTGCTCCAGCGTGGGAGAATGATGGTTAAACACAGGAGCTGATGGAAACGCCTCAAATGAAATTTCATTTTTCAGAGCAAGGCAGGGCAGTCTGAGAGCCAAATTTATCTCTTGTCAAAGGAGAGAGTTTCTCTTTGGAAGCACTGACTGCAGGGAGAAGGAGACACGAGGAACTTAGGCAAGGGTTTAACTTTAAAAAATACAGAGTTTGAATCTCTTGGTCTCACTTGGGTGATGATTTAAGTTTGCAATGGTGTGGCAGCAGAGTCTCAGGTTTGTATTAAAATCGAAAATGAAAGCTTTCCATTAAAAATACTTCAGCTTTGGAGCAGCTCCTTCTTAGGTTGCCACTGTCTTCTCATTCTGTTTTGTGGGGTTTGGTGGTTATTTTTTAACTCATCAAAAAAGCAGCACTGAAAAATGGCTCACGGATAAAAAGCCATTTATGACACTTTCCAGGTATATGAAAAGAGTGGAAGATTTCCAAACCTTCTTACTGTGAACAGTATTTTATGCAACTGCTGTCGAAAATACATGTATGCAAAGGAATTTTTACTGGTAAGTAAAAATACAGTTTAAAGATTTATGCTGCAGTTGCAGTGCTCAGCCTTGGGTTTTCCAAAGGCAGCAGGATGGATTCTGAAGTCCTTTTTAATTCTCTGCAAAGCATCATGTGCCTACAACAAATTCCTGCTTAGAACAATTTAAGTTGCAAATAAGGAACCAGCCCAGAAACTCCACATTTTTGGCTTGCTTTAAATGACTGGCATTGTAGTTATGGTAATTCTATGAAAAGGACTCTCAGAAATCAGTTTGTTGTTTGTGTTTCATTCCCCAAACTGAGAAAGAAGCTGCTGGGTGTTGGGTGGATGAAGGAACTGCCACTGGAGAAGGTGCTGAGCTCAGTTTAAGCCTATCAGATGTGGCAGCATTTAAAAACCAATAATCGTGGTCACACCACGTTCACAGGCTGGGAGGGAGTGAGGATGCTGAAGGCACGGCTTGGTTCATCCCAAAGGTTATCACACAGCATTTGTCTCAGAAAATGGAATGCACAAATCCCAGGAAGGGCAGGACCCCTGGAGGTTCTCGATACCTTCACTGTTAATGCTGTTAAATCACAAAAATCGGACAAAACTTGGAGCCAGGTTGGGAAGCAGCACCAAATGCCAATAGGAGGAGTGAAAGCTGGATTTACCAAGCCAAAAACTGTGCTGAAGGAAAAGTGGTAACAATATTTCCACTTGTTTGGGGTATAATTGTGCAGAACACAGGCAAAGACACCGTGGAAAAGCAATAACAGGCATTGAAAGAGTGGGACTGATGGAACATGTGGAAGTCGGGGCAGGTGCTGCACTCTGTGTGCCCATTAAAATCCCCAAACCACAGGATTTACCTCCGAAACTGGCAGAGGGAATAGACTTTTCCAAACTGTGCTTGTCCAAAACCTGGCAGCGCCATAGGAGTCGGAATTTTAAAAACACACTAATTCTGACTGAAGTCACACATCTGTGCCTATTGAAGTAGGAAAGATTACCCTGGGGGGAGCCAGTTACCTGCAGGATTTCAAAGACGAATGGATTGAATCCTGCAGAGAATAAACAGTATTTTCTGGTTTTTGGATGACATACTAATACCTGGGAGGAATTCAGACGAGTATTTACAAAACCTTGAGGAAATTCCAACATGTTACAAAGCTATGTTATAAAGGGAACAAAAATAAGATTGTAAGCATGAGATTTTTTTTTTCCCATCTCTCTAAAACCGAGTTCCTTGCCTAAGTTTCAGGAATAAAGGCTTTAAAAAGGAAAATAAAAACTATGGAGCATGTATAAGTACCTCAATATTGCACAACTTCTGTTGTTTTTATCCATGTGAAAGGTTTCTTATGGAAGTTCCAAATTATCATTGCTAATTAGGTTGATGTCTTTCCTGATAAAGGAAGCATAAAATAGATGTGGATGGAGCATTAAAACAAGATTTTTTGGAGGCAAAAAACCAAAAAACCTAAGAGCTCTATTGCATCCTGTAATTTGAGGTCATTCAGGAGAACCTTAATCCACAATTTCCTGAAGGAAAATGGGCTGTTGCTTCATAAGACTCTGGCACCCAAAAAATTCCCAGTTATTTGCCTTTTACTTCATTATCAGAATGCAAAAATACATCTACAGTTTTAAGAGAAACTTGCACTCCCATTTAGTAATTCATAAATTCTAGGAGCGTCTCTTTACATTTACCCTGATGCAGACAGAAGACCATGGGTAAAAAAGAGGGGTGAATAATTAATATGCTTTTGGAGGTAGGCAGTTTTGAGGATCAATTTGCTCTTGTAAAATCCCTTGTGGACCATGAAACATGTGCCCATCACATGCCTCCTTCCAGTCACCAACAAATTCAGCTGGAGACCGAGAAGAAAAGGTGATTTTTCCAAGGAGACGCCTGGATTTCTGTGTGTTTTTGGAACAGCCACATCACAGGAGATATTCAGGCTCCAGTGCTTCACTGAGCAGCGTTACCTGGGCAGGAGATGCTGTTTTCCAGGAGGAGCAGCTCCAAAGAGCTTGTGAACCTTTTGACCAGCAGAATTATCTCAATAGCATCATGGAGAAATAAAAAAAGACTCAAAGAAGCCATCATGGAGAAATAAAAAAAGATGAAAGAAGCTGTTCTTGGTGCAAAGTCTGATCAGGTCACCTGAGCCTTCTGGGGCCTGCAGGAACAAGGGCAGGATGTGTTCCTCCCACTCTGTTTGGACTGTACCTCTTGGGTGTGGTAACCTGGAGTTGCAGCAGTGTTTTTATGGAGGATTTCCCTGAAAATCTCTTGCAGGGCCTTCCTGGGGCACTTGGTGTGATTCTGCCTTGCCCCATCCAAGTGAGAGTTCCCTTGGTTATATCCATTCTCTCCCCAGACCCAAGTGAAACGGGGTCCTGCGTATTTGAGTACAAACTTGTGTCTTGTGCTCAGCAACGGGGAGGAAAAGAAAACATCATTGTCCTCAGTTAATTGCTTCTTTATGACAGGCTACACTTCAAAGGCACTTTGGTCTCAAGTGCATCTCAGCAGAGAAAAACTCACGCTACCGATTTTAACCCCCACCATTTCCAGCCACGCAGATGAATGAATTCCACATAACAGAACCTCCACATGTGGAAGTGGAATGTCAAATTAGTTTGGGGTTTGGTGGGGTTGGGATTTTTTGGTTTATTTTGTTTTTTTTGAGTACTGTTTTAATGAGGTGTTCAGTTTAGCACATTTGGCTCCTCCAAATTACCTCAAGGGGATTCATATGTTAACGAACTCCACAGCTGTTGTTTGTGAAACCAGCCTAGCACAAGCGGAGCATGTTGTTGCAAAGATTTAAATGCTCTGTTGGAGAGGTCACTGCACTCCTTTGTCTGCTGTCAGTTATTAATAATGAGCCTACTACTTAATTTTAAAATTTTTTTCAGCATCGAACACATTCCAGGTGGGTTCGGTTTGGGACTGAACTCCTGGGTCGACTCAGGGAAGCTGCAATCAGAGGATGACCTGATTTTATGCAATTGATGAAACATTTCGGGGTGGGGATGACTGGTGAGGAAGTTTCGGGCTTTGGAGGTGGCCTGAAGAGACTGCATTGAGCAGAGAGAACGTTTGCAATGATAATTGTTTTATAAACATGCCCCGATATGCTTCAAAAGCTTTAATTCTGGATTTCTTAAATTAGGCTGGCTTTGCTCCTGGCAAGCAATAAACTGTTTTCATTTTAGATGTCACTTTACATTTAAGGAAATTAATAACTGGGAAAGAAAAAAACCATCCCATTTGCTAAGTAAGGGCAGAGAATCCGTTTATTTCAAGTATCCAATTAAAAACCACAGCTCTCCTCGTTGAACAAACCCTGGGTTTTTAAGGGCCAGAGTGACAGAAGAGTAATTCCAGTTCTTATCATCTCATGGGAAGCAGTGCTCTGCTGTTCCTGGAGCCCACCTGGCCACATCCCAGCATTGGAAAATCCAGTGGGCTGCAGGTTGTCCAGAAGACTTGGCTTAGGGACTGCTGCTTCCCAACCTACTCCCACATAGCACATTCCACAGCATTCTGGCTCATAGATCATTTCATCATTTCAATATTTGGGTTTGATTTCCTCCGTGTGCTTTATTACTGAAAATAATGAATGATTTAATAATGAATCATTAACATCAGAGCAGCCTCTGCTGGCTGCTGGAGACAGAGCTCTGATGCACAGCCCCACGAGGGATTTCATTTGGTTGGGCCAGGCTTTATTCCCTCCCTCAAAGGTACCAGCATTTAAGTGCAAGGAATGATATTTTGCCTGGAATTTAGGCAGAATATAAAATAGATGTCCAGCGGGAGCATTGCCAAATCCGAGCACTCCATATTGGATGAGATCAGGGTTTCTGTCAAACAAATGCAAATGCAGTGTGACTTTCTTGCACACAAAGCAAGAATTTCATCTGAGCCTCCATGACATGGCTCTGAAAACATAATTAAGCTCAGACAGCGGAATAAAACCTTTGCCTTGCTCAAGACAGAAAGGTTGCTAATTATTGTAAAGTGGTTTTGTTGGTAAATCAAGTTTTTTGAAAGATTTGGCGTTGCTAGAAAAGCATGGCTAAAAAGAGAACAATCCATGTCAGGGGAAAATGCAATAATGCTTTCCCAAAATCCTTGTGTTGCTTTTTTACAGATGGAAAACAGAGGCACAATGTCCCTGAGACCCAAATTCTCCCAAATTATTTAGCTTCGGAACAGCATGGGGTCAATGCAAGCTCCCACTGGTTGAGAGTCAGTTTTTGAGATTATGGGACACTTTTCATCCGATGGCACCTTAGAGGGATGTTGGGATGACATTTAATGTCACCTACGGTGGCTGCTCAGCAAATGGTGCTCTGTCCCCAAGGCAGAGGGGGTGAAATCAGCCCTGCATTTAGCACAGGCCATTGAAAACCAGCCATGCACAGGCTTCTCACTTAGGCAGATGAGCTGGATGCAAAGGGATAAACCAGATTGCTGATATTGTATTCACCCTCTCCCGTTTGCAAGCCCCATTTCCAAATGTCCATTGAATGGGGATGGATGGAAAGGGGGGAGGACTTTGCATGATTTTTATTGCTAACTCTGAATAATGGCAGTGCAGCAAATGCAGCATGTGGGCCATTCTTTGCACACTGTGAACATTCAGTTCAAAAATATTTGTAACATAGTGAAAAAGAGGCTGCTCCCTAGCTCAGCATGGAATTCGAATGACTGCCAGTCGGGAATGAAGTCACCTTCCATTTCAGGATCTTTCAGTGAAAAAGGATGAGTTTTCCTGGGGATCTGGATTTGTCATGTGTGTTCCCGAGGAAAGGCTGAGAAACCGAACATTTCAGGAAGGTGGAACGCTTGGAAAAACATTTACACCCTCTTCTCCTTCATTCAGTGCATCCCAGCCCAAATCTTCAGAGCACAGCCTTTGTCCTCACTGTGACTTTGCTGTCTCTCAGGACATGACAGGCTTTTCCAAAGGGAACTAGGACTGGGAATGGGTCAGCAGAAGCCACAGCATCCCAATACTTCACCTTGTTCATTTATGGATTCCCCAATATATACAATAAAAGAGATTAGATGCTCCGGAGGGCATGGATGGGTGGAAGGATGGATGGATGGATGGATGGATGGATGGATGGATGGATGGATGGATGGAAGATGGATGGATGGATAGATGGATGGATGGAAGAGGGATGGATGGATGGATGGATGGATGGATGGAAGATGAATGGATAGAAGATGGATGGATGGATGGATGGATGGATGGATGGATGGAAGATGGATGGATAGAAGATGGATGGATGGATGGATGGATGGATGGAAGGATGGAAGATGGATGGAAGATGGATGGATGGAAGATGGATGGATGGACGGAAGGATGGATGGATGGATGGATGGATGGATGGATGGATGGAAGAATGGGTGGATGGATGGATGGATGGATGGATGGATGGATGGATGGATGGATGGAAGGTACTTGAGGTTCACTGATACTCCTAAAGTAGAACCCCTGACCAATATTTAAGTAGCAAAATTGGATGTACCCTTAATGAGTAATTCCAGTTTTCTAGATCTTTCTCAGGTATTTCTAATAACAAAAACTAGCAAAAATCCAACGAACGTCTGAAGACATAGCAGGTCCTGTGGAAAGCAACCTTGACGAGTCTTTTGGAAAGGAACACAAATAGTGATAAAAGTGCAGACTCACCTCACCTGTGGCCATTTCACAGAGCAGCAACACACACAGGCATCTCCCCAGTTACATAAACCAGCCCTGACTCTCTGAGATGGTTGATAGACCCTTGTTAGACCCCTTTAAATACTCCCTGACACATCCCCACTGATGCAGCGCCATTTCTCATAAAAGCCCAACTCTTTTCCTGTACCAAAATGCACTCATTGCGCAGTAATTCAATGACATGGCTCTTCCTCTTTATGAGCTCTGAAAATATCTCATTAAGAGTGTCACAAATTACCACCATAACTTCTGCTGATGGCGCTCGTTCATCCTCGGCTCTGAATAAATCCGGTTGACAACTTTAATGGAACAAAGCAGGGCTTTCCCAGGCTGTGATTCAGCACTCAAACACCTCGGTGTCACCCCAGACTTGAAGGTTTGACAGAGCCAAGGTGTGAGGTGCCACTTGAGACAAGCTGGGACGGGAGAGTGAGGGAAGTGCGGGGATGTTTTTCCTCCCCTCTCTCAGTTCTACGGTTTCAGCACTCTTCACCATCTGGTGGAACACTTCAGAGAAGAAAACAGTTCTGCAATATCTAATTTTGCCATGTTTTTGGAACATCATTATAATGATCTTTGTGTCATTTAAGTGTGATTACTCGTCCTCCAAGGCTTTTCCTGTTTACACTTAAATAGTACTGGAGCATGGCCAGATACGCTTGAAATGAAATGGTACAAAATACTACATTTTTATCATAAAGGCTTAAAAGCAACATTTACAATTAAGGGACACAGCCTGTACTTTGCATTCTGGTAGGTTTTTTGTTTTGATCTCATTGTAGTAGTAGATAAATAAAATTAATTAAGCAAGCGTAATTACCAGTTAAATTTTACAAAATCCCCAAGAAATGGAAGGCCTAATTCAAAGTGGCGGTAATGGTGTAAATAATTAAGTCAAATTGTTTTCATTTTCATGCTGCATATTGTTTCCTTCAGCGTGTAATGGTACAAGGCAAAGTGTACGCAGTGCTCAAACTAGACAAATAATAGATAAATTTATTCATAAACACTTTGTGGATTGTAATTAGAAGTTCACTGCTGCAGTGTCTATAGCACCAGTCTATTTTTCCCTTCAGTTTCTGTAAATATTTGCCTGGGTAAATTTTTGCTTTGAAGAATGTAGAGAGAAGGAGAACACGCCACAAAAAGTGTTGCAAAATCATCTTTGCTTCTTGCATTGAGTGGCATCCAGGGTCCCAGCAGCATCCAAGGTCTGTGTCCTCAGCATGGCCCAGGAGGTCCTGTGCCTGCAGCAGAGGGAGGCAGAGGGAGGCTGGAGCTGGGTGTGAGATGAGTTTCCCTTCTCTCACTGCTTGTTGCCCTAAATAAAGCTTTTCCAGCCAGGATACACAAAGTACCTGGCAGATCCTGCCAAAAAACCCACTGGACCTCAGGGCTTCAGCAGAGAGAGCCTGAACACGAGGCTGGGCACATGCAGTGACTGTGCAGGGCAAAAACACTGTGGGAGGAGAATGGGATTGTTTCTCTTCAGGCCTGGTGAACTTTTCCTCAATGAGCTCATTCCAGGGAGAGCTGTGATAATCCAGGACAGGTGGAAAGTCAGGAGATCCTTTGGGGATCAGCACTCACCAGAGCTCAGCTTTGAACACTGGGCAGTGACCCTGAAAGGAGCATTTGGGGACAGACCCCCATCAGCAGCTCCTGGGTGAAACCCATTTGTGTAACCAACCCTCAGCTCGTTCTCAGCAAAGCACAAATTTATTAAAACTGCAGTTTGGAAAATGCAGGAACACAGAAGATGAAAGCTATGGGATAAATCTGCCATTCAGCACGCTCTCAGTGTATTCCCATTGAGTGAAATCAGAGATTGTGTTAGGATTACCTGCACTCCCTAAGGTTTGAGGGACATCTTATTCTGCCCCAGTGCATCCACCTGGGTACTGTGAGTGTTGTTAAGCCATGGAATGAATGGCAGAGAAGACTGTGGCACTGCTTGGAGCTGGCACATGCCAATACCTCGACCAGAGTGCAGCACCGGGCACTGCAAACAAATCTCTGCAAAGCTCTGTACAAGGGTCAAAAACACTCCTCAAGTCCGCTGGTTCTTCGCATGTTCTTCCAGCTGAAAAATCCCGTGGAGCTTTCCTTCACCTCTTGCTGCAGTGGAGCAGAGCTTCTGCATAGCACTACTGGCCTCTGCTGCCAGCATGGGAGAGGAGGAGAGGAGAGGAGAGAGGCTTCCCACACCTCTGCCTCTCCAGAAGGCCTCCTGATCCCTGAGTATGAGCTGCAGGAAAACCAATCTTTCATCTTTACCTTATTTTCATGCTTACAAATAAAGGTCAAGGCTCCCGTGCTGTAGCCGGCGCCGAACGAGCTTTGAACAAGCACCCTGAAATGTGATTGTAATTAGTTTCCTTTCAATCTTGATGTGAACAGTGATCTTAAAATGCCAGGACTGTAGCAGTGCATGTGATTAACAAGCACACAGAAAGGCAGGCTACGGGAAAATATGGATAGAAATGAACAAAATGCAAATGTTGCACTGCTTTAAATTTTATTATCCTCCCAGCTCTTCATAAAATACTGTAGACATCGTTTGATTATATTTTTAGTCTAGGGAATTAATTTTTAACTAGGGAACTCGTTTCTGTCTTATGATTACTCTTCTCTGCAATGGCCTGTAGGTCTGAACTAAAAAAAAAATCACAGTTTTAATTGCGCTAATGATGCCCAGAACTCAAATTAATCTCACTTACATGTGTGCCATGCCATGCAATATGTGCAGGGACCGCAGGCAACGTGTGCATCTTTTCATACCAGTGATTTCTCTGGGAGCCAGGTGTCCTCCCTGTGTCACCGCCTGGGAGGCTCCTTGGATTCTGTGCAACCAGTGGAGGGGAAGGAAGAACAGAGCCAGTGATATTTCCTGGTCACTCCTCTGATTTCACCTCACTTGTCTCAAGGGTAGCTCACAGCAGAGCCTAAGGGAGGGTGAGGAGGAGTTCTGAGCACTGAGCTCTGGTCACATCCACTCACAGCCCCTGGTCCACCTCCCCTCTGCACCCAGGGATGGGTGGGAACTGCTCCCAGGGAGGCAGAAATTCCCTCACTCGGCCAGAAAGGACCTCAGGGCTGCTCCTGTGCGTGGAGCTGACAGAATAGGAAGGAGAGAGAAACAGAATAAATTACATGGGGAGTATTTTGCTTGAGAGACTACCAGTAACAGAAGCTACTGTATTTTCTACCTGGGAAAAAAACTATTTTTTTTTATCCAGCTGCCAAGTAAATTCACTTTTTCAAAACACAGGTCTTAAAAAAAAATCAAAAGAATAGAGCTAGAAGGCCAAGGTGGAGGCAGAGAGGAGATAAAACAGAGAAGACTCTTCAGAGGAGGAATGTGGTTTAACACTCTGCAGGTCACTGTGGCTCTCCTACCCTTCAGGCTGACTCGTCCTGCAGCAACCTGACCCAGACATGCAGCAGTGTCTCAACCCTGACATTGCTGTCTGAGCCAAAACTGCACTCCAACACCTATCCAAGCCTTATTTATTCTCTTCTCCAAACAATTTGAACTCAGATACCCCTATTTTATAACAACATGATACCTTGATACAGCTGAGAGTGCCCTTACTCAGAGATTGCGGTACCCAACACCTTGAGAGCACAGCTCTGCTTGGTTACCTCATCCCACTGCCTTGGGCTCTCATTCTCCACACTGAAATCCACTTCAAATGGAGTGCTGAAAATCCAATTGTTTGCTGTCAAAAAGTTTCCATTTTGTGATGAAAGATGTGACCTTTCTTTTTGGATTGATTAGTAAACATGAGGTAAAATGTGGGAGCACGCCAGTGTTAACTTGATACTGCCACAGGCTCTGTGCATCAAATAGTTCTGCTTTATTCTGAATGTCCTGTTAATGAGAAAAATATTCAAATCAAAGAAATGTGTTTCCTTCAATTCTCTTCAGAGTGTAATTTGGAGCCTCAGAATAGCATGCTCAATTATGTCTGTTTTATTCCTAAATTAGGGGGGAAAAAAGCATCAGAAAATTATTAAGTAAACCTCTTAGCAACTGTTAAACAACATCCAGTATTAATTGTTTAATCACTCTTTTATTATTTTTCGTCAGGTAGAAAGTGAATAGCATGTTGCTCAAAGGATTTCTTCCCACAAAACCCCTTGGCGCACCAAATTCCGAAGTCAGGCAGATTCCAAAGGCACAATGACTGGGCAGATGGGCAGAAACCTTTCCTTAAAAACTGCTGGAGAGGCTGGTGTGACCAGGAGCAAGAAGCAGCTTTTTTTTCATGTGTTCTGGCACTTCATGGAATGCCTGTTAAAGGCTCCCACCCAGACTGAGCAGCAGGGATGTGCCAGTGCTGCAGAGCTGGCAGCAGGTGGGAGCTCCTTGCTGCTCAGCGGCTCCCCAGGGTGAGCGTGGGCCCTTTGGGCACTGGGTTTGCTTCACTCAGAGTTGGATAAGGATTTATTCATCCCAGCTCCCCTGGGCTGCTGGGCAAGCCTCCCACACTGCATTCCAGGGAATCTCGCCAAGCCAGGGCTTCCCCTCCCGGGGCTCCTCTGCAAGTCCCTGTGGGGTCACCAGCCCACGCCTGGCTCATGGGCAGCAGGAGCTGAGATTGCTGAGGCACCATCCCAGCCATCCCCACATCTTCAGGAGACTGCCTGAGGCTCCTGAGGCTTCCAGGGAAGAGTGAACAGCATCAGCACAAATGCAGCGACAGCGGCGGCTCACGGAGCCAGCGTGGGCAGGGGGCTCACCCAGGGGCGTGTGGGGGGCATGCAAAGCAGGCCTTACTTCCCAAATTTCCCAAGAGCCATGAGGAATTAATTCCTCAAATAAAACACGTGCTTCTAGTATCAGCTAAGATGGTACATACCAAAGGAAACAGATGATCAGTGTTGTTCCGTTCTTCTTCTCCTCATCCTCCTTCTTCTTCTTCTATTTTTGCACAGGTTGAATTATTCATACTGACTCTGCATTATCCATAGGGTGGAAATTAGGGAAAACTTCTTCCCCCAGAGGGTGCTGGGCACTACCCAGGCTCCCCAGGGAATGGGCACAGACCCAAGGCTGCCAGAGCTCCAGGAGCATTGGGACATCACTGCCAGGGATGCCCAGGGTGGGACTGGTGGGGTGTCTGTGCAGGGACAGAGGTCGGACTGGATGGTCCATGTGAGTCCCTTCCAACTGAGCACATTCCATGATTCTGTAACAGCTTTTTTCCCTCAGCATCCTTAGGGCAGAGTGCCGAGCCCACCATGCAGGAGGCTGTGGGCATTCCAGCCGTGAAATGAGCCTGTGTATTCCCGAGGTGCCCCTTCCATCATCGGCATTACCGCTGGCATTTACTGCCATTCCCATAAAATGCACCTGGACAAATGTTGTGAACCACTGATGGGAGATTGAACCATGAATGAGAAGAGATGTCTGAATGAGAAGAGTCCTGAAAATTCCCTCTGCAAAGGGTGGGAGGACAAAGGACCATGGACTGTATGAATTACTGCCACAATATGAATTTTCTTTTGGTTTCTATAGGTTTCTTCTCAGAATCCTGCAAACTATTGGTTGTCTTGTCCCTCATAAGGAGGAGAAGCTTCAAGTCCATGTGTAAATTTGTTCACATTTCAGCAGCCAGATCTTCCTGGACTACCTTCACCAGCACCCCTGAAACCCTCTTTAATACCTGACTGAGGGTCTCTCATCCTAATTTCTGCCAGGACAAATAGTGCCCAAACACACCACGGTTCTGTAGCTGTCCAAGTCCTGCCCCATGGGTTGGAAATTGCCATCCAAGTCAGGACTGATATTTATGAATATCCATCTATGGCAAGTTCTGCACCTCAGCTGCCTGGCTTATATTTGATTTCTTGTCTCCATGAACATGCACTTATTTCCCAAACCTTTTTTTCAGAAGTATTACCATAAAGCAGCTCCTGCAAGAGCAATAACAAAGTCTCCATATTTTCAAGTCCGTCAGAAAGACTTTGTCACACTGCAAAATATAGGTGTCTTCAGAGATAAGCCTCTTGCTCCCTAAAATAGTCCCTCTCTAAACATAAATACAGAGTCCAAACACCTTCTTGTGCAGTTCACAATTCCGCTCATATAAAAGCTGTTTACAGCAATTCCATCAGCTGTCAGTTGACAGCACTTCTGCACCAAATATGTGATTAATCCCTCATGTGAAAGTCACGAGTTAAGTCAAAATAAATGACAACCAACCGGTCTCACTACTCACAGCAGGGGAGTAAATACTGAGAAAGAGGAGCCGGGCACAGCAAAGCCGTCGACAGCACGAGGACCAGGTACACAACAAGAAACTTTCAGGTTTCCACTGGATGCTGTTCCTCGGTGAGCTCACATCCATGTGTCAGCCTCATTTGGGACCACGCTCCCTGATTCGAGCTGATGGCAAGGATCTGAGTCAAATAAGTGAATATTTTTGCTAAATGTTGCCTGTCACATCCTGTTACTCCACGCTGGGTTCCCCGCCATACGTCCACGACGTGGTGCAACATAGCATGATGCAGCAGGGGTGATTTAATGTGACATGGCAGAGCAACATTGCTGCAGTTTTTGGAATAAACACCTGCTTTTAGCGTCATTTCATCTGCTGGAAGTGGTTTCCCAAAGCAGATAACCTGGGTGCTGCTACACTGCACTTTGCTCTTTAATATTTTCCTTAACACTTTGGCCATTTTCTTTTATTCCGTAAGCTGTGTTCCCTTACTGGGTTGGGTTTTCATGGTTTTTCTTTTCAACAAAAGTTAAAAATAAACTCAACAAAAATTGGGAGGAAGGGAACTACTCCAAACCATGATGGAGATACATGGAGAAAGCTCTTATTAGGGAAGGAAAACACTGACTCTATTAACAGGAAAGAACATATTTACCCACAGGTAAAAATAATAACAGGAACAAAGTTTAGAAGACTTGTTCTTCCTTCAGAAACTTCAGCAGAATGTTAGAAGTGAGATCTGGGTAAAAAATCTTCTCTCCTTGGAGAAATACGGACACAGAAAAGGCAAACATTTAACTGTTGATTTTGTACTTGCAGATGTGGGTTTTATGAATGGGAACATTTGCAATAAAAAAAAAACCAGCCAAGGTTTGAGTGACCCTTTCCAGAATTTTGCTTCATTATCCTTGACCTGACTGACAGAAATATTAGCAGTGGGGAATAAAACTGCTGGTTTAGTTATTTAAAAAGTGAGGTAATTTATTCATCTTGAATATATTCTCTCCTTCCAAAAATCCTTCCATCTGTGTGTGAATGCATGAGAGCTAATTAAATTGGCAGCCATGGCTCTGTACTTCCGATTTGGAGGACCTTCATCTCAAGCTAGAAGAGCTTCATCCTCCAGGACCTCATTAGAGAGGAGGAAAAGGGAACCAAACACAAGTGCAAAGTTCGAAACAGAGATGGATTTTGGAAACAAAACCCCTCAAAATGATTCAATTTGGATCACCCCAGTCTCCTCAAATGGAATAAAACAGGTCCCTTGAAGCCCCAGAGGTGGTTTCTGCACGCTGGAGCTGGCAGAGGGATTTGGAATGTTCTTTGTGAACCTGGCACTTGTGATGGAAAAGCTGCAACTGTCACTGGATCCCTGTCAGGATTCCACCACCTGTCCTTCCCACCCCTTGCCCAGGACAGGATGCAGTGTGGCAGTAAGCCTAAGATCAAATCTCAGAGAAGGATCACAAACCTTGTCCTTTGATAGGACAGATGGAAATGGCCCCAAATTGCCCCAGAGGAGGAGAGTTGGATATTGGGAAAAATTTCTTCATGGAAAGGGATGTCCTGGCACTGGTGGAATAACCATCCCTGGAAGGATTTAAAGGATGTATGGAAGTGGCACTTGGGGACAGGGTTCAGTGGTGGCCTTGGCAGTGCTGGGGGAATGGTGGGACTTGATGGATCTTTGATAATGTGAAAGATTCCACAATTCTGTAATTCCATGATTCCATGAAATGTGGGCTGGGCTCTTGGCCAACAAAGAGAAGAGGGCCTTGAGCCCTGCAAGGAGGGAAATAGGCTGATTACTGTACAAAAGGTGTCCTCCCATGGGGACTGTGCTGCTGTGCCACCCTGTGGTGGCCCGGGGACCCCGGGGTCCCTCCCTGAGCGCAGCCAGCCCTGCAGGCAGCTCGGTGCTCCTCATCAGTGACAGGAGCTACACTGGGAATGCCTTTCCTCCGAATGCAAAGCACCTTTTGACCTTCAGTAAAAATTAAACACTCCGAGGGATTGGGCAAAGCAGATTTTAATTTATAATAAATCGAGGCCGTCGTTGCCTCTCTTTATACAAAGGCCCCGAGAGCTCCCGCGCCATGCGAGCCCCGCGAGCTTGGCAATGTATTTTAATGTATTTATTTGATGATGCATTCATTCTTTCATTCATTCATCTATTCACTCATTCATTCAGACACTTGTTCATTCATCCCTGTCCTTTTGCAGGAAGAGAACATAAGCCAGCAGTGGCATACTTCTTCACTGTCCTGATTTACAGCCCAGGCTCTGAGTTGGTATCAATAAATCTCTTTGGCCCTCCTCAATCCAGCATTATCCCTCATTAGTGACTGGGATTTAAAAAAGGGATTAAAAATAATATCAGATTATAGATAGATGGGTAGGTATGTGCATGGGTTGCAGTGCTTTGATTAAAGTGCTGAGTTGCTGGTGGGTTTTTTTCTCTTTTATTTAAGATCTCTCATATTCACAGTTCTCTGGACTTTGCAATTATTTTCACAAACAGTCCCTGATGTTTTATTAACTGGCCCAATCATTTTTTTTATCAGTGCTGGATAATAAGGTCCCCACTGCCCTCACAGTGGTCGGTGATGTCGAGGGGAGCTCTGCTGAGCCTGGCTCTCACCTCTGTGTTCTTTGCCTCTGGGAGACCTTTTGGAGTGTTCTGGCCCAGGGAAATATTTATTTAAACATATTTAAAAATAACCTTTGTGGGGCCATCCCAGCTCTGGCTGTGAGACTGTGTGGGCTGTGTCTAGAATTGCTTCCCCATCACTGCTCTTCTCAGCCCAAACATGCGCATTTTATCTGCTTCTGAGTATGCCTTAAACATGGGGATATTTTCTCTAAGGAGGGCTGAACTGAAGGGGAGCTACTCTTTGAGTTGGGATTACTCACCCTCTAATAGCTGCTGGAACAATTTCTCTCCCATATCTCTGAAATACCCTTAATTAATCTTGCCGACAACTCGCAACATAATTGTGTCCCTAAACTGTTAACCTTGAAAAATATTTGACAGTGTATTACCATCTCAGAAACTTGTTATCACAGGGAATAGAGTAAATCCATAAATATCCTGGTTTCTCTTGAAAGTCCCAGAATAATTCTTTCTTGTCTGTCTTTTTTATTTTCCCTGTAGTTTTATTTTTGACCTGGTGGCAGGAGACGCAGGAGAGGAAGAGGGCACGTTAGAAAAAGCCAACCAGCAGCAGTTTGGAAGCAAAGGTGGTCATATATTATGCATAACGTAGTGGTTTTCATACAAAGGAGCTGTCCCTTGCATTCCTCTCTCATTTGCATGTCTTGAGGGCACCAGAGGACACAGACACCAGCAGCTGCCATCTGCAATCAGGTCACTACTGGGCCCTGCTAAACAAAACAGACACAAAGGCAACCCTGCAGTCCAGGGAGTGCAGAGCCTGGGCTGGCCCATCCACACAGCTGCTTTTCCCTCAATAAACAGCTCCTGATGGAGAGAATTATGATGTCACCCAGGTTGACACTGCTCAAATGCCACGTTCACTCGGGCTGGGACACCAGAGGTGTGAAGCAAATGCTCTGCCCTGACACCTGTGACCTTATTAAAGCCACAGCAGTCCTGGAGAACTGGGTGACTTCAATTAAAGTTATTAACATTTCCTCTGCTGGTCACAAGCTCAATTTTACCGCCTGGCGTCCGCTGCTGGTGACAGTGATTGGCCTCTCCCAGGCCCGTTTGCTGTTCTTACCACACTGCCATTTGAAATCATCAGGGAAAAAAAAATAATCAGAAGCTTAAAAAAGCTAAAGCAGACAGGCTGTTTCAGATTATTTCAGTATGTGTGCTCACTGCACCAGCCGAATGTTCCTGTTAAAACCATAGTCTGATTTTCCCCCAGAAAATCAGGTTATAAACAAAAGGATTAGACAGAGACAAACCCAGGCAGAGAATTTAGATCTGGGTTCAAATATGAGCTGGAAATGATGGAAACGCTTTGGTTTGAGGCCTTCTCTATTTTAATAACAGTTCTTTCTAAATGTATGTATCCTTTAGGTATTTTTATATCAGGGATTAACTGTGCATCTTAGGAGAAAACAGAAAAGGAGATCATAATTTTACAATTCAATTTGGAGGAATCTGAAGGTTGGGATCAGTAGGGAAAGCAAGCACAGCTGCATCTCTTATAATTTTCCCATTAAAATATACTAAATTTCCACATTGCTGCTCCCTCATTTTCAGTCTGTTTTCAGGTATTATTCTCATTTTTGGATCTAGCAGCCCAGAAACTTGAAAAGAGGGAGTCTGATTTTCACTAAAGGGACAGTTTCTCACTTAAGTCAGATGCTCCTTTGGTTTGTATTTGTTAATCTTCATACAAAATTTAAAAAAACATGCTGCTGAATGGCATTGTAACTCGTTTGTGATGTTGTAACGTGTATTCCCAAAAAAGAAACTCAATATATCATATATTTCTAAAACTGTACCTAAAAGGGCTCCAAGAGTGATTTCGGACAGGGGTCTGGAGGGACAGGACAAGGGACAAATGTTTCCTATTGACAGAGAGCAGGGTTAAGGGATATTGGGAAGGAATTGCTCCCTGTGAGGGTAGGGAGGGGCTGGGATGGAATTCCCAGAGAAGCTGTGGCTGCCCCTGGGTCCCTGGAAGTGTCCAAGGCCAGGATGGAGCACCCTGGGATAATGGGAGGTGTCCCTTTTGAAGTGCTGGATTTCCTCTTTGAGGGGAAGATTTGTTAGGCTCACTCCTTTTCACATTTAAAAGAGGTTTGGTTTTTTTTTACCTCTCACTAAACAAAGGGACTAAAATGAAAAAGAAAAACCCCTAAGAAAGCTTTCCAAGTATTTTTACTCATGTAAATCAGCTCATTCTAACGAGAGCAATTCCATCAGCAGCCAATATATTTATCCCACCGATATATTTACCCCAGGAATATCTTCATCCCAGGGATCTGTCACTCTGCCATTCCAGCTCCTTTGGGAGAGTTTTCTGCACAGAGTTCTGTTTGTCCTACATGTGCCACAGCTGAAGCTCCAGCAAAAGCAAAAGCTTTGGGGAATTCCCAACAATAAAGCTGAAATCTCTTTCCTGGTTAGCATTCAGCCTCACTATAATCTTTAGCAGACATTTTCCCTTCTCCCAGTTTTCAATAGTCTGCATTTATCAGCATGGAGTAGCAATCAACATGTATTTGCTCATGTATTTATAAAAGTCAGCTGTGTGCCTCCACATTATTTCAATTCTTCCTTTAAAGTCCCTTTGCTTGCTTTGTCTTCAGCAGGAAAATTCTGGGTACGTTTGACGTGTGTATGGTTGGTGTGCAATAAATCCATGAAACAAATCCAATAAATCCATTAGCACTGGTATTTCATTAATAGCCAAATGAATTATTTATGCAGCCCCTTTTTCCATCCCCAGATTTATTTAATATTGGCATTATGGTATTAGGTGAGTTATCTTTTAAAAAACCAAAGGATTGTTATTTGTATCTCTGCACTTAAAATGACAATTTCCTACTGGGAGATAAATTCTGATACCGCTGGATTCTTGAGAAAATCAAATATTCTGCAAAGCTCTGAAGGTGATCTGAGATAATTAAGCTGTGAATGGACAGCATTTCTAAAAGTGTAAGGAGAGACCATTCTGATCAAAATGAAAAAAAGAATAACCATGATTTAAGCTGAGTGACCAAGTCATTGATGTGATTGTTTTGTCCCTCCAGCAATATTTTTCCAAAGTAAAAAATGCAAAAATGCTCTATCCTTGAGAAAAGCCTGGAGAATTTAATTCTGAGAAGTCACAATTTGATTTATTTAGTGCTGCCTTTCTCAACCAGTTGATTGCAGCTCCAAAGGGTTGTGAAAGGCAATTAGAAGGCACAAGGCACTTAAAATCTTATTATGTCCCAAAATAAAATAAAAAGTCCAAATCCTATTCCCTCATTCCACTCTTGCCACGAACCCCCAAGGTCACAGCCACAACCTTCCCAAACACACCCAGCTGCACCACAGAATTGGGAATTATGGGCACAGATTGGAGGGGAATTTGTTTTACTGAAAGGGAAGGGAGTCTTAAACAAGTTCTACATGAAATAAAGGCCCACTGGACTGGAAAGAGTGAAAAATATTGGAGTAGCCATTCAACAAATGGCAAATTATGCATCAATTTATCTCCCCTCCTTATCTCATTGGCTTGTCTCATCAAATAGTCAAAATATTGTGCTTCCAGACATTTATATCAAGCCACAAATTCTTTTTTTAAAAATAATATCCAATTCAGAAAAGCACTTTGGCACTTGCCTGGACCCCACAGTCTCCAACTTAATGGGCATTAACTGTCCCGGCTGAGTTTCTGGAATAAAATCCATTGATCTCTGTCAGTCAGGATCTTGAAAACTGAAGACCTGAGGTTTCAAATCCCAATCTGCTCATATGCATTAAAATAAGCTGGAAGACTTCACTGGACTTGGGCTCAGGCTCCGACAACCCCAGCTCCTGCTAAAATTCATTCAAGTAAACCTCAAAATAAAACTGAACATTTCCCTGGCAAGAGAAGAAAACTGAGATTATGATGATGATATTACTGTTATTCTTGTAATTTTAATATTATTATTGTTATTATTATTGTTGATATTATTATTATTACATCGTCCTTTCTCTCTGTTCAGCGGAATATCCATCCTGCAGCAGCAGTTGGGGATTTCTGTTTTACAAATCAAGCACCAAGTGCAGTGAAACAGAGCTGGTGAGAGCTCAGGAGAAGGATTCAGAGTTGAATGGATTCATTCAGGATGTTTTCCCTGTTTGCTGGCACATGTGGAACATGAGGAGATCAGCCCAGCTATAATTACAAGACAACATCAAGAATGGTCTAAAATTCCCTGGGGCAAACGCCCCAAGGAGGGGAAGGATCCTTTGGGGGGGTACAAGTAGGATAAATGGGATTAGAGGGGAAATGGGATTGAATATTAAGAAAAATTTTTTTCCCAGCAGCAAGATCAGCTAAGCTGAAATAGTCCCCAGGGAAAGGAGCAGAAAAGGGGCCTTTTGGTGTCTCTAATGTTGGAAACACAGCATGGAGATCAATTTCACACCTGCACAGAGGTGTGAGGGCATCCTAAACCAACCTCACTGAACCCCTGGCCTTCCCAACTGCCTGGGTTATTTGCAGGGATGGATCAGATCCCTAATTCCTGCACTGATATCTCCATTTGTACATGGTAGATCACAGCAGGTGTGCAGACTTAATGAGACACCATCATTAAATTTAAATTAATTTGTCTTTTTCAGATGTAGAAAATTCCCACACACCAAGTGGGGTTAAAAAAACAAGAGTATATTTGTTAATGTTCCTCAAGAAATGGTTCTCCACAGGGGCCAGAGGCATAATTAAAACTACTTAATCCAATCCCTTGAGATCTTCCCATGCATGTTTCATGTCCCAAAGCAATTAGAAATATAAACTTATTTAAAGTAAGTCTGTCAGGAGGAAAACTGGACTGGTTTTCCTGCTCAGATCCCAGCGGGACAGGCTGAGTGCGACTCCGACTGTGGAGTTGGCATCAAGGGAAACAGGGATGAGGAGGAGAGGTTTGGTGTCACAGGGATGGGTGAGCTGGAGGAGGAATCTCCCACTCTGGTGAGCTGTCCAGAGCCTAAGGAGCAGCAGGATTAATCTGGACTTCATTAAATCCCCAGTCCTGGCTTTTCATAGGATCAGCCTGTGTCCTCGATTCCTGAAATCCAAATTCAGCACCGTCACTTTGTGCTGCTGTGCTCAGCCACAAACCCTGAGACACGGCCCAAGCCTTGCACTCCTCCTCCTGCCACTGCTGACAGCTGGGATGATATTTCTTAGTGGCTCTAACAGTGCAACCCTCTCCAATTCCCTCATTTGGGGCTGACTTCGTTAGTGATTTCCCAGCGCAGCGTTTTTCCGAGTCAATAATTCCATTTCCATTTTAACAGCAGAATTGCAAGCCTTGACATTGGGCTGGGTGGGAACAAGGCTTCAGAAATCTTGGGATATTTCAGCACCTCAACCTGCACGGCCAGGGGAAGAAGCAGAATGCAGCTCTTCTTCATGAACCAGGCACCAGCCTCTGCAGAAGCCCAGGGAGATGAAATTTAACTCGGTCATGATCCCACAATAATAAGTCTAATTATTACATTCTTGTCTCTCACTCTCATCCTTCTGCCTCTCCAGACAGACTAAAGGGTCCCCAAGACAGGAACAACACAGAGGTACGGGGAGGAGAAGGTGTGGTTTGGTATGGCCACACTTCTCCTGAAGCAAAGGAGAGCAGGAACAGTCTCAAATTCAGGTGAGATTAGGAAAAACCAAAGGAAGCAGAGACAAAACCTACAGAGCAACAATATGAATTTTGCAAAGGAGGTGCCCTCACCAGAGGCACAGCCAACAGCAGCCTTGAAGTTTTCCTGCTCAAATCAAAACTCCCACAATCTCCAAGTGAGGCCAAGGATAAAACTTCAGTCCCAGTAAATCACATTACTTCTGTGGTTATTAAATCTTAGGAAGTTTGAAATGTCTGAAGGCCCAATCCACAGAGATGTTGGTTTATAGGTATGAATAATAAATGCTGGATAATGTAAATTATGTACAGACAACCAATCCTTCCCAGACAAAGTGAATTACTGAGCTTTGGTACCAGCTTGGTACCAGCTTGTACCAGACCTGCTGATGCCAACATCGGCAACGCCTTGTCCTTGCACTGGAGGACGTTCCATGAGAATGGAGCTCCTCAGCTGGTCCAAAAGGATTGAAGGAGAACTTATGGGGTAAAAAAGGAACTTGAGAGGACCTTGAAAAGAGCTGGAGATTTGCTGCAGTGCTGTATCCAAAGGAAAGTAAACACACACGGCTTCGTTACACAGCTCAGTGCTCCCAGCCAGCAAGATGCAATCCCTACTCCCTGGCCACATTCTCCATCTCATCAGTGCTCTCTGCCCAGGAAAGCCAATAAAATAGGAATGTGTGTTGCCACGGTGAAGCTTCAAGAGTTACAATTTTAAATTTCCTTTTAGGGATAAGGTAAGATTTACAGGTGATATACTGATGTATAAATATGTTTAGACAGTGAGTATTTCTGGCTCTAGGCTGGAACCAGAAAGCTCAGTTTAAAGAAAGATTTTTAAAGGTTTTTGTGGTACATAAAATAAATCCAACTTATACTTTCAAAGATCAGTCTGACTGTATAAAAGATGATGACAGCGACAGTGGGGAAAAAAATGTTGCTTATATCCACAATGCTCCTTTATTTTCTCATTAACTTGAGTTTTAAAGGGAATCCTATTAGTGCCTCCAGAGGACGAGCTATATAAACAAGAGCTACAAATTTATCTGTGCATTAAAATGAATGCTATGGTAACAGCTCTGATTGCTTTGGCTGCAGTTTCAAAACCTAAAGGGTGTATTAGCCTGAGATAATCTCACCCATGGGTCCTTCCATATATTAGATCTCCTACCTCTAATCCTGGGAGACAGAGCCTGGCTAATAATGCTGCCCCTGCCTTTGGATTGTCACAGCTGGAACCTGCCTCTTCCAGCTCCACATAACACATTGCTTAAGTAATTTTATTTTGATCTCTTGGAATCATTAGTTTGTGGCTGGAGAAGGTGTAAAGATTTATTTCCTTGGACAGCAGGGATGATTTCCCCAGCAGGAGCGCAGTGCAGCGTGGAGCACTGGTGGAGCAGGGAAAGGAGCATCCTTGGAGGCCAGAGATGGATAATCAGGGCCTTGGCAGGACTCAATGGCCTTCACAAGGGAGATCTCAGCAGTTCACAGGCTCAGAATTCCCTGGACTGGAAGGGGCACACAAGGATCACCAGATCCAGCACCTGGCTCTGCACAGCACCCCAAGAATCCCAACACATGACTGAGAGCATTGTCCAAACTCTTCTTGAAGGCCGAGCTGCAAACCACCCAACACAATATTCCTCTGGCACATCTTGGCATTCCAAGCCTTGCTGAGCTCCCTCCCAACCCACCAGGGCATGGGCACAACTCAGGGCTGCTCAGGCTGTGCTGTCCTTCCAACCATCTGTGAGAAACTCAAGTGGGGCTGGTCTCCCATCAAGCTGGGGAGCTGTAGTTTTAAATCCTTCCTTTGAACTCCTATGGATGTGGATTTACTGGATCCAGGATGATTTTAGCCTACATCCACAATTTTTGGGTCATCACAGCAATCCCATTGAGAATCCCATTGAAATCTGATCTGCAGGTGGTGAGGGAGGCTCAGGCTCTGGCTGGCAGGTCTGTGGTGGAGCAGAGTTTGGACAAGTGCACGTGGATGCACAGAGAGTCCAGTTCTTTGCACTGCAGGTGAGGTGGTGCCTGGAAGGCTCAGATCCCCATAAAACAATAATCTGGGAAGCTGAAGGTGTCCTGGGGTGACCAAAAAATTCAATTAAGGCAAATCCAAGACAGAAGGCATTATCCACCCTCCAGGCCTGAGCCTTTCAGCAGCCAAACCTCTCTCAGAAGAATCTCATCCTCCCAAGAGCTGAAGGAAATCAACCTCCCAGCACATCCCCTCCACGCCTGGAATCAGCCAACAGCTGCTTTTCCTGCTTTTTTCCACTCATCCACAGCTGCCCTCACCATGTTTATTGCAACTCCATTATTCCCCATTAGTGATTTTCCTGGATGAGCTGTGGCACGCTGGCACTGGGGGGTGATTTACAGGTGATGCCTTATTAATAGAAAACTGCTGCTTTTCAACCTCCACAGCAAATCCTGAGGGGCAGCAAAGACCCCCCAAGGTCTCAGCCAGCTCGAATGGCTTTTATATTCTCTCCCCAGGATAAATTGCTTCTGAGCATGCCTTCACCTGTCACTTCTGCTGAGACACTTCTGAATGTCACCAACTCCTACATCTTCAAGCCAGCTGTTGAGAGGATCCCTATTATTATCACGACGTTGTCAGCGACAATAACAACACTTAATAAGTGATGATAGGGACATAAATGTCTGGTTCCTGTGTACAGCTTGTCATTTGCAGTCAAATCTAACACTGCTAAAGGAGTGAGTGCTGAAAAAAGGGATCTCTTCAGGGAGAGGGCTCTGTTAAAAAGGCATCCATGTTTAATTCCACTTAATCTTTCCCAACTTAAACGCGTCATAAAAAAATCAGCCTGAGCGTGTTCATGTGTGCATGGAGGATTTCTGAATTTGAAAGGCCTGTCCTGGACTTCAGCAGGGTGAGAATGGAGGCTTGGACACACTGGCTTGGGCAGTGCTACCAAAATCTCACCTGAGGACACAATCAGGAGCTTTGACTCTCAATTCAAGAGGCAAATAACACAAAAATTGAGGCAATTTGTGTATACGATGCCTTTGCTCTGAACACAACATCACGTTTTCCCAGGGCTTTGCCACACTGAGGTTAAATTGTTCTCTATTTTAAACAGGTTAAAATCAGGGGCTCACTGATATTTGCCCCAGAAAATTGCTTATAGAGTGGTTTTTTTGCACCTCTCATGCAGAAAAAAATTAAAAGTGGGCATGAAAAGGAGTTGCCTGTCACACCTGAGTGAGACACATCCCTGCCCTCTGCCTCACCCCTGTTCCTGGGCTGTCAATATCTCCTGCAGGAAATCTCCCTCCCTTACACACACCATGTGTATTTTGCCTCTTGCCACATACTAAACAGCCCATGTAAGAGAAGTGGGTGAATTATTGATTCCATCCACGGGAGAAGAGGGGGAACAGAGAGAATATTCCACGATGTGATGCAGCCAGCACACATTTCAGGGGCATGCCTGGGTGGAGGGAACCCTGTGGTTTGTGGCTTGGGGCACTTGGGGTGGATCTCAGGCTCTTTTTTGCTCACTGTGGTTTCCTCACCCAGGTTTGGAGCCCAAGCTGATACAAAAGCTTCCACAAATTATTTAAGTGAGCAGTTCAGCTCTGCCTTTAAGTGGAATTCCTTCCTTGTAAATCCAAGCCACGGGGAGATCCAGGTTTCCTGCTTCACTTTGATCTCTTCATAGGATTCATTGACTGATTGATTTTTTTTTCCAATAAATTATTCCTCTTGGCTGGGAGTGGAGCCCATTGTCTTCTACATCAGTCTGGATTTTCCCACCTCAGATAATTCCATTAGAGCTCAATCCTGCATGACTTGAGGACTTTGTACCTAAACATTGACTCCAACTGACCACAGGATCAAGCAAGGCAAAAAGTCAAGGAAAGCAATAATTCTGGGCAAAAACCACAACTGCAAGATATGGATTCCTCTTTTTGTATCTTTTTCCACCTTTTCAGAGTTCCTTTCTTGTGTGTGTGTGTGGATGAAGGTCAAAGCCCATTTTGTCCAACAGCTCAGACCTTTGTGCTTTGTTTTGTGTCAACTTCATGTTATCAGCTCTTTTCCTTTGGCTGAAGCGGAACATCAAACTGAAAATCACTCCTTCATCTCTTACACGGTGAGTCAGGGAGAAAAAAATCTTTACACTTTTTAGGAAATAATTGGGCAACGCTGCAACAGGACCTCCTGAGAAAAACTCGTGGTATCAACCTGTCATGGGCTTCGAGAGCAGAGAAGGGAAAATTGTTTCATGAGAGCCTTTAAACAGTTGTATCTGCAGCCTTCAGGTGAACGGATTTCACGTGGGCAGCGAGGAATAAATCCAGCTCTTACATAATTTTTTCCAGCCTGTATTGTTCCTGTCCCGAGCTCTACAATTTCGCAGCTCATTTCGAGCCTTTCAAAACTTGCAAGTTTATTTTTAGCCCCCCAAGAAGGAGCTTCTACATAAATAGTTGTTGCTAATGTATTATAAACTAGGATTAGCTTAATTAGGGACTTCACAGGAAAGTAATGACTATTTAAGCCCTGAAAACAAGCTAATTATTTTGTATCACATTGTTGCTAACGCCGTCCTCGGTTCTTCTTAAGGTGACTGCTCAAAAAGATGTGTGGCAGACATGCTAATTAACAGATTTCTTGCCATCATGTTACCAGTTTTTGATAATGTATTAAAATTCTTCTTTTATGTAACACTTCAGATACATTTATATAAATATATATATATATATACATTGCTGCTCAGGTTATTTGACAGCCTGATTCAGTGCTTTTTTTTTAAGGTTACATCACCATCAAAGTTGCTGCTAGAGCTGCACAAATTCCAACAGTGGTTTTTTTTTTTTTTCCCCTCTCTGCTCAGCTGGAAAAGCCAATATTTTCAGTATTTCTGCCTCAAATTTTCATAAATTCCTTCTATTTGTTTTACTTCTTCACAATCCATCTGAAATGTTAAATAATGCCTTATTAACAAGGAGAATTTGAGGATCTAAGCTTCCAAGGGGCAAGAATCCTTCAACAGCATCTGAAGCCCTTCTGGATCATCCCTTCCCAGTCGTCCTTTTCCTGCCACTCCACCTGTTGGGAGTCATGTTAAATCCCAGGGGTTAGGGGTAGGAAGCCCATAAAAATCCATGTTTTATGGAATGCAATGAAATTCAATTTATGGCAGCCTTCTGTAACCAGTGTTTGGAATAATATGGAATATCCAGCATTTCATTCTTATCTCTATTTCCCCTTTTTTGCAGATGACAGTTGTCTTTTCTTTAAAATCACCTTTTGCTTTTCAATTCCTCTGCTCACACCTTTCATAATTTGTATTTTTTTCATTGCTGCAGCCTGTGCACATCCCATTCCTTCAACTTCCCATGCACTGCCACACATCATATCCATATTCCCAGATCCCACTGGCGGTTTTGCAATTCATGACTCCATTTATCCTGCCACACCAACTCTCACAAAGTGACGACAAAAGGTTCCTGGTCAGAGACCTGATTTCCATAAAAGAACCCTGCAACTGAAGCAGGAGAATTCTCAGCTCTGCTTTTCACTGGCACTGGCTCTGGCTCATCCTGAATTCCCCATGGAGTTAATCCTGCCTTGAAATGAGAATAAAATGGGTAAGTGCAGAGATCCAGAATACAAAGGTGCATGGTTTCAGTAAATACAAGTATCTTGTGTTAATCAATGGAAATCCTGCCTTGAAATGAGAATAAAGTGGATAAATGCAGAGATCCAACACACAAAGGTGTATGGTTTCAGTAAATACAAATATCTCATGTTAGTCAATGGAAATCCTGCCTTGAAATGAGAATAAAATGGGTAAATGCAGAGATCCAGAATACAAAGGTAAATGGTTTCAGTAAGCACAGATATCTCTGTTCCAGCCTGAGGAATGCAAGGATCCTGCTGCAGAGCAAGGGGCTGACAGGAAATGATCCCACTGTGATCAAACATCCAGACAGTGGCTGCTGTTGGGTATTAAAATCCAAATTATTGAGCTTCATCAGAGAGCTGCTGCCTTTCACAGGATCCCCGGGAGTGAAGGCCCTTCACTGAGGACTGAGAACATTCCAGCTCTGCAGCATCCCTGCTCCAGCTTTTTCTCCATCTGAAATGTCCCGTGGTGTCATCTGCTCCAATCATGGCTTGGTAATGCTGGCTCCAGAAGAAATCTGCCACGGAAAATGAGAGTTCCTGCATCTAGCTCCTGCTGGAAATGCTCATGAATTACAGCCCCAGCCAGCACTGAGCAGCTCCAGCTCTGTGGGAAAGGCTCTGAAGGCAGAGAAATCCCATTTTTATTTGAATTTCATATCAGGGGCCTCCTCAGGATTATCCCAAACACTTGAAGGAATACTAAAGGGAGGGGGGCATCACAAAGAAGTCTTTTTTTTTCCTTCTCAGAGCTATGGCCAGGCAGCAATTTCACCTTCTGTGGCACAGTGAGCACAGAGACAGCCCTTTCTTTGTACCCTGAGGTCAATTCTTGAACTAAATTTACCCCTGAGGTCAATTCTTGAGCTAAATTCACCCCCAAGGTCAACTCCTGCAGGTGGGAGCCCCTGAGCAGCCCTTGGTGAAGCTCTGCCATGCAGGACACTCCTATTTTCCACTGCCATTCCCACCAGCTGAGTGTCACTGTCATTTATTGCTGTCATAACCAGAGAATTATTAAAAATAATAAAAGCAGATCCCAGCTTTCATTTCTTACAAATACCACCCCCAGCTTCCTCCTGCAGGCAGCTCTGCACCCTGGGGAGCCCTGGCAGAGCACCTTGGCCTGGACCCTCCCCAGGTGCTGCTTCTGCTTGATGAAACAATTAATTTTTTTGAAGTCTCTTACTGACACCGTGATCCCAAGAGCATGGTGGGAGTTCAGTATTTCCTTGTTATAATTGCACATATCACATGCTGGAAGCAATTTCTGGATTATATCCCTGGTACCATATTCTGCAGCAGAACTGAAACGTTGTGATGGAAATTAATTATGTTTTAGGTATGTCTGAATTACAGGTGATCCAAAAAAAAAAACCAGTTTAAATGTGGTTTTTGGAGAAAAAAAGTGAATGTGGTGCTGTGATCTCTTTTGTAAAATAACTTTTCACGTCACCATAAAAGTTCATCTGCCTAAAAGTCCTGCATGGCAAACCCATGGCTACAGAAAGAAATGTTAGATGAGATGAAAAATATCCCATCAGCGTTCAGAAGAGAAATCTGAAAAGAACTTGGAAAAATAAAAGCATTTCCAAGTCAAATATTTGAGATGAAGTGTTCCCCATGGGAGCTTTCTTCATAAATACATAAAAGCAGCTTTTGGGGAATGCCCATAATTGCTTCATTACACATTCCTGCACTTGGCAAACTGATGCCTGAGTTTGAAAATAAATCAATTTGGGCTTTTGCAGGCAAGAGGAAGAGAGAGGAAATATCTTTGTGTTGGGCTGCAGTAATTCCTGGGGTGCATCAGCAACTTTGGGCTGGGCAAACTCCCCATTTTTATCGTGAGAGTTTCAAATCCAGTGAAATAGGGATTTTTTTTTTAATGAAGTCACTGGTTTGCAGACACGATTGATCTTGCTGCTGTTCCTTCATGGAGTCACTTAGGCAACTTCCAAACAAAGCAAAAAATCACTCCCTGTTTTTATTGTAAGAGCAGCTTCAATGAGTTCGAGAGGGGTTTTTGTCCCTGAGCACAGCTGCACCCCAAAACTAGGGCAAATGGGACACAAAGAGGGCAATTCCATGGGATGTGGATGTGCTGCTGACCCAGACCTGGCTCAGGGGTATATTTAGATCCATGGGGGATGCTCTGAGGGATCACAAGGTGAGCCAGGAGTGGAGCTGGATGCTCACCTGGAGAGCAGGGCTCAGCTTATGGGAGGGGAAGGGAAGGACAACAAAGAAACCTCAGAGACAGAGGTCAGTTCCTGTGGCCCTGAGGAGGAGCAGGGCTGGGCTGGGCAGCTCCGAAAGAGCAGCTGAACAAAGGGCAGGAGCACAGCACACACAGAGCAGCAGTTACTTCAAAGTAAAGCCTCTCCTCTCATCCTGACAAAGGATCCGCGTGTGCAGCCCTGCAAAGGGACGCCGTGGGAGCTGATGGATGGGGCCAGGAGCTGGGCAGGAGCTCCTGACCTGGCCCTGTCCCGCCCCACTCCCTCTCCTCACCTCCCTCCTGCTCCTGGAGCATCCCCCGTGCTGCTCCTCACCTGGGCTGTCCTAATTCCACATGGGAACATTCGGGTGGTTGGGGTTGTGCCAACCCTGGCACTGCTTCCCCTCTGGAGCTACCACTGATGCTGATCACATTTGGGGGATTGTGAGCCAATCCTGGCATCCTGGAAATATCCACTGGATTTACCAAATGGATCCTGACCTGTCCTGGGAAAGGCTCTTGGGGTGCTCAGCGTTTCCCCCATTAATGCTGCTCATCTGAGGCACGGGGCTCCCTTTAAACTGCTTTGCACACACAGTTTATTGATCTTGCTGCTGCTCCTTCAAATTCCAAACAGAAAGAAAAAAATAGTTCCCTGTTTTTATTGTAAGAGTTTCAAATCCAGTGGAATAAAGTTTTTTTAAATTAAGTCACTGGTTTGCAGACTCGATTGATCTTGCTGCTGTTCCTTCATGGAGTCACTCAGGCAAATTCCAAACAGAAAGAAAAAAATTGTTCCCTGTTTTTATTGTAAGAGTTTCAAATCCAGGGTTTTTTGGGTTTTTTTGTTGTTTTGTTTTTTTTTATGTCCTGCCAGACTTCGTAATAATTCTGCCCTCCTCCTTCTAAATCTCCCCAGTTTTGCTAATTCCCTTCCAGGCTGATGGGGCTCCTCCTGGTGCAGATGCTGGGAGTGTCAGAACATGTGCAAGATTTCCTATTAAATCTTCCAAAAATTACATGCAGGGTCATCCCTCAGTGAGAATTCTGAGAATGTTAAGAAGAAATTTTTAAAGCTACTGAAAAAATTTTTTGATAACCAGCACAATTCACTGTATATTTGTTTACAGTTTTATACCTATCTGTGAACTTTCAAACTCATTTATTGGCCTTAATGACATGAATAACCGAGGGCATGATTTATAAAGATATGTCATCTGGTATTAGATTATAAAAAGTTTAATTAATTTTTCATTAGCCACACTTAATGATGGGCTTGTTAAGCATCTTGAGGTGAAGCCAGGAGCTATTAGCTATATTAAGGACCAGTTTCAAGAAAATTACTCCTTTTATAATCCCCTAAGTGAGTTGTAATGTTATTTTCCCCTTTCAGAAAAATGGTTTAAGCTAAATAGATATATTAAAATCTATACAGGCAGACTTGGAGGCAAACTGATCATGTCATAACAATTATTGATCAATTTTTGCACCAATTAAAATGAGTTCAAATTTCTTGAGGACACTTAAGAATCAACACATTGGTTTATCGTGTAGCAAAGAACTGAACTAGAACAGGTGAATATTTGCACAAACTTTGTTGCCATGAGACTTCTGCTTCTTGTCTCAACTGTTTATCTTCTGAAAAGATAAATTAGGGTTTGAAAATTTAATTGAAAATATAATTTGATTGCAAAATTCCTTTGTCCTGCTCTGGAGTCTGTGCTGGGTGGGAAGGCTGGGCATGGCAGTGGCTGCTGGGGAAGGATCCCTGACTCAGAGAGCTCGCAGGAGAACAAGAGATACCTGTGAGTAATCAACGTGGAAAAGTGTGGGGGGAAGAGAATGGAAATTTAAATTATTTTCCTAGCAAGCTCTCTGATTTCCAGAAAGATGGAATACATTAAAAATGAAAGGAAAATCTTAAAAATAAATGTCTAAACACAGAGTGCTGCGAGATGAATGCTCTTAAAAGCTTATTTTAAACTGGTGGGAGGACCAGGCCTGTGGAAGTCACTGGGAAACGTGCACAGAAACTGCAAATCAGGAGTTCAGAAACCTCAGTTTTAGCCTCAATTTTAGCCACCCTTGACCATAATCTACATTTGATAGAAATGTATTGAACTGCTGTGTGAGGGTATTGGGGTATGGCTGGGGCTGCCCCATCCTTGGGAGTGTCCAAGGCCAGGTCGGATGGGCTTGGAGCACCTTGGGATGGTGGAAGGTGGATGACTGGATGGTGTCTTCCAACCCAAACCATTCCCTGATGCCATTTTATGGTTCTGGGATATTTCCTGAGCTTGGGAATCTCCTCTGCACAGAGCTGTGCCAGCACCACCAATGCAATCATTTATTCCCCGTGCCAGGGGGCTGGAATTAGATGGGCTTTAAGGTCCCTTCCAACCCGAGCCGTTCTGGGACTCTGGGACACAAAGCAGATGAGCAGCAATATCTGGATGCTCACTGATCTTCCTAAATCCCTGAATCTCCCCGTGTGAGGATGAGCCCAAGCAGCATTCCCAGCTCCTGGCAGGTGTGCTCGGCACACAGCGCGTCCCTGCCCGACTTCATCCTGGAGAGGCAGCAAGCACCGGCACTTTAAAAGCACAAAGAGAACTCTGAGACCCTCTAAATGTCTTGCCCGAGGCAATCTGTTTCCTTTCACAGGACTGTTCAAGGGAACAGGGCTGCTCTCAGCACTTCCAGCGGCGCCGCTCGCTCGGCGAGGGCACAATTCTCACCCCAGATCCGTGCGGAGAGCCCAGAAACTCCGGGGGCTGCAGAGTCCCAGCCCAGCCGTGTCCCCTGCGTGCCCCAGCCTCTCTGCCCTCACCATGGGCTCATGCACACACCCACCATGGCATCTGCCAACCCCACCATGGCATCTGCCAACCCCACCCTGGGCTCTGCCAACCCCACCACGAGCCCTTCTCAATGCTCATTGCAGATCCCGCACCTCTCCAGCACCTGTGTGACCAAATCCCACCCCAAAACCAAGGGCAGGAGCCACACCTGAGTCCCTGCAGGAGTAGAACTCGTAACTCGATCTTGCAGGACCTTGGAACACGAGGCACAGGGTCCCCTCTGTGGCAGAGCATTCCTGTGCCTTGCTGCTTTCAGGAGTCTCCCTGCCAGGACAAGCCCTGCTTGGATTTGCTTCTGAAACCACCACCTTCAGATTCTTCTGAAATGATTAAATACATTTCTCCACCTTCCCTTTGATTTTTTGGAGCTGATAAAATCAATATATCAATGTTTGGTCAATACAAACGTGTAATCAATGTAAATCATAAGGCACAAAGCATGTGAGTGGAAAATACAGAGTTTGCTCCTCACAGCTCTTCAGCTCGCAGGTACCTTGGCACACACGAGTGGAAGGAGCAGAAGTTGAGGTGCACAAATCACCCCAACCCTGGCCTGTCTCACCATCTCTGTGCTCCATGACACAGCCTCAATAACCCTCCTTTACCTCAGGACTTTGCAGGAGTGGAGGTGTTGCTAAAACTCTGCAGGATTAGAGGGAAGTCTTGGTGACCTGTCTCATGGAAATTACAGGGTTTTATTGCTCCTGTCTGTCATTTGTTAATCAGTCTTTACTGAATGACTGGAGAGAAAAAAATTGCAGATTTCACAGCTAAAAATAGGGGGAAACATAGATGGAGCCTCCTGGGTCTACACTGAGCTCTCATGGACCTGGAAAGGGAATGTAGGACACAGCACCTCTGCAGAAGCAGCAATCTTCACCCTCCCCGTATCCTCTCCACATTCCCCTGTACCTCTGCACCCCACAGCTCCCATGGCCCAGCTGGGAAGTTTTTCTGATGCAGACGAGTAAATTCCAACAACTCTGGAACTGCTGCTAAGAGAAATTGCTGAAGCTGTGGTGGAAACAAGCTCCAGCTGGTTCTGATGTAGTGGTGCTCTGTCCAACAGCACCAGGCAGGAGCTGTGCCCGTGTGCCCATCCAGGGAACAGAAGGATGCTACACCACAGCTCAGGACTTACTGGGCTGCACAGATGTCAGACACAAACTAGTACAATGTCCTCAGGGAGGGGGAAATCGTTTTATGACCTATAAACCACAGAAAAGAGCAGAATCAGAGGCCATCACGGATGAAGATGGAGAAAATGTGCACTGCTGAACTCCCAGCCTAACGTGCTGTCTGGAGGACTAAATTTAGCAGCCCTGCCAAAATGCCAGCGAGGAGATTGGAAATGTGTCCCCCAGTGCTGGGGATGAGTTTGGCACTGTCCCCCTCACACGAGCCATCAGCTGCTGTGCCTGCTGGGGACAGGGCCATGGTGTGGCATGGCCAGCACTTCCCAGAGTGTCAGGGCACTGAGGGATGGGAGGAAAAGCCCCAGCAGCAGCAGCAGCAGCAGCAGCAGCAGCCCTGCTGTGGGAATTTGTCACGGTGACACCGGCGGGACGGAGAGTCCTGCATGGTAATGATTGGTTTACAATAAAAATTACTGCAAATGCTGGATCAGAAAAAGGATGGTTCAGTCCATCAAATCGCTGTCAGCTGCAAATTAGGCTGCCCATCCCTAGGCAATGGAGAACATAATTGGCTTTGTCCATGGCTGGGTTTATTTTTATCTGTTCTGTTAAAGTCAGGCTCTTGCCTCACTCACAGTGGCACAAACAGAGAAAAAAGGCCTTGGTGCAGAAAGGCTTTTTTGCTCCTTCCACCTGCAATAAATGGAGCAAGTTACCCTTGGACTGCTAAAATTAGCCAAGGATTCTTTGAGGGACTACTTTGTGTCAGAGCCAGGTTACCTGCATGGGTGGAAGTAGGCACAAATGGGGTTTTGGTGAGAGCAAATGGACCTCCAGGAGCCTTAGACTGAAACCACCTTCCAAGCCAAGCCAGGGCTCAAATCCAGTCCTCAGGGTTACACAAGAGAGGCTGGAGGAGGTGGGAACCTTCCCCAGTCCTGTGAGAATCACAGTAACTCCAAAAGCTGCTCTGATTTCCTGCAGACAGGATGGAAACGCACACACCTCCCGCCTCCCTTCCCGGGACTGATCATCCCAAAAGTGCTAATGTGAGATGAGGTTGGGACTGAAATAACCATCAGCAGACTTCCCTGGGGCTGCATGAGGAGCTCAAAGCCCTCACGATTCCCAGAGTGCCAGGGATTATGGATTCTGCTGCCGGGAACACCTGTACCACAGGCTGGGAGGGGAAGGACTCTCCATCCCTGGACTGCCAGACACTCGAGACTTTCCAACTCTCCCTCAAATTCCTAAAGCTCAATATAAACTCCAAATATCCCCCAAATTGAAGCCCATGCCCTTCCCTGGGTGGCAGAGCTTTGTTAACACATTTCCCTGACACTGCAGGGTACAGAGAGACTCCGAAAGGGAGAAAATCCACTGGAAAAAAATAAATATAGCTGACTAAGTAGGAGGGGGAACAATGTCTGTCATCTTAACCTGTCTGTCATCCTAACCCAGAGAATTCTCCGCTCTACTTACTTGGCTCTGCCTTTATCCCCCTCCAACTTCAGGGCATTTGAGCAGCACCTGAGTACCTGGGAAATCCTCTGCTGTGCTAAAGGCTTGTCTGAGAAATAAAGGCAAGCAGGCAGAGGGAAGGTTTAGCTCAATTTCATGTTGCACCAAGTACAAAAGGTCTGTCTGTGAGTAACTCCTAGGATTGTGCTCATCAGAAAAGCCCAATAATTCAGAGTGACAACAAATTAGAGACCTCTGTAAGGCAAAAAGGGCTGTAAAGAATTAATAATTATTTACTGTCCACCTTCTCCTCTAGGTTTGTGTCCCAGTTTGACCACCCTTGCCTTGCTGTGTGTTCATGGATGGCAGAAATTATGGCACTGCCAGGACCTGCTGCAACCTGCAGTGTGAAGCAAAGGATGAAAATAAAATGCTTTAAAAGATGCATACAATAAATGATCAAGGCTTCTGAGGAGCTAGTGAAAGGTAACATTGTGGTTACTGTAAATATTGTTGTTGGAGTTGTTGCCCTTGGTGGTAGTGATGATGATGATTGTTGTTATTATCATTATTATTATTATTATTATTATTATCATTATCATTATTATCATTATTATTGTTGTTGTTGTTGTTGTTGTTGTTGTTGTTATTATGTAGGTGAAAATCACCCAGAACAAGACGTTTGCATCTCATCCAGGGCTGGGAGGCAGCTCTGTCACTAACCCAGAGTCTCAATTCCTTCTCAAAATAATAGAAATAATTCTGGCACACCAAAAATCCCACTCTGAGCTCAGTGAATGCAGCACCCTGAGGCATCCCAGGCTGGGAGCCCTGTGCTCAGGGCTGCTGCAGATGGGCTCGGGGTGGCTTTGCCCTGATCAGGCTCTCACGTGACTCTGAATTTGGGTTGTCAGCAAAAGTCCTGCAGATTAGTGTCCCCTGAAATCTCCCTAAGCAGCTCTAATGCCCTCAGATGTGCTGCCTGTGGCTCGCTGGGAAGGCTGCACGAGACAAAACATTAATTATTAGTGTAAAAATAGAATTCTAATTCCTGTTATAATTCCGATTAAACGTGAGCTTCTCCACTTGGGATGCACCGCTGAGAACTTCATGAATTTTTTTTTAAAGTCTGGAAAGAAATTCAGAATGCGACCCTGCTCAAAACTGCAAAATGGAAATCAGAAGGAAAAGGCTTTTACCTTTGTCTGTAATTGAATCCAGCTGGCCTCCTTCTACCCTGCCTTGCAGTCATTTACAGGTATGCAAATGGAGGGGAAGGAATGGAGTTGTTTGTGTCTGCATTGCACACCAAAAAATCAGACAATCCTCTGCTCTCACAGGTTTGCAGCAGTTCTGCCAGGCTGCTGCCTTTTGTTTTGTTCCAGCTCAACAGTACAATGTGTTTTACTGTTCTGTTTAAAATAAAGGAATCAGTCTCTACCTGGGCAATCCTGGTGTCTCTTTGACAACCTGGAAACTTTAACATCCATGAGGTTCTCAGGATGCAGAAGAGCAAGGAGAGGGGGGAATGGAGCCCTGGCAGGGAGTTCCAGAGGGCCTCATCTCCCTCGTGTGTCTAAGCTGGAAAATCATTCAAGTCTGAGGGACTCCTCCATGGCTTTTGCATAAGGCTGGCCCCAAATGGCTCCATCAGGAATGGATTCTCTCCCAGAAAACTACTGCTTAAATGGCAAAATAAAAGATTATATTTTAAACAGCGTAATTTCACAACTTAACAATGCTAGATTTAAAAATTAAATAAGCAAGAAAAATTATTTTGCACTAACTCCCCCCTAAAGTCCTTGAGAAGTTGCAGAAGCAAGGAGCTGGTTTAGCAGGAGGGTAAAACTCTGAAATCAGCTCGGGGATTATTTGGGGCAAATATCAAACATCAAATGTTGGATCTGCCTCTGTGGGTTCTTTGGAAAAACAATGAGAATGGTCTGTTAAAATTAGTAACTGTATAAGAATTGAGCTGAATTTCTTAGGCCCTGACATGGAGTTGTGGGTGTGAAGAGAGACAATCACAGGTAGATTCACATTTTGGTCACTGCTTGGAAGCTCTTCTGTGTAAATTTTTTATTTCTCCAGTACCCTGCACAGAGGGAATCCTTGGCACTCCCACAGTGTAAATTATTATTATTGTTAATCCTTATTTTAGAATATTCCCACCTTCAGAATAACCTCAGTGGGAAAGTGCAGAAGCTTGCTGGGAGGTGAAAACAGATGCTCTAAACCTATTTCCATTGATTTTTTTTTTTCCCTAAAAGGGTTAACACAGTAAAACACAATTAACCTTGAATTATCCTGGATTTGTTGGATATTTAGCTTGAAACATTAACACAGCTGCACCCTTTGAAGTGGCACCGTTTCACTCCAGCCTTTCACTTCACCCCTTGATATCCCTCAGCAAGGAGAGAAGGACAAATCAGACAGCACCAGCTCCAAAATATGCTCAGAACCGAGCAGCCTGATTGCTGCTGACCACCCAGAGGACAGGTGTGACACGTATTTATGGGCCTGATTTCCAGCCAATATCCCTTCATTTCATTTCCGAGCCCGTCCCATGTTTTATTTTGACAGTTCCGCCGTGGTGTTCCCGGGTTCTCCCGGCCATCAACTGCTCACGGTGGGATGTGGAGCTGATTATTCGGCGTGCAGGCACTGAGCACCCCACCAGCTGATGAACTATGGACAATTTATTCATTGGATTTGAAGCCCAGTTAAATCAGCTGCTGAAAGGGAGCCTCGCTCACGCTCCCTGGAACTGCAAATGTTTGATGCCATAAAAGTGGGGAGGAAATTGTTACGGGTTTTACATTCCAACATTACTCCCATGCCTAAGATTTTATCTCTATTCAGTCATTCCAATGCTCAGAGTTTGTTGTAAATCTGCTTATTTGAGATTTTTCCCTAAAATTCTGGTTTCTGGAAGGTGACTTCTCAAGGAGCTGGTATTTCCCAGCTATCCAGTCAGAGAGAGATGGATGGTGCAGAAAGAGAGAAAATGAGTGGAAAATAAAAACCCTAAAACACGAGAACCTCGAAAAATTGAAGATGTGCAAAAACAATCCAAGAATGCAGGTTTGCAGGCATGTGGGTGTTTGTGTATCCATATATCCATGTGTGTACTTCCAAGATGAGGATTTTAGCCAATTCCACGAGTTCAGGGCCTGGATATAAAATGTCTCTCTCCATCTTTTCCTGTAGCTCCTTCAGGCCCTTCAAGGCCACAGTGAGGTCAACCCAAAGCTTCTCCTCTCCAGGCTGCACAATCCCAGCTGTGCCAGCCTTTCCTCCCAGCAGAGCTGCTCCATCCCTCTGCTCATCCTGGTGCCTCCTCTGAACCAGGCAAGGTGTGGTGCTGCCAGGGATTTGAGGAAAAGGAGGAGAGAGCAGAGGAGTAACAGCAGCAAACAGAAAATTCTGGCACCGCCGGACTGAACGGAAGTGGCACCATTGACATCACTAAAAGTAGGCTCAAGTCTGATCTGGAAAGCAATTTGGAATATGAGCTTTTCTTTCCAAATGAGCAGCAAGTGCCTTCCTTCACCCAGACCTCGGTGCTTTCTATTACATTTTAAATTGATTGGCTTTATGGCCCAGTCCTGGGGAATTGCTCTAGCATGATCTCGTCTGGCTCCTGTTTCTAATTCTGGCAACTCTAAATCCAGATGCCCTGAAAATCCAGGCTGTTGCTTACAGCACATACTGGAGGCTAATCTCCATTTTTGTGTAGCCAGGCAAAATCCAGGAATTGAATGTATGGAAGATTAACCCACAAGGTGAAAAGGAAAGGAAGCCAAAGGAGAAATTGCAACAGAAAATGTTCACATGCAGAGTGTGGATGTGTCAAAATAAACCACAACCATTATCCCACAACAAGAATTCAGACAGCATTTTTGCATTTTCTAAGATTCTTTCTAATAAGAACAATGAAGTTGCCATCCATAGGTGTATCCTGCCAGCAGGGTCTGTGGACAAAGGATGGAGAGATTCAGAAAAAACAGTTCCAAGTCCACCCTCTTCCTTTGTGTGGCCCATGTTCAGCCTAATTTAGGACATTAAAACCTCCACTTGGCCTCCCAGGTGATAAGAAGTCTGCCCACTGAATAAAAAGGTTGAAAAGGATGCAGGAGGTTGTCATGATGGAGGAAAGGAGGTACTGACAGGTGGAGGTCAGACTCCTCTCCCAGGTACCAGGTGATAGAACAAGAAGAAACAGCTTTTAGCTGTGCCAGGAGGGGTTCACAGCGGATACTGGGGAAAATTTCTTCACCAAAAGGGTTGTCAAGCCCTGGAAGAGGCTGCTCAGGGAAGTGGTAGCAGCACCATTCCTGGAACTGATTTGAAAATGTCTTGATGTCCATCGGGGACGTAGTTTAGCGCTGGGTCAATGGTTGGACTCGATGGTCTTGGAGATCTTTTCCAAGCAGAACAATTCCATGATTCCGGGATGTGACTGCAGAAGTGAAGGATGGGAAGGACTGGAGGAGCCCTCTCAGGGCTGGAGGAGCCCTCTCAGGGCTCATAACTCTCAGTTTGGTGGGAGCACATCACCCTGAGGGCATTACTCTGCCTTGGCTCCGTGCAGGAAATCCCAGCTGCTGCCAGAGGAAGCTGTGCATGCCCAGCCAGGGCTGTGAATCATCCCAGGGAAGGCCAAGGAGAAGCTCGTACATAAGTGCAGTGTGGAGTTTTTCTGACACTGGCTATAATAAATATCAGCACGTTTAGAAAAAAAAATTGTGGGCTTGAAGGGAGAAAAAAGCTACAGCTGAGTGTGGCTCACTAAAAGGAAATATCCAAGGCTGTTGAAACATTAGATAAAAAACTGATCTTGAAATGTCAGGAATCAGTGAGGATAACAACTGTCAATTTTGTCCAATAAAACCTCCCTTTTATTTTGCCTACTTTTCTCTTTTATTTTTAATAACCATCCATTAAAAACGCTGCGCTCACAATTTGCTGGTATTTGCTGTTCTGTTTTTAATGCTGTCTATTAGTTCTTCCCTCCTTTCCCTTTAATATTTACACATATCATCAAATGCTGGGCAAAATTTCTCTGCTGGAAAAAAAAAAATCCCATGAGAGTAAACCAATTACAAATCACTTGGTACTGAGGGCATGGCTGGGCTTTCTGTGCAGCTCCAGTGTCCCATGGAGCTTCAAGTGGCTGAGGACACTTTCATATTAGAAATAATAGAAATAATCCATATTAATATCATTTGGTGCATTGTTATTTTTTAACTTCACCAGAAAACAGCACAACTGTCCAGAAAAAAATCAACAGTTATGCCTTAATAAATAACTGATAATGAGGGGGCTGAGAAAAATTGTGGCCCGGAGCATCAGTTTGATATGAGCTCCTCCAGCCTGAAGGATTCCAGCTGGAAAAGCCCAGCCTAAAATTCTTACACTTCTTCCATTTCATGTGCACTCCCCAATGTTTATGCAGCTCAAATAATCTGTGCCTGTGCTTTATACATGGGATGGCCAACGCCGGCAGTGTCTGGAAAACATGATCCAGCCTTCAGCACAGCAGCCAGAACGGGATGAAGGGACCTCAGCAGCACCTGAGCCTTGGGCTGAGCTCTCCCAGTGCAAACAGGACCCTCCAGCAGTCAGGGAAACCTCTGCAGTGGTTTGAGGGGGGCAGGACAACCCCCTGCAACCAGTTTGGGACCCCTGGAAGTGTGGCTGAGCTGTTGGCACAGCAGCAAGAGAGGTCGTGGTCCCTAAAACACCACTGGGACAACGTGACAGAGATTTAACAGAAACAGTGTCTTCCAGGGAAGGGCTATAGGTAAATTCCATGATGATTTATAGGTGAATTCTGATGATTATGTTTCTCTGTCTGTGTTTGATAAATTAATTAAGGAACAGAGAGGGAATAAGAAAAGTGAAGCCTCATAAACAGCTTCACTAACTGCTGCACAGAGAAGACTCTCAAGTCTCATTTTCCTCTATCAACATTTTCAAAAACACTAACGTTTCTTCTTCTTGAATTATTTCTAATATAGAATCCCAAGAATATTTGAAAGGCTCCCTAAAAATTAACGGGGGAGGGGAACCTCAGTATTGAATATGAAGACACTGTGCAATGCAGAAATCTCATGGGGACAAGGAGAGGGGTCGTGAGAGCAGGGAAGGAATTTTAAGCTGAGCTTTGAGCCCAGACTAATGGCATGAGCAGACGTCTGCCTCTTGCAGCCTCTGCAGCTGGGAGTGTTTCTGCCCAGGGCCGCTCTCTGCGTGCTGGAAAGTTCAGCTCTGTACTCTGCACAGCCCAGCACTCCGGCCTTCCCTAAATTCCAGGATTTCCATGTCCCACTGAGGAGGCCCCCAAGGCAGGGAGAGCCATGGTATGTCCTCTCTGAGCCCTGGGCCTTGCCCTGCCCCTGGAGCATCTCTCAGCTCTGCCACTCAGTGCTTGTGGGGTTTGCATCAGGGATCAATGAGCAGCACATCCCACTTGGGCATCCCCACTCTGCCACCCTGGGCTCCCCACAGCTTCTCCTGCCCCCAGAGCTGGCAGCTGGAGGCCATCCCTGTCCCGGGAGCTGGGAGGAACTGCCCAGCAGGCTTGACCAGGGATTTTGGGCTGAAATGCAGCTGGAGCTGTGTCCAAACCCTCTCAACTCAGATCCAGCACCTCCAAACGACTCCCGACTTTAACAAACCCCAGCGAGCCAGGCAGCAGCTCCCATCTGTAATAATCACAGCAGAGTTTCCCTCACCCTTGCACTATTAATTGCTTTTGCCCTTGCTGTGGATTGCTGGAGACAGAGAGACCATTAAAGCTCAGACTATTTCCTTCTGGACAGGCAGGGCGAGCTTTGGGAGAAAACTCGCTCTTTTTCTCTACCACTGCCACTTGTGCTGGGAAGAGAAAGAAAGGAAAGGGAAGGGAAGGGGATGGTTCCCACTGCAGGCTGCCGGGAGCACTCCGTGCCTGCTGAGCTGTGACTGCAGCGGGGGGAACGCTCTCCTCTGGTGGAAACAGAACAGTTTAAGGATATTTCTGCAAGGTACAATAATTGCCCAAGTATCCACCCCTAAGTTGGGTCTCTCTCCCTTATCCTCACAAGGCTGTCGGGGGGGAAAGGAGCATTTCAGTGATGACAACTGAGGCAGCCAAAGGGCACCTGCCAGCTCCCACCCTGCTGACAGCATCCCTACAGCTCCAGAACGGGCTTTGGCAAGGAGATTGCTCGCTTGCCAATAATAATAATTATCATTAATAAGCGAGTGACGTCCTAATCTTGGTTACATCAGCCGTACTCTTCGCTGGAGCTGCTGCCAGTCACACTCACACCGGTCCTGTCCCCAGCAGGGCATGTGGAGCAGGGACAGCAGGGCCGGGAGCTGGAGAGAGATGCAGGGGATGGCCCACGGTGACTTCTGCCTCCTGCCTGAGGGGACAAGGGGACATGGCCTGGACAAACCCCGGGAGAGCCGCGTCTCTGTGTCGATTTGAGTCTCCTCAGCTCTCTGGGGAACTGCGGGGGCTTAAGGATGGAGAGGGAGGTGCGGGGTGATCCCCCTCCTCCTTCTCCCCCGGGGCATCCCGCGGGGTTGTCACAGCCGGGAGGGGGGCACAGCGGTGTCCGTGTGTCCGGGGGCCGGCCCTGCCTGCGGGGGGGACCCGGCGGGATGTCCGTCCATCCCCGCAGCGCTCCAGCTCCGCATTCCAGGGCCATCCCTCCCCAGCCCCCCTCTCCCTCCCCTCCGTCAGCCCCTCTGCACAACACGACGGTCGGAGCCCCGGCAAGGAAAGCGAGCGATATTCGGTGGCATTTGGAAAGTTGCAAGGTCAGGGCTCCCCCCGCGCACCCCGACCCTGCCCCACGGGCGGCATCCATGGGGAAGGGGGGGCTGCCCCCCAAACCCAGCGGGGCTCGCTTTCCTTTCCTTAGGTGGCTTTCCTGAGTTGCTGCCAAACCCGCTGTGCGAGCTTGTTGCAAGAACAAACTGTTGTGATTCCCCCTTTCGCCCTTTTTCTCCGCCTCCCCCCCACTCCGAACAGGGGGTGTCAGTGCACGGAGCCTGCCGTACCCCATGTCGCTCCCGCGTCAGAAAATGAATGATGCAGCAATTTAATTAGGAGCGAGCGGTGCGTCCATATTGCACCGGCGGAGGAGAGCTCGGCAGCCGGGGGAAGATGGTGCGTGGCCGCGGGCGCGGAGGCTGCGCCCCTGCCCGCGCAGAGCGGCCCCGGGGCGGCGGGACCCCGCGGAGCCCCCGGCACCTCCCGCCCGCACCCGCGGCTCTGCCCCTCAACTTTTTGCTACCGAGCCGCGGTTCCAGTTAAGTCTCTCCCGGCCGAGCCACCGCGGGGTGCGGGAGGGGGATTCGGGCTGCGCGCGGAGCGAGGGGTGCGGGATGCCCCGGGAGTTGCGCGGAGATCCGCGCAGATGTGTGCGCCGGGTTGGGCGGGCGCGGTGTGCGCGCAGGGATGCGCAGGGGCGTGCGCGGGTGCGGAGAGCGGGGATGCGCGAAGCAGCGCGGGGCTCAGCTCCTGCCCTGTCCGCAGCCCTTCCCTCCCGGCTGGCTGAGCCCGCAGCCCCCGATCCCTCCGCGCATCTTACCCACCAACTTTCCCCCGCGGGCTAACCCGCGCAGCCCTCCCTCTGTGCCCCCCTCCGCGGATCCTGCGCGCCCTGCGCTGCCCCGTTACCTGCGGCGGCTCCCGGAGCGGGCGGGCACCGCGCGGGGCTCCGCGGGAGCGGCCCCTCCAGCTCCGTGCTCACGCCGGGAGGATGCGGGAGGCGCCGGGTGTCTCCCAGAGGTGTTGGGCTCTGCGGGAAGCTGCGGGATCCCGGCGAGGCTCGGGGAGCGACCCCGGGACGGGCGGGCAGCTCCGGACGGAGGAGGCGCTGGGTGCGGGGGGAGCACGGCGGCCGGAGCGGGACCCCCGCGCTGCTCCCCGCCGCAGCCCTCGGCTGGCACTCGCAGTCAGAGCAGCTTTGATTTCCTCCAGATTTGGGCTTTTTGTTCTCTTTTTTCCCTCCTTTCTTTTTCTTTCTCTCTCTCTCTCTCTCTTTTTTTTTTTTTTTTTTTTTTTTTTTTTTTTTTTTTTTTTTAGGGTAGGGGAGGGGGGTGTGCAAATTCTGCCCCATCCCGGCGGCTTTTTCCCTCTCTGATTCTTCTCAGGTTTTTTTCCTCCCCCATCTGCTCGTTTCCCACATCCCTTCCTCTCCGCCAACCAGCCCCCTCCTTCCCTCTTATAAAAAAAAAAAAAAAAAAGGAAAAAAAAAGGCAAAAGGAAAAAAAAAAATCTGTGTAGTCAGGGCTTCCCAAATGCGCGCCCCCGACCTGGAGCCGAGCGCGCCCCCTTCCCTTCGTTTGTTCCCCTTCTTGAAGCTGATTTTCATGACGTGGAGGAGCCTGATCCAGGGCAGGAGCGGCAGCGCACACACACCCCCACCCGCACACGCACACACAGCCCCGCACCCGCGCACACCCGCGCACGCAGCGCACCCGCGCTCCGCCGCCGCGCCCCAGCGCCCGCTCCGCGCTGCCGCTGCTGCCCGGAGAAGGCGGCGGCGGCGGCGGCGCTGGAGCCTGCAGCAGCCCCTCTCCTCCCTCCTCCATTGAGTGTGCCAAACAGCAGCTCTGCATCCTAAAGAAGATCATTGAGGGGCTCATTGCATTCCCAGCACGTTTCAGGCTTGCTTCTTTTTTTTTTCTCCTTTTTTTTTTCCTTTTGCCTCAGCTTCAGCAGGAGTAGAGAGAGAGGGAGAGAGAGCCACAGAGAGGGAGAGGCAGAGAGAAACCAGCAATCTTTAAACTCGAGCTTTTTTTTTTTTTTCCCTTCCTTTCTTTTGCCTTTTTAAATTTTTTTTTTTTTTTTTTTTTTTTTTTTTTTTTTTTTTTTTTTTTTTTGGTCACGATGTGCTAAAATCTCTCCTGCAAACCGGTAAGTACAACCTTTCTGGATCCTTTTGTTTCTGCCTAGGGTCAAAGACACCCCCCCCCTTTTCCAAAAAGAAGATATAATAATCCTCATTATTTATTTTTTTATTTTTATTACAGCCCTTGCAGAAGAGAAAGAACTTAAGTGGCTAATATTTTGCAAAGGAGACGGAGAGATTGATACTGCAATGTAGCTCTCGTCTCTCTCCTCTCTCCAATTAGATGCTGGTTTTAATTGCAGAGGGTATTTCTCTTTTCGTGCTTTCGACCATCTCCTCTTTCGCACAGGGGAGGGTTTCATTTGCAAGTTGATCCTAAGGATTTCTGTTCCTCTGGCATTTCTGTCCCCTAAATGCATCTTTCTGCTCTTAAGTTTGAGGATGGGGGGCAATTTTTTCTAGTCCTTACACGAGGAAGGCAAAAAGGACCTTTTTTATTGGGAGATTGAGACTAAAAGCAATGATCGTTCCGAATCATTCTAATGGGCATTTCAGGGATTCAAGGAAGGCTGCATCACCGCCGGTATTATTCCCATCCTTAGCGTTTCCCTGTGCCCATACATTTAAAATATCTGGTGAAAGGAAGGGTGAAACCATATGTTGAAGGAGCTGCATCTCATTAGGGCAGTATTATTTTCATCTGATTGGAGAAGAATGGTGTCTTCATTCGGAATCGTGTATAGTAGGATAGAGAATTTATCGGCTGGTAAGTGTCAAGGTATTTTTTTTTCTTCCACTTTCAGCTTTTTAACCGAGTCTCCTGCTTGGTCCTGGGGGCACAAAATGCCCTAATCCAAGGCAGGCTGAGCGTTTCAATCCTAGGTGCCTCTTCAGCTGTCACTTCCCTTTAGATCTGCTGATCGCATGGGCATGTGCTTTAGAAAGATTAATCATCTCTAAATGCTTTAATCAGCTAAAATGACTAATATGTGGTGTGTATTTATCTGATAATATACCCGTTGCATTAATTCACCGGCGATTTGCCAGGGGAAGGCTTCCTTCCCGAGTCAGGGTCGTTAACCGTTTACTCCGGCAAAGATGCTGTGGGGATTTCTGAGGGGGGACCGTTCCTTCTGCCAGGGACATCAGCAAACCTCGCACATTCCGTGGAACTCGCGTGTGGAATATATCGAGCCGGGAGGGAGGGACATTCGAGGGTGGAGGTTCAATAACTTTGCGAGTTTGCACGGGTGAAGGATGTGGTGCGACACTGGAGAAATCTGCCCACACTTGGTGCGTTTCTCCCCCCGGAGTCAAGGCGGGCTGTGATGGCTCCTAAAATTGTACACGGGGATGAGATCCGGGCAGTTCCAAAGCCTGGGAAACGTGGAGAGACGCAACACGTTCGGTGTGCTCGTGGTGCCGTGTGGGGCTGCATGTGCTGTCCCCTTTATAGGTGGCATTTACCACGGGGAGGGGAGGCAGGCAGGCTGCTGTCGCGTGATGGAGCCGTCTAACATCTCCCAAGTATAAATCAGGGCAAGGCTCGCCCAGCCAACACCCCTGGAGTTGGTTGGGAACGTCTGCCCCAACAATTGCTGAACTTTCCAGGAGCCCGACATGAGTCCAGCAGGTAGGGGCTTAGGAGAAGGAGAGGGGCAGGGCAGAAGTACTGAAATCTGCGTTTTTCTTCCCGTTGCAGTTTTGTAAACATCAACAAATGATGAAACCTTCCACGGCAGAGACGCTTCATAAAGGAAGGATGTTGTGGATAATTCTTCTAAGCACAATTGCTCTAGCATGGACTACACCCATTCCCTTGATAGAGGACTCGGAGGAACTGGATGAGCCCTGCTTTGATCCATGTTACTGTGAAGTGAAGGAGAGCCTTTTCCATATACATTGCGACAACAAGGGATTTATAAATATTAGTCAGATAACAGAGTCGTGGTCAAGACCTTTTAAACTTTATCTGCAGAGGAATTCCATGAGGAAATTGTACACCAACAGTTTTCTTCACTTGAACAATGCTGTATCTATTAACCTTGGGAACAATGCACTGCAGGACATTCAGACGGGGGCTTTTAATGGGCTCCGAGTTCTGAAGAGGTTGTATTTGCACGAAAACAAATTGGACATTTTCAGGAACGACACTTTCCTGGGTTTGGAAAGTCTGGAATATCTGCAGGCAGATTACAATGTCATTAAACGGATTGAAAGCGGGGCATTTCGAAACCTGAGTAAATTGAGGGTCCTTATCCTAAATGACAATCTTATCCCCATGCTTCCCACCAATTTATTTAAGTCTGTGTCCTTAACCCACTTGGACTTGCGCGGGAACCGCCTCAAAGTCCTTTCGTACCGCGGGATGTTGGACCACATTGGCAGGAGCCTGATGGAGATCCAGCTGGAGGAGAACCCGTGGAACTGTACGTGTGAGATCGTGCAGCTCAAGAGCTGGCTGGAGCGCATCCCCTACACTGCACTGGTGGGGGACATCACCTGCGAGACGCCCTTCCACTTCCACGGGAAGGACCTGCGGGAGATCAAGAGAAGCAAGCTCTGCCCCATGCTGTCCGACTCCGAGGTGGAAGCCAGCCTGGGCATCCCTCAGCTGTCCTCCAGCAAGGAGAACGCGTGGCCTACGAAGCCTTCCTCCATGCTGTCCTCCTTCCATTTCACCGCTTCCTCTGTTGAGTACAAAACGTCCAACAAGCAGCCCAAGCCCACCAAGCAGCCGCGGGCGCCCCGGCCTCCCCCGACCCCCCGTGGCCTGTACCCCGGGCCCAACCAACCGCCCGTGGCTGCCTACCAGACCCGGCCCCCCATCCCCATCATCTGCCCCACCGGCTGCTCTTGCAGTTTGCACATCAATGACCTGGGCCTGACGGTCAACTGCAAGGAGCGGGGCTTCCACAACATCTCCGAGCTCCTGCCCAGGCCCTTGAACGCCAAGAAGCTGTACCTGAGCGGGAATTTGATCCAGAGAATCTACCGCTCCGATTTCTGGAATTTTTCCTCCTTGGATCTCTTACACCTGGGGAACAACCGGATCTCCTATGTGCAGGACGGGGCGTTCATCAACCTGCCGAACCTCAAGAGCCTGTACCTGAACGGGAACGACATCGAGCGGCTCACCCCGGGCATGTTCCGGGGCCTGCAGAGTTTGCATTACCTGTACTTCGAGTACAACCTGATCAGGGAAATCCAGCCGGCGGCCTTCAGCCTCATGCCCAACCTGAAGCTCCTCTTCCTCAACGACAACCTGCTCCGCACGCTGCCCACCGACGCCTTCGCCGGCACCTCCCTGGCGCGCCTCAACCTGCGCAACAACCACTTCCTGGCGCTGCCGGTGGCCGGGGTGCTGGAGCACCTGCACGCCATCGTGCAGATCGACCTGAAGCTCAACCCCTGGGACTGCACCTGCGAGCTGGTGCCGCTCAAGCAGTGGCTGGAGGCGCTCAGCTCCGTCAGCGTGGTGGGCGAGGTGCTGTGCGCCAGCCCCGAGCCGCTGGCCCGCCGCGACCTGCGCTCGCTGGAGCTGGCCGCGCTGTGCCCCGCCGCCCTGCGCCCCGCCGCCGCCGCCGCCTCGCCCCCCGCCGCCGCTCCGCCGCCGCCCGCCGCCACCGGCGCGGCCGCCTACGAGCTGCCCCCGGCCGCCGCGGCCGCGGCCGTGCCGCTCTCCGTGCTCATCCTCAGCCTCCTCGTGCTCTTCTTCTCCGCCGTGCTGGTGGCCGCCGGGCTTTTCGCCTTCGTGCTGCGCCGCCGCCGGCGGAAGCTGCCGTTCCGCGGCCCGCGGGCGGAGGCGGCGGACCTGGGCGCGGTGCCGCTGCGCTGCCCGCGGCTCTTCCCCGAGGGCGGCGGCGGCGGCGGGGGCGGTGGCGGCGGCGGCGGGGGGGGCCCCGGGGAGCGCTCCCCGGAGAAGGCGCCCCCGGCGGGTCACGTCTACGACTACATCCCGCACCCGGTGACCCAGATGTGCAACAACCCCATCTACAAGCCGCGGGAGGAGGAGGAGGCGGCGGGCGGCGGCGGCGGCGGCGAGGCGGCCGAGCTGCTGCGGGGCGGCGGCGAGCGCGGCTTCACCCACCCCGCCGCCCCCGCCGCCGCGCCGGAGCCGGGCAGCAGCTACCGCACCTTGCTGGAGAAGGAGCAGGAGTGGAGCCTGGCCGTGTCCAGCTCGCAGCTCAACACCATCGTGGCCGTGCACCCCCAGCACCCCGCGGGCGGAGGGCTGGCGGCGGGCGCGCTCGGGGCGGCGGCGGTGGCGGCGGGGGGAGCCCCGAGGGACCGCGACCGCCCGCCGCCCTGCGCCGTGGGCTTCGTGGACTGCCTGTACGGCACCGTGCCCAAGCTGAAGGAACTGCACGTCCACCCCCCCGGCATGCAATACCCGGACCTGCAGCAGGACGCCAGGCTGAAGGAGACGCTGCTCTTCGCGGCCGGCAAGGGCTTCCCGGACCACCAAACCCCCACAAGCGAATACCTCGAGTTAAGGGCCAAACTCCAAACCAAGCCGGATTACCTCGAAGTCCTGGAGAAGACCACGTACCGGTTCTGACCGCCGCCCCGCCGCCCGCCCGGCCCCGCCGCCCGCGAGCAGAGGATACAGCTGTGCGCTCTGCCCCGCCAGATGTGCGCGCTGCGGGGCAGGGCCCTTCTCAGATCAGTAATCGACGAAGTGCCTTCGCAGACTTTTGCCAGCAGATGTTAATCAATCATTATTTTTTATACTGAAACTGAGACTTTGACTGTGCCATGTCTAAAGGTATATAATTATTATTATTATATTATTATTATTATTATCGGGGATCTTTGTATTGATCCTGATTAAGTAAATTCTATGTGTGTCTCTTCCTCTCTTTTTTCTTTCCCCTTTTCTTTCATTTTCTTTATTCTTGTCGTTTGTTTTGTTCGTTGGCTCTTTTTTTTTCCTTTTTTTTTTAATTTTTTCCTTTGGCAGTTAAACTTCCTTGATATTTTCCCTTGGACGGGAGGGGGAGGGAAGATGGCATTTTGTGGCTTGCTTTCTTCTTGCCCACCATGGCACAGATTCTGTACATTTATTTAAAAGAGAAAAAAAAAAAAGAAAAAAATAATGCAAAGAAGCAAACGAGCGCAGTTTGCTGCATGCCTGGAAACTGCAAGAGGGAAGGGAGGGGAGGGTCTTGCTCGAATGTCTCACTCTTGTCTCTCTCCCTCCCTCGCACGCACACTCCTCACCCTCCGAGCACCCCCTGCCAGCCCGGCCCCTCCAGGGGGGCTCGGGGGTCGCGGGGGAATCCCGGGGGCGATCCCGGGGGCTGGGGGAAGCCACCCGGAGCCGAGCAGCCCAAAGGATGTCACCACGTGGCGCACACACCTAGGGGATGCTCAGTGACACTTCATCATGACGCCATGGTTTTTTGGAGGACATCCGCACTTTCCTAATAAAAGCGACATGCAAATATACAGAGAAAAAAAAAAGGAAAAAAAAAAAAAAGCTAATGGGCACCCCTCACTAACAGCTTTGTAGGAAGCACTTTTAATGTTTTCTCTCATGCACCCATACACGCACACACGCACACACACACAGAGGTACAACAATGTGCATATATTTATTCTGTAATTTCAAGTGAATATAAATTGTAAAGGTAATGTTTAATCATTGTACAGTGATGCGTCTGGTATAGCTTTCCTAATAAAACGTTTTGAAAAAAAATGCAGATATATATATATATATATACACCCCCAAATATATATATATATATAGGAATACAAAGCTTGAACCTGAAACTTCAGCTTCCCCCACAGAGATTTCCTTCCCCCCATAACCTTGAACGCTATTTTATTAATAACAGTTCGATGCACTGTGATGTTAACAGAGAAAAAAAAACAACCCTGTGCAGCGTCTCTTGCCAAGATACCACCCGAGACTGTCACAAATCCGATTTGCGATCTGTATCCCTGCCGCACTGTCCTGACAGTTAAAAATATCGGGAAAATTGGGAGCGCATCCCGCCGGAGCGCTGCTTCCCGGCCTGCCGGAGGCACCGGGAGGCATCGCGGGGATGTTGCCGGTGCTGGCAGCGGGGTGAGCAGTCCGAGGGCTCCCGCCCCTCCGGAGCGGGGATTTAAACCTCATTTCCAGTTTGGAATGGGGGGATGCGAGCTGGGAAAGCATCCCAGGGCCGCGCCGCTCTTCTGCCGCTCCCGCTGCCACCGGAGCGAGACCAAAGACCCTGGGATTTCCCTGCCCGGGAGGGTCCCGGTTGGTATCTTGTCCGCCTTGGTGTCTTGTCCCCGGTGGCGTTCCGTCGTCGCCGGTGCTGTCCCCTGTCCCGGCGCTGTTCTCCTGTCCCGGTGCTGTCTCCCTGTCCCGGTGCTGTCCCCCTGTCCCGGTGCTGTCCCCGTGTCCCGGTGCTGTCCCCGTGTCCCCGCCGCTGTTGTGTCCCCGCGGGTCCCGGGCCGGCCCCTCGCGGCCGCCAGGTGGCGCCACAGCCCCGGCGCTGAGGCGGCGGCGGGGCTGGCGCGGCCGGGCCCGATCCCGGACCCGCTCCTGGATTGATCCCGGACCCGATCCTGGATTCGATCCGGGACTCGGTCCCGGCCTGGATCCGCTCCCGGCGCCGCTCTCGGCCCCGCCAGCCCCGCCGAATGTGCCCCCGTGCTCCTTACACCAGGGCGGGCGGGCAGCCCCTACAGCGCTGCCCGGAGGCCCTCCAGAGAGTGGGGTTTGGCCAGAAACACCCAATGTGCCCATCAATGTAATTTGTCTGAACCGCAGGCAGGGTGGTTTGTCCACGTGAATTGAGGTTATTTGCCCAAAGGTGCTGCTCGGAGCTCTCCTGCCACTGTCCCCCAGGGGACCGGGGTCTGTCACCTCCCGGCCAAAGGTCACACTCCCGAGGTCACCCTCACACCACCTGCCCTCTTTCCTTGGGGATCAGCTAGGTTTCACCCCGCACAATGTGTTTTAACAAAGATAAACCCATCAATACTCGTTTTCCTCCCAATGTGGCTATTTACAGCTCCAGCCAGGATGCTCATGGTGAGCTTTTTCTCTTGGAGAGTCATTTCCCGAGCCTTGGTAGCAGCTGTGTGGGTCTGGAGAAGGAGGGACAGCTCCGAACGCCTGTAAACCTGGCATCACCCTCCATGCCATCAGTAAAATTATTACACATTGGAATTTCCTCTCTTGAGTTGAGATTGTGTTTTCTCACTGCTGCCTTCAGCTCTGAACCCGTTGGGGTTTGCTCGTTTGTTTGTTTTGTTGGGTTTTTAATGGATAGTGGAAGAACGTGCATGTGCTAAGAGTATTAAACATGCGAGTGCAAAGGCCAGATCCTTCTTATCATAATTGTAATAATTACATTGATAAGCCTACATGCAAGTGATGCGTGGAGCTGTATAAATCAGGTTAAAGTACAACCCCCAGCGAGAGTGGTGCTGTATACATTTGGCAATGTCCTCAAAGCCCCAAGCGTTCATACTTGTATCCAAATAGAGTAAAGCCGGTTGCAAATAATGTTTATATTTTAATTAAACTGCAGAAAGGCAAGAGAATTTCATCCTGACTATAGGCAGTAATCTCGCCCGCGGATGGTGAGCAGATCTATTTATTCAGTGGAAATAAATTTGTTCTATGAGAATGGAATTTTGTATTAAAAGAGATAATTTTTGGCTTACGTTGAGTTATTTTTCTTTCCTTGCGTAGGAAACTTCCTTTCCCTTGTGTACCGAGATGATTTGGGGATGATTTGCTCTGGAAGTGTTGACAATGTCTAAGTGTGATGCCTAAAGGGTGTTTTGATGACTTTTATTTTGCTTTATCATTGTGTTGAGCTGAGGCTGAGTGGGTGGCAGCATTCCTTTCCACTGCAGGAAACAGAAGTGGATCCATCATCTCTGACCTGCAGTGGGTGACTCTTTGCATGCTCCAACCTGGGTCACTCCTAATTAATAGGGAGTACTAATGATAATTCTGTCTTTATCAGCAGCAGCATTGGTAGCTTCAATGCTGCTGGGGAGGAATCAAATAAAGTCAAATGATCTGCAGTTGCATTAGAGCTGTTTGATGGGATGCTATTTGAAATACATATTTTTGTAGCTGATTTCATGGTTGTACAAGTACCTGGTATCAGCTTGAGCAGCTCAGCCTGTGGTAGTAAAGCCTTCAGCAAGTGTTTGGTTTGTTCCCTCACTGACCATTGAAATTCTTCCTACAGGTGGAAAAGAACAGCAGGGCCAGGTAAGCCCCAGTCCCAGCCACCAGCTGCACATGGGGGAACGGAAAGGATGATCCTGGTGCTCAATTATTGGTGCTTTTTGTATTTCCTGGATGTTGTCACCATCACATTGTACCCTGGGTTAGAGGATTTGTTTGGAAATGGCTTTATGGATCTCTTGAGTGTATGAACAGTGATAGAAAGATGTTAAATGTTATGGTATGAGTAATAATCTGAATTTTGGAGAGCGTGTTGCCTGCTGCTGTGGTTAGATGGTTATTGGACAGTGAGAATCTCATTTCTTGGAGATTCAGTGAACATGAATTAAGCTGTGGCAGCTCCAGATTTTGTCAGAGACCTTTCCAGACAAAACCACCTTTGAGTATGGCAGCACAGCTCGTTTGGTTTTAAGCTAGAAGTGCGTGGTTTTGTCCAACTTGTGTTTTCTCTATGACTTTGAGAGCACCAGGAGGGAAAGGCCTCTCCAAAATGTGGGGCTGCATTTCTGAAGCACTTGGGTCTGCCAGCAGCACTTGATGAGCTCTGTGCTGCTTCCACTTGCTTCGAGTGCCCACTTCACACGAGAAAGATGTGATGGTTGGGGTTTAGGTTTAACAGAAATGTTCACATGAAGAAAAGTGTGTAGGATTTGGCCTTAAGTGTGGGAGCTCATTGCTCAGGACATTACTCAACCGCAGGGTGCGACTTCTGGCAGTGCTCCAGCCACTCCGGTGTCAACTCATTCCAGGATTGCCCTTCTTCCCAAGGCAGTTGCTTTTACAACGTGGATTTATGGACACTGGGAAATCAAGCTGCTGTGTGCTGCATATTCCTATTTTCTGAGTTTTTCCAAGGCTTGCTTTTCAATCTGTTTCCCACTGAATTTATTTATGTGTGTATTTATGAGTGGTTACAGTACAACGCAGTTGTTCTCCGTGGAAGAAACACAAATGCACCCAGGATGTAGCTCACAACAGCTCTTTGTACAAAAATTCCTATTTTTTAATTCTGATGTCAGTGGAAATACATCATTTTTTTTCCAGTTCTTGAAATATTTCTGGTTTGATTGGGCAGTGGAAGAGTTGGAATGTGCTTGGAACAATCCCTTGAGTGGGAATGGACTGGAGGCCCAATTCTGCTCCCTTGGAAGCCGATGTTGAAACACCACATTATGCTCAGTTTTAGTCAACAGACTTGAATGAAGAGCAAGATCTGATCTCAGAAAAATACAACATCTATTAAGTGGATTCAAGTATTTTGAGACAAGTACTCCGTGGGACTGTTTCAGAACAGAATGGGTAATGGTACAGAGAGAGTGGGTTTGCCATCAATTCAGTAATTTTTCTGATTGACCTCACTCACAAATTAACCGAACAATCTTTAAGGGTTTTGATTTTAAAATGGGAACATTTTCATCAAGACAAATTAATTTGATTTGAATTTCATTGGTGACCAACTAGCCAAGAAGATTATTAATGTAACAATTGCAAATTATTTGGAAATACTTTATTAATATTATCTTTTTCTTTGAGAACAAGAATATTAGGGTCCCTTCCAACCCAGGGCATTCTGTGTTTCTGTGATTGACAGGCACTGTGTTTCATACAACTTCTCTAAAATGTCTTTTCCTTGATCCTTTTCCTGGTTTCCCAGTCATAAAATTCTGTCTTTATCTCATTTTTGTTCAGGTTTTTGGGGCAGTTTGGGGTTTTCTATGAAAAGATTGACTTTGTTGCACATGATGTTCCCCAGGAGGCTGCTGGGGTGTCACTTGTAGATTATTTTTGATCCCTGTGAGAGTGTTTGGAAACTCTTCCCTGTGGTGGCATTTCAATTGGTTGTTATCGTGGTGGTTTTCAGAACAGATCATTTTTTGTGGGAAAATGAGAGGAAAAGGCACAAGGAGCAGAGCTGTGGGAATACTCGGTCCCACACTCATGCTGGGTGGTCTCTGTAGGGTGGATGTTGCATCAATCCTGATATTTTTGAATGTTAAGGATGTTAATCTGAACTGTGGGGTTATTTTTAGGCATTATTTAGGGGTGTGGACAATACTCAGCCATTGGGTGCCTTAAAAAGAACAGATACTAACAGAGGGCAGAGCAAATATAAAATATTCATCACCAAGTCCCATGTCCTATCCTGAATCTTTAATGTCCATTTACTTTTCCTAACATCTTTATTTTTCCACTAGAATTTGCTAAATCTCTCGAGAATACCCCACATATTCTACGAATCCTGGAGAGATATTTCAGGTTAGCCAAGGACTGACTCTCTGTGTACTTGGGAATTCCAGCAAATGCCGGTGCCTGTGGAGGAATATCCTGCCCATGGCGTGTGGCACAGCAATTTGGCTTGTCCTTGGAGCACGGTGCCAGGGAGGGAGCTTCTCTGCAGTGAGGAGATTTTGCAGCAGGGCTTGAATGATTCCAAGCTGGAATCCCTGAATTGTGATAAATCACTATTGGAATGGGAAAGACTTCATTTGTGCTGCTGCTTCTGGTGGCACCTGGCACTGCTGTTGAGGAGGGACTCCTGTCACAGTTACTCTAAAAAAACCCACCAAGCAACCAAAGAAAAGCTGAAGAAAAGTTTGGGAATCTTTATCCAACAGGAACCATCTTCTCTGAAGTTAATGACTTTCCCCAAATGTGACAGTGGCATTAATATACTGTTTATGGGGTTTTTTATGCATTTTTTCTTGCTTTCCTTTGCTTTTCCAGAGACAGTAGCTGGTTAACACCTTAAAGAATGGCAGGAATGTATTTGTTGATAATTTTTTTCAGGCTGTACTTGTTTAAATCTAAGTCAGTCACAAGAGTAACTGTCCTAAACTGAGTTTTCTAGAAAGAGACAGAAATCTTTGGGTTTGTACTCAGTGTCTAAGTTATTTTATGTGTTTAAATATATATATTTAATATCCATTATCTGAATAACTCTTGAACCAAAATCTGTCGTTGAGCTTTGGAGGCTTAGGCTTTGCAGATTGAAGTTAATTAATGGATTGGGGTTTTCTTTTGTTCTGTGATTGTTTGGTTTTATCATGAATATGACAAGAGAGAGGGAAACAATGTAGTGTGAAAATTCTCATCAAACTGTGCTTTTAATAGGACTTCAAATTTAATTCTTGTGCTTCTTTTCTTTGGAGAGTGAAGGAGCTCTGCTCCAAAGAGCGCAGGAATTGCCACTCAGAGCTGAAGTGGTTTCACTCTGCTGTGTCCTGAGAGTGCCCAGCACAGTCTGACTCAGAGGGAGATGCTGGAAATTCCCATTAGTGAGATTTCAGGGTAGGATGGGACCAGCTGAGCTGCTCCACCTGAGAAATCCAATCCTGGGGTCCTGCACCACTGGAGGAACCAGTCCAGCTAGCACAGGGAGCACTGAGAAAACTCATGTTGTATTGTTTTGGTGAAAAATGAGCTTTACAAAAATTAGCCGTTGGTAATGGACGCTGGGCAGTTAAGTTTGTCTGTGTTTTCTAGGGAACACATCCAGGTTTCTGTGGTGCTGTCCAACTGCCGTGCAAGGGCAGGACTGATCAGTTGTCCCCAAAGCAGTGCTGGAATAGATCTGTAGCTAAATGCATTCTTCATAATCAGAGACACATTTCCTGAGGCATCACTTCTGTTATGTTTTCTTACAGTGACCCAAATACCTGGCTGCTTTGGAAAGTGGATAGTATTGGCAAGCAAAGAAATATGGCAAGTAAAAGTCTTTTTTAGATCCAGTTGATGTCAGTGTTTTCTTCAAAAAAAAAGGGCGAGTCACAACCCTGAGGGGTCCTGAGGAGGGATTAAGGCACTGATTAAGGCAGAGAGTAATTGTTCAGTCCCTGCTTTATTCTCCAGTTTTAAACCAATAAAGAATTGTGGCTGGATCTAATTTATATAGATAAATAGATATATATTCCTCCTGTTAGCACTGGGGGCTGTGAGCACAGCCAGGGAGGCTGATGGCAGGAATGGCAATGGTTTAGCTGTGACAAGTGGGAATCTTGCCAAGGCTGACAGTGAGAGCAGCACCTGAAAGTCAAGTGCCTCTCGCTGCCTTAGAGACAGCCAATAACTACATGAAATTCTTGTTGCAAACCCTTGTTTGAGAGCAGGTAACAAATAGCTCCCAGCCCCTATTTTCCCTGCTTTTGGCCCAAACTCTCACCAGCCTGCAGGTCGCTGGCATTCCCAGAATTTCCTTTACCTGTCTGCATGCACAGATCCTCCTTGGGCTGAGGACACACCCTGACCCCTCTGCTTGTGCCTGGAGTGGAGACCAGCTGAAAACACGGTTCTCTCTGTTGGGTTTTTCTGTAGAGTTGTGTTTTGCACCTCGAGACCTCCCTGTGCCCCGCCTGGAGTGCCCTCAGCTTGCTGGCAGCCTCGCCAGGTTGGCCGTGCTGGTGCCACAGGCCTTTGCCAGCCCCTCCGAGCCAACCAGAGCCTGTCCAAGCCTTCAGAGCACAAAGGCCTGATCAGAAGGATCTCTAACAGGTATGCACCAGTGAGAAGGAGGAGATGCTCCTAAAACTAGTTGCTGTCAGCTCTAAGCAGGAGCGAGTGCCTCGTGTGTCACGGAAACGCTGAGTATGTGCAGTGTATACTGGGTGTGCATCGAAGCCTGTACCTATAATTACGCTATGGAAGTGTAAAATTCAATCTTTGCAAACTTGTGGGAGATTCAGGAACGTGGCTTGCTTTGGACTGTAATTAAAATATGGGCATTTTAGTTAAAAATAGCTCCTTTCCGACCTACATTCCCGATGTAGGTCAGTGGAGGCACTTCTCAGACGTATTAGCATTTTGGACACTTAATCTTAGCAGCATATTGCATCTCCTGGAATAGGTTGGGAGAGGCAAGGCAGCAGGAATTGCTGCAGCTCGAGTCACCCAGAGAGGTTGCCAAGTTTCTCAGGCACCAGAGAGGCAGAATAATGAGGATTATATTTAATTCGGGCTGGAGAGGCAACCGTGGGGTGTTGAGCAGAGGCAGCTCAGATCATCTTGGCTCTGTAGGGGAGGGAGAATTTATAACTCGAGCTGCTCCAAAGCAAGCTGTGTGTGCATTTGTGTGGATAGATATATATTTATATATATGTATATACAAATCTGGATGTGTATATAACACCCCGTGTATATATGTACGTATGTATATGCCTACAGTGTACAATATGTGTATCTATAGAAATGTATACATTTATATGAATTTCTATTTCTCTATATAAATAGTCATGCAACGAGGGGAAATCACATTTCCTTTTCTGTAACACTCCCCCAAAAAAAGCTGCTTCCATTAATGTCACATTGGCACAAATGTCTTAATTTTTTTTCTGTTTAGAAAGGAGTGGTGCTTAATGGCTGAGCACAAGCCTGGAAGGTTTTTACTCTTCCAGAGGACTTCCAGTAAATCATGAGTTGCTCCAGAGCTGTTCCACATTTGTGAAATAAAGTGGTGGCCAAAATGACTCAGGGTTGGTTTTATAGGCAAAGGAAAGGGGTTGTTGACTGTGCACTGGAAACCTCTGCTACACTCTCAGAGTTCGGATGGGGAAATATCTGCACTGCTAATTACTCTGGTTGCTGTTAATTTTCCAGCTATTGGCTTGAACAGGGGAAAAAAAAAGATGAATTTCCTGCTCTAAAGTAAGTTATCTGAAGTCTGATTATGTTGCCTCAGTGATGTATGGATTTCCATTTAGGGTCAGGATGTTGGGCTGTAAATCAAGAATCTGAGCTCAGTGAACATCTAGTTTGGGATGTGTCTTTTATGTTCTAATTGATTTTAAATAATTTCAATTCATCACCAGAACAAGCTATACCTTAATTCATGATAAGCTCAAAGAATTTCTCATTCATATCAGGGTGAATTTTGCACTTGACTTCGGTGGGGTTGAACGAGGTCAGAGCGTCTCATTCAGCACTGGCATAAAAACAATCTTGTAGTTGTGCAACTATTAATTCAAATTGTAATTTTGTAATAAAAGCAGCGTAAAAAAGATTTGCTAGTTATGTATTCTATGGCTACAGCACCTTTCTATGGATGTGTTGGAGTTGGTTTTGATTTTGTGTTGCTGATCCTTACTCTGAGTTTGGCCCCGAGCAGAGCCAGAAGCAGCTCAACCCCTGGAATACCAGACCTTCATTTGAAAGGAAAAGCTGCAGAGAAATGATCCCTCAGCATTCCTTGAGCCGTGTGCCTGATTGCTGAATTGCCACCTGCATTGTGCAAATATTCCCAGAAATGTAGGTCGCGTGGATTTGTCATGGGGATTTTGGCTCCCTGTGGCAGAGCCCTTGTCCGGTCCTTCAGAAAAACCTCCTTGTGCCTCCACCCTGATCATTCCCAGGCTCTCCTGGCCTTTGGAGCAGGGTGGAAATGTCCTGCTGCCCTTCTGCCATCGATTGGAAGCTGGGATGTGATTAGGAAAGAAAAAGGGGAGAATGGATTATTCCTTCCTGAGCCCTTCGCCTCCTACAGACAAACATGAAATCATCGTGGAAAGCAAAACAAACACCCAGAACATGTGACACTGAGTGAAATGTTTCTCCTGAGCTTCTGGATTGTGCTATGACTCTTTATTTCATCTGGGAGAAATCAGCACTTTATGAAAAAGTGCTTCCCAATCTCTTTTGCATAAACGTTACAGTGAAACTTCTGTGATGTATAGCTGCCTGTTCAAGAAAATGGGTCATTTCCATACAAATGTCATATTTCTATGCAGAAAATATGCTGAATTCATACCCCATCTCCTCTTTAGAGCAATACCCTTGCTGGTTTTGTGACTTCAGCATGTTTGCCTGACTGGAGACAACCAGAAGAGGAGCAGACAAAAATGATTATTTTTTAATTAACTCGTGCAGGACTAATGTCAGACTAAGCACTTGCGTGTGGTGTCTCTGGGGCACGCACAGGAATATCATCCTCCCATGGCTAATTTTTCTTTTGAGCACAGTGAACCACAGAGCTCAGAGAGCTGATGCTTTGCTGGGAGTCTGGAGACTTGGGGAAAGAAGTTTTTCTGATGTCACTGTTAGAGAAGATGCCTGGATGTCCCCGGGGGAGCAGCCCTTCACACAGGAGCCCACAGGCTGAAGCCAGCAGGGGAGCGATGAGCTCTGCAAATCTCCTGCGCTCTGCAGCAATCTCCTCCTCGCAGGGTGAATTTCATCTGAAATGAACTTGGGCTCCTGGCACTGCTGCTCTGAAGAAACAAACCCACTCTGGAAAGTTTGAATTTGGCCTTGCCGCTTTGGGAAAGGAACAGTGGTTTTAGGATTGGACTTACAAACCGAGCGGATGCCAGAGATGGACAAGCAAAGAATTCTGTGCCCCAAAGCCTGTAGGTGCCTGCTGTAAATGCTTGGAGCTCCACTGCTCCCAGCACTGTTCCTGTACTGCTGAGGTGACTCAAGGTGTTTGGTACCTGCTGCTGGAGCTTTCTGAGCAGCCACTGGAATTTCTGTAAATAATTCAGATGAATCTGCCCAATTTCTCGGCTCATGTGAGCTGGCTTCACCCAGCAAAGTTCTCAGGCTGCTTCACTCTGTAGGAGGCGTTTTCTGCCTTTCCCCCATGGGAATGCACAGAAGTCACTGCTGTGGGGTGGCCCTTGGTGGTGGCAGTGTCCCCAGGCCCTGGACAGGCTGGTAATTCACAAGGGCTTTTCAGGCTCCTGTTCAACCTCTGCACGAGCTTCTACACCCACCTAAAAGCTGCTCCTGTCCCTGTGTGCTGGAAAAAATCCCTAAGGAAATCTTCCTTCACCAAATCCTGCTTAATCAAATAAAGATATTTCACAGTAATAATAAGGATAAAGCTCTATATGACACATTTTATTGATAAATAAGCAGATAATGACCACCAAGGTCTTGTATGGAGTATAAGACACTACTCCCAGCTTTTCCTCTGACAAAATATTTTCCTCCTCTTCCCTCTGTGAATCGTTTTGGTGCAGACTCATCCAACTTTCATGAGATACAACTGGTTCCCAAAGTAGCAAATGGGAAAGGAAAGGGACCTTAAGAAGTTTGTGTCTCTAGGAGAGCTAAATATTCCCAGGGAGAGACCTCTCCCACCCACTGATCCCACCTGGAGCTGTGGGGGATTGTGTTGGATCTAAACATCAAGATATTTAAAATTAATTAGGGTTGAACTGGAATTAAACTTCTGTTCCCAAATTCCTGTTTCCATGGGGAAGACAACGAGAATTTATCTCATAAAAATATTATGAGTATAATGCATGTTATTAAATGTCCAGATCCTCTGTTTAATGGAACTTTGCATATATACAAAAAACCAGGGGAAAAGTTTGTTACTGGTATTCCTTTCTATAGGAAGGGATTTTAGGAATTAAGTAAAAATTAAACAAAAAAGAAGTCACATTATTAATGTCAAAATAATTATTAATATATCAAAATAGTGCACTATGGTAATAGATCACTGACAAATCTGGATAGAGATGTGTTAGGATGAAGTTCTGAACACTTAAGGCCATGATTAAGTTGCTGAAGATTTTTCATCTTCAGAAATTCTCCATTGAAAAATGTCTGCTTTTAATTGGAAAATAAAATCCTCAGGCTGACTTTTTTTGATTATTTGGAAGCTGAAAAAAATGTGACTCCTTGAATGTTACTTCAAACAAAAACCTTTTCAACATCGTTTTCATCTTAAGAAAAACCCCACATTTTTCATCTGAAGGAAACCCTCTTTTGAAGTATAGAGGAACATTCTGAAAATAATAATAATTTAGAAGAAAGTCTGTTTTTAACAAACCTTTCTGCTCATAGAAAGAGTAATTCTTATTTTTTTTTCCTCTTTTATTACCAAACTTTTATGTGCTTTGGTTTGTGTCAGTTTTGTCCGTAGGGAAAAAATGGTACTGTGAAAAAAAACCCCACTCAGACACATGAAGGTTTTGGGTTTTGGACTCAAAAATGTTTTTCTAAAAGATATTACACATCTTAAACTTCAGTAATTGATTGTTTTAAGGGATAAATAAAGGTTATATCCCTGGAAGTGTCCAAGGCCAGGCTGGGCAGGGCTTGGAGCAATCTGGGATAGTGGAAGGTGTCCCTGCCCATGGTAAGGGGTGGAATGAGATGATTTTTAATGTCCCTTCCAACCCAAACCTTCCTGGGACCCTCTAATATTAAGGATAAACAAAGGAATGAAGTGTTGAAGGGAAGAATAATTAAAGTATTGGTGGCAAAGGGCTTAAAATTTTTAAAAAATGGGTTTCCACTGCCAGGAATGTGAGCGTAATCAACAGGGGCTCAGGAATGCCTAATCCTTTGGAATTAATATCCAATCATTTTCTCACTTCTGGTATTACATTAATCCAAATGCAAACTATCACTGACTTCATGAGCTTTGTTGCTGCCACCTTGTCATTACTAAAAGTAATATTTGTAGCGGATGAATAACTGAGAACAGGAGAACCCAGAGAAAAATTGCAATTGCTTTTTATTTTCAGTGACTGGCAACACCACAGCCAAAAGCTGTACTGGGTATAATCAAATTAATGAAGTACCTGTAAAATTGAATGATTAATTATGGAGAGAATGGGGGAAAAGGCCAAATGTGTGTCTTTAGCTGGCACTGTAGCATTCAGCTGTGTATGGGCAGGTCCTTGACTGGTTAACACCAGAAATAAGATTTTTTCTGGAATTTGACCCTTTTGCACATCCTATTTTTTTGTTCACAGGAAAATGTCTCTGCAGTATGAAGAGAATGGTCTTAAAGGCCTAATTTATATTTATTTTAGCTTTAGTGCCACAATTCTTGTCCTGAATAACCCAGTGGTCCTTGAAGGAGGACAAACAAACAGATTTTCATCTGTTTATTTGTGCGTGAAACAAAAACTGCTCAGAGAGGCTGAAAGTCTGTGTGTGCCTGGGCCAGGGCTGGCAGCACCATGTTCATGGATAAAGGAATTCTCCCTGGCAATGTCAGAATGCTCAAATTAGCCCCTGCAAAGACAAAGGCTGTGCTGAACACACCTGCAGCTGTGGGTAAACCAGAGAACAATGGGCTTTGTTGAGTTGTTAAAGCACTGAATTTCTGTCTTACCCTCATTATTGGCTGACTTTCAGTCCCTGTAATTAATGTGCCTGGAGTGGGTGGATCTCTTTACATTCGCCTGTTTCTTTTCACAGCTTAATCAGAGCACAAGAAAAACTTAAAATTAAGGTTCTCTGTGTTTTCCAAGTTTCCTGGTGCCGTGGTGAGCTGGTTGGAGAGAGCCCAAACAGGGAGATGAACTCCTGGAGATGAATTATGTTTGATCCTGAAACTTTCCAGTTGCTTGTGTTTCTGGCTGGTTTCCAATTCTTAACTTGGCAGCATCTTGTAGTGAGGAAAGAAAATTCCAATATTCAGGAAGTCCCAAAGTGTGGAGCCATGCAGCTGGTACCCAGTACCTGTCCTAGGAAACTGTGCCAGGGCCTCACCACCCTTTCAATAAAGAATTTCTTCCTAATATCCAAAACTGCAAGATCAGCCCTTGAGTTTCTATAGGTTCAGGTGAGTGTCATTGAAAGCAGAATTTACCCACAATGGTTTCCTGAAATTAAAAAGCAGCATTTTAGCTCTGCTTTAAGAGTGAAAATTGATCACAGTCAGCAACACAAGAAGGGAAATAACAAAAGCTGTTTCTACAGCAGTTTCTCCAGTTCAGAAACCTGCAGTGGCTGGTAGCCCACAGAATTCCATCCACAAGTGCACTCTACCAGAAGAAACCAGGCTGTTTTGTAGTGCTCCTGTTTGGCTTTAAGCACACAGGGAGGATGCTGAGACCAGTGATGGAATCTGGTGAAAAATTGCCATGGATGGGGATATTGAGTTCATATTTAGCAGTGCATGAGGTGCATCCACATTCCACTGGATCAGCTGGCTTGGATCACCTTAATGAAATGAAGACCAGATATTCTTTTATCCAGACAGAGCTCTCAAAATTCTTTGTAACAGAAGTATCAAAACACATTTATTGTAGTGTTTTACCTCAACAACAAGAAGGGAGGAGCCTGCAAAGAACCTGTGGGCCCTGTCCTCCGTGCAGCTCCTTCCCTTCATTTCCAGCAGCCTCAGCATCCTCAGCACAAGCAGCCTTAGCCACTGTCATGTTTATTGTGGCTCTACATATTTCACATGAAGTGTTATTTACTGTAACTCTGCCCATAAAGGGCTCACAGCATTATTGGGAGCCGTCCTTTGCATGCCTGATGTCAGATGCAGCTGCAGATCACATTTACAACTCCAAACACATGCAACGGAGAGTCATAAATTATACAGGAAACAACACAGAGTAACGAGAGATGTGTCAGCTCCAGTTCCTCACTGCGGAGGCAGCACTGTGGCAGGCAAGATTTATTTACTATTCCAGCCACTGGCTTTTTTTGCAGTCAATAGCTCGTCACTTTTAGTCTGCAAATAGAAATAAAGATGTTTTGCACGAAGGGAAACCAAGGACAGCAGAGCTGCTTGGCCAAGCTGGGGTGAGTTCTTTGAATTTTGGAGCTCCAGATCCCAGTCTGCACCAGCCAGAAACTCTGTAGTTTTTGCACGTCTCCCTCTCCTTATCTATTAACACAAAAAGCACCAATTAGTGTGTGGAAAGCATAATTTGGAAGTTGGGAATTAGTCTCATTTTCCCTAAAGGGTCCCCAAGAGGCAGATCCAGAAATCCCATGGGGCTGAGTGCTGCCAAAGAGCAGGAACAGCAGTGGGGAGCAGTGAGGGAAAAAACCTGAACAGGGACCAGTGACACTGAGGCCATGGCTGGACAGGGGATGTGCCCCATGGCCTGGGGACAAGGGGAATGTGCCCCATGGCCTGGGGACAAGGCTGGACACTGGGATGTGCCCCATTCCCTAAGGTCAAGGCTGGACACTGGGATGTGCTCCATGGTCTGGGGACAAGGCTGGACACTGGGATATGCTCCATTCCCTGAGGTCAAGGCTGGACACAGGGCAGTGCCCCATGGCCTGGGGGTGCTGCCACTCAGGATCTGCTTTGCTCCAGCCTGGTGGAAGCTGCTGCTCATCTCGGAGCAGATTCCATCCCTCAGGGTCAGGGCAGATCCGTGGCTGCAGGGAGCTGCTCAAGCTGAGTGCACCATGCGTGGTTGGAGGCTAAACTTAGTCCTCAGTTCCTGGGAATGTCAGCTTGCATCACCAGTAAACTCGGAAGGGAATTAGGCCAGAAGGGATTATGGATAATATGTTTTATTTTGAATATTCTGTCCAGGCAAATCTGAACTGAAAAATCACAAGAATAGCCTTTAACAAGAGGAACAATACCAGAATGCATTGCCTCTTTTTTTGTGTTTATTGGGGAAAAAACAACCACCTAAGGTTGGGAAAGAATTCTTGTGATTGTTGTTCCAGGGCATGGTTCCTCCCATGGCTTTGTGTGGGCACATCCCTGTGGGCACACAGAGCCCAGCAAAGTGAGCTGGCTGCTGCACAGAGATTCCTGGAAACAGAAAGATCCTTTCCATGAAAGAAGTTTCTTTCCAGCCACTAAAGCAGTTTGCAACACTCAGAAAAAGCACTGAAATTATTTCCTGGTGGATTCCCTCACCACTTTATCATGTTGTGCCAGCTTGTGCATGTTGCTGATGAAAAGCAAAAAAAGCTCCCAAAAGTTATGTAGGCAAAAATCCTGCAAATTCCTCACAGTCTTTTAAAGGCTAAAAGTCCAAAAAGTCAGGTTTCAGCTGGGTTTGTCTCTTTTGTAAGGATATTTAGTATTATTCAATAGAATTTCCCATCTGCTGGGCTGGAAAATCTCAGTAGAGGAGGTGGATTTGTGTGTGATCAGAAATTCCAGTGAGGGTAACCACAGCCAGAGGAAGGGCTGATGCTGCATCGATCGTGAAGGTTTTGTTTCAGCAGCAAGAATAGAAAATGTGCTGTGACTCAAGGCATGTATTCAACAGAAAAGTGTACAGACAAATACAAAATAGGGAAGAAAAAATAAAATTTTAGTTCCTGCAAAATCCCCTCATTTTAAAATATTTTTATCTGAGTTTAAACAATAAATTGAGACAACTTGATTGACTTGACTTTGACCTGAAAACCCAGAATATTAAAGCTTCCAAGAAAATAATATCAAATGTAAAATCTGCGGAGTGCTTTGGAACATTTGGATGCTCCAACTGTGTACGAGTTGTTGGATGTCACGAGTTTGTGCATTATTAATAAAAGTTGGAGCTTTGCATCTTCCCAGTTCTAATTACTTCTCTAAATATCTCCAGGAAACAGAAGCATAAACTAGCGAGCATTTAAAAACCCTGGGTAAGCATCTTTTGGAGAAAGTGCCTATAAAATGAGTCATGCTTCTGTTTACTGTCTGAAATTGGTTTTCAAATCATAAAATAAGCCCGAGGTTCCAAAAATGGCCAAAGCAAGGCTGGGACTGGGAGGTCACGGCTGAGTCGAGAGGATCTTGCTGACCTAGGGATGAGAATCTCTACTAGGATTGATGGTAACTCTTGGTTATTGGTGAAACTCAACAGAAAAATAAGTTAAAATCACCTGTTGTAGGAAAAGAAACCACATAAACCCCAGACCGTATATAAACAAATAAAAAGTCACCTCTCCAAAGTCATTTGTTTTTACTTGTGAACCATGTATAAACCCCCAGTAATTTCATTTATATACACATGACTATTATTAGATGTAAACCACACACATTGCAGTCATTTTTGAGATGTCCTCAGGACTTCCAGAGAACTGTGGGTCTTGAACTCCTCTCCGGAATGATCAAAATATGTTAAAAATATCGTCTGGCTCGTCGTTACCACAGAGACACGGATTCTGCTCGTTGGCCTCTGATGAGATTTGTCATTGTTTCCTGAACTCCCTGACTGGGGATTTTGTCTCCCAAAATAAAATCCTGTCTAGGGCTGATCATGTCCTGTTTTATTGCCTTCAGAACCACGCTGTGCACTCTGTATTTTCCTCAAAGGAAAATACTTGTGGTGGTTTTATTCTGTCTTAAATACCACAACAGTAAAGTAAAACTAACTTAATTTATTTTTAAATAGATTCATTTTGAATTCCTTCAACATTTCTCTCCACTGGGTTGCATCCCATACAATAGAATGGTGATACAGTCAATATAAATTTGCTAACAGCAATTCCATTTTAATTTATAGAGACCTTGCAGACTGATGAAACACCACCCTAACGAGCTGAGGTGCTTTGATGTTCATTTTCAGGAGCTGTGGCTTTGATGCAGAGCTCTGAACTGTCAGGAGGAAATTCCCAATGTGCAGGTCTGGGTTATAAACAAGAATTTGTTCCATCAGATGCTCTCTACCTTTACAACCTTGTATTGTTGTTTAACATTTTTCCTGGGAAATAAACAGATGTTCAGCTGTGGTTTCAGCCAGAAATAGAAAGGAGTTAGGAGGAAATCTGATCCCCCACTTGAAAATTATACAGAGGAAACTCCCCCAAAAGCTCCACTTTCTATGCAAGATGAGCATGCCTAGAACATACCAGAAAAAAAACCCCAGATTTTTAATTAAAAATTGGTTTTAACACAGACTTAAAATGTGGCAGGGATTTAGCCTTGAATTTGGGCACACGGATTTCAGTGCATTTGTTGGAAATATCTTGGGTTTAATTATATGTTTAAAAAGCATATTCTGTATTTAAGTACCAACAGTCATTTGCTTGAGAACTCTCTGAATTTTGTGTAAGTGCCACACAAGCACAAAAGTGAATGTAAATGAGGTTCCAAAGCACAAGGATCAGATATTTCACTCAATAAAACACTCCAGGGGTGGAGAATTTGGGCAAGTACAGATGGATTGGGGCAGGGGGCTGTGTGGGGATTTTCCAGCTGCAGCGAGGACTTTGGGGGACCCCAAAAACACACAAAGAAGTCCCCAGCATAAAAGATTTCTACAGTTTCCAGTTTTGAAGATGTGGATGTGGACAGGGAGGTGTAAAATGTCAGGGCAGACAGTGAAGTCCTCCCAAAATTGAATCTCCAGTGTCTCAGTCAGGGTTGGCTGTGCAGGGAGGACACAGGGAGTGCTCCTGGCGTGAGGCAACAACTGCCTGGTTCTTCCACATTGCAAACATCCCTTCTCCTTCCTTTTTCATCAGAAGATAAAATAAATAAGTTTTCTGAAAAGACAGCAAGAACTGAATCCTTTTGGAACTGACAATGTTTTTTTTTACTTACATAAGACCCAAGTATTTACATTTTTCTCGATTATTTTATTCATTCCGGCAGGGGCAAACATCCCTAATAGACACCCAGGAGTTGTGGTAATTTACAGAGTCATCTCCAGCAATGTTCTCAGCTAAAGTGCAGATGATTTTCTGAACACCGACAGTGCTCACCTGAAAAATAGAACTGGCTCCTCATTTAGAGCAGGAGCTGACCAAGCAGCCACTTATTAAATCAACAGAAATAACTCTCCCACCCCGGGCTACAGACTGTGCTTCTCTGTTTGCATCCGCTGGTTTCCCTGATTTCCAAATCAAATGCCAGCAGACGAGCAGGCTTGATGCTGCTCCAAGGCTCCCAGCAAGGCTTGGTTCCTCCTCTTGCTCCCAGCAGCGATTCCTGCAGGGGAAAAGCTGGGATCCTGTCACAACCCTCACCCACGAGGGAACTCCTCCTTCTCCAGGAGCTGCTGCTGTGCCACCAGCCCTGCTGAGCCAGGACAGGCAGCTCCTGTGCCTCGTGACAGCCACCACCCTTGGGGAGCTCCTGGCATATTCCTGATCAAGGAGAAAATACACAGTTCAAAGGTATGGGATTGGCAGGGGAAGGTCTGGAGGATGAAAATCCCACCCCATCCTCCGTGGGTGACAGTGGCTGCTCAGGTCAGGTGAGGGAAACTTCAAGTGCAAGGTGAAGGATAGATTTCAAATATCTCCAAGGCTTTTTTCAGGATTATTTGAGCTTTAAACAAAATGTCTGTGGCCACACAGTCCTGGTTAAGAGTGGGTAAAAGATAAAACCCCTCCAAGAGCTTACCCCTGCTCAAACTGAAACTATCAGAGAACCACAGGATGGGTTGGGTTGGAAAGGACCTTAAAGCTCATCCAGTGCCACCCCTGCCATGGCAGGGACACCTTCCACTGTCCCAGGCTGCTCCAAGCTCCAGTGTCCAGCCTGGCCTTGGGCACTGCCAGGGATCCAGGGGCAGCCACAGCAAATCTGGGAATTCCATCCCAGCCCCTCCCCACCCTCACAGGGAACAATTCTTTCCCAAAACTATGAATTGGCCCAAGGGAAACACCAATAAATGAAAAGCTGCTAAAACAGGAGTACCTGAGGAAAAGTTTTGTTGCTGTGTCCTGGATGTCACGTAAGAAAAACAGGTTTTTTTCCCACGATCCCAATGATTCTCCACCTCGGCTCTTGCAATATGGAGGGAAAATGAAATTAATTTAAATGAATCAGGCACGTTCCCTCTCCTCTCTGACAGTGCATCTAACCAGCTTTGACTTTCACTCTTGGGGTAGGATTTATTTTAGAAAACTAGAAAAAAAAAATATCTGTGTTCTTCTTCAGAGAGGAAAAATTACATGTTAAGAACCAACAGCTCATTGTCGAAAAATAATTTACAATTGCATAATGCTTTTCTCTTCAGGACAAGAGTCATGTTAATTAGGCTTGTTAGCACTTTTTTTGGAATTTTAATTTAGTTTGGGATTGGTCAAAACGTTGTTCTGGTTCTTTGTCTGTGTGATTTGAAGAGTTGGCCTGGATAAAATTCCACCTGTCCAAGTACCTGGAATGTCATCATCCCTTGGAGGTAATTCCTTTGGGGAGGGATTGCCCAGGCTGGAGGTGGAAACAGCACCTGAACTTCCCTGCATTTCCAAACCTTCCTTCCCAAGGCAGGGTCAGGCACCCGGTCCCTCTGCTGTGCTTTCTGTCACATTCTGGTTCATTTGTTTCATTAAAGTACTTTTGGGACAAATTACTGAATATTCAGATGTTTTAAAATGTTTGTAATTGCCCCTGGTGCTGGTTTGGTTGTGCATTTCCCCCAGCAGTCAGAGTGCTCAGGGAGGATGTCAGGACAGGCTGCAAGTCCTTTTTGTCCCAGGGCCAGGCACAGTGTGGGGTTTGAGCTGAGCAAACCACCAGGAAATTCCATGTGCTGATTTTACCTCACCCTGAGGAAGCCAATTTTTCACTTGTTCCCTTCACAGTGGACAGAAGAAAGGGGAGAGAAAGCAGCAATTCCAGCAAAGAAGAGATCCATCAATGTCACCGTGGCAGGGCCAGGTCACTGCACTGCAGAGTGTGGCACTACAAACTGGGGCTGCTCCCTGGGGAGTGAAAAGCAGCTTTGTGAGAGCTGTCAGACAGCTGGGAGCTCCAACAGCAGCACTGAGAGATGGGAGTGAGAGAAATATCTGAATCCTCACCTGAAGCAAAGGGGAAATGTGAGGACAAGGCTGAGCCCTGTGTGAGAGGCAGGGACAGGGACAGGCAGAGGTTGGTGACATCTCTCATTTAGTCTGAGGCACAGCAGGAGCTTTCTGACACTGGGGTGTTCCTGCAGAGCAGCAAGGCCACAGAAAGCTGTGACAGCAGCCCTGCAAATCTGGAAATCAAGAATCCATGGAGCGAGGGCACCGTGGACGAGTGGCAGCACAGGTGACAGGAACCACTCAGCTCCTCATCCTCCCAGGAACAGGGGATGCACAAGCACAGGAGCCCAAGAAATAATCTCACTAGTGATTGGATTGCCAGCCCTGTCCTGTATTTGTAGTACCTAAACCCTCCCAAGCCTCTACCTAGCACGACTCAATCTCTTGCCCTCTGTTTTTCCCCATGAATTTAGGATTTCCCTTCAATCCTGTTGGTTTCACTCCAAGTTCCCTCATTGGAGTGGAGTTCCCTCCTATTTTCTTCATACCTTTGATATGGACCTGAATTTGGCAACTTGGACCTGGAGGATTTTGAGTTTCCAGCACAGGAATTAAAGTTTGTAATCTTTGACCCACACTCATCACACAAAGACAGAGAGCTCTGAAAGTGTTTCTGTTTAACTTCCTGAGAAGATCTGAAATTGCTGCTGGGTTTCTGTGTCTCTGTTGTGGAGAGGCAGCACCAGTGGTTCCTGTATCAAATGGTGTCTGAAAAACCATAGGGGCCAAACAAAACAGCCAATGTTTGCTGTTTAACTTGAATGAAGTTTGATTTGAAAGAAGTTTGATTTTAAAGATTGCAGTTTTTATCTGCTGCCTATCGCTGGCCTCGAAGAGGAGGATGTGTTGGGTTTGGATTTCCTTTCTCACGCAGAAAGGAGGAATTGCTGTCTTATTCTGAGTAATAAAACCCAATGAAACAAGATTATTTTTTTTTTTAATGAGAACTGGAATATGCAGTGAACCAAGACAGAATCTGGGTTTTTTTCCTCTGTTTCTGTGGAAGTCCAAAGCAGGACATGGCCCCCCAGAAAATTTCACAGACACAAAGCAAGTACAGAGCTGATGCCATGTGAGAAAAGAGTCCTCATCCCCATAAATCCTGATTAAATCTCCTTCATGTTTTGGTTATTTTTTTCCTTAAACTTGGGAAAGAGGGACATCTGAAGAGTTCTGCTCAAGGGTTAGGTCTCACTGCCTTAATATCAGTTTCAGTGTCAGTGGGATAAATGAAAATTTGCTCCATGCTTGGTTTTGATAAAGCTGTAAATAGGCTCATTTAGGTGGGGATTTACTCATCTTCATTTATCATGATGAATTTATTTTTTTAAGTGCTTGTAAACAAAAGGGCTTCTCTGATACTTTGGCCATTCTGCTGAAAACAGATAACAGCTGAAAGGAAAAAATAAATAATATATAGGCACACATTGCCTGAAAAATTGCCCTTAAGGAATTTAAGCAGCACTCTAGGAGTGTTTTACAGAAATGTCTCTTCAGATATTAACATAATATTTCATTGAGAGCAGTCACATGGAGCATTAAAACAACATTTTTGAGTGATGGCAGGGCTGGAATGAAGGGCTCTGGAATATTCTCCCCTTTCTGAAGGGATCTTGGTCCATCTGCTCTGGAGGAATTCAGCAAGAGATCTCCACTAGGAGGTTCCAGCAGGAGTGAAGCTGCTCCCTTGGGAATGGGAGGGGTGAATTGGGAAATCCAGGCAGTTCATGGAAGGTTGAACCCTATTTTTAAATAAGGATGGATAAAGAGGCTCCATCAGCTGTAGGGATAACTGAGTTCCCACAGAGCTGCTGTGGTAATTTTAGGGGCATTTTTTGGGGTGCTGCTTGCATTCTGTGCACTATGAAATCATCTGCTGTCACCTATTGGCAAGGGACAGTAAAAACATCAAGTTTTGGTGTTTTATTTGGTTTGTTTGGTATTTTTAATAAAAAAAAACTCCCAGATGTTTTCTTTGGAGAGAAAATCTTGAAATGAGTATGATCAGAATGTGTGTGGATTTTTGAGGAATGTCTGTGTAAACCAGGAGCACCTTCAGGGCACTATTTAACATTTCAGGATATTCATCCTTCCTCAGAGCAAGGCAAAGCTGGGTGCCAGCCCAGCTCAGAGGTGCCAGTGGAGCTTAAATGCCATGGGAGGGACTGTGGGAATGGAGATACCAATGGAGCTCCTTCATATCTAAGCTCTGGATTTAATTTAATTTAATTACAGATCTGTTGTCAGAAGAAGACAAAGCCCCGTGCTTTGAACAATAAATATCTCATTTGAAGATGAACTCTGTTGTGAGGAGAAGACAAAACTCGGTGACAAATAAAGATCTCATGTTTCCATTATTGCTGGAACTTCTTCCCTGTAAACTCTTTTTTGTGATAATCCTTCACCTTTTCTTCTTGTGCATTTGACATTTATTTTTAAAGTGCCTTTCAGTCCATTTATATAAATATAAAAATTGATAACTCCTTGTTCATTCCTTGACTGTCTTTTAACAACTTCATGGAATCATGGAACAGTTTGGGTTGAAAGGGACCTTAAAACTCATCTTTTTCTGCCCCCAACACTTTCCCAGGTTGCTCCAAGCCCTGTCCAACCTGGCCTTGGACACTGCCAGGGATGCAGGGGCAGCCCCAGCTTCTCAGGGCACAGATATTCCCACACTTCCTTAACTAAAACCAGCCAATTTCTCTGTATTTAACTCTGTTCTATGAGGTTAAATGCCCTTAACCAAAAGCTAAATGCAATGGTGGCTGCCAGTGTGTATTGATCTGACTGCTGAGATTAGTTTTAATTAGTTTTCATTAGTTTTCATTAGTTTTCATTCGTTTTAATTAGTTTAAATCAGTTTGATTGCTGGTGCACAGTTCAGTGTTGATGGCTCTGGGTTGCTCTCTGAGCCAGCACAGCTCCCTTGGCTCAGCACTCCTTGCCCCACTCTGCCTCACTAAAAAAAAGAACAAAAGGAATTTGGGGAAACCACGAGGTTTTACAGCAGTTTAAGGCTGGAACCCATCTAAATATGCTCCCATATTTTAGTTTGGATTTCAGCAGTGCAGCTCTTGTGAAAGTTCCTGCTGCTCTCACTGAGCTGCTCCTCTGGTGACGTCTCAGGGCTTGTGCACAGGATCTGTTCTGCCACTGGCCAAATACAAAATTCACTCTGTTACCTCTCTCTTGCCTTTTCACATGTCCTGAGCACAGTAGAGAGCTCCTTAGAGGTTGTGGTAAATCCGTTTTTAACACATCAACAACCTCAGCAGAACATCGCTTCTAAAAGAGGAAAAAAACCTGCAAAAAGAAGAGCTCCCAACATCATTTTGTTTCTTTTCCTTTTCAGGAATTTTAGTAACCTGTAAGAAACTCTGTATTTCATCTCAGGAGAAAATTGTTCTCTGTGTGTAAAGTGCTTTGCAAGGAATTAAATACATTTCCCAGTGCTTGCCCACTGGTGGAATAATGCTGTAATCTGTGCTGGGTGAATTGTGCTGAACTGCAGATTTATTTCACACAGCCCTTGAAGAGTGTTTGATTTCAACCCTGAAATTAGGGGGCACGATTTCAAACCTGAATTATTTACAATATTTATTTATTTATAATAAATCTTAATTTGTAAATAATAATAATTTATAATCATTTATATATATATATAATAAATTAGTGATGCCACTTGTGGGGTTTTTTTAGCAGTGAGGTTTCTCTGGGTCTGGATGGGCAAGAGGAATTCAGAGGGCTGGAGTTCCCCTGCTCATCCTCTGCTGCCTGGTGACAGTCACAGGCTGTGTCCTCATTGGATTTGAGCTTTGGGGCACCCCTGATCAAGGATCAGGAGCCTGTGGGAGAAGAAAAACTGTGTGGAAAAAAACCCCAATAACCATAAAAACCTGTATTTATTGCTCAGAAAGCACAGCCTTGCAGGGGTGTGATGCAGAGCACCTGCTTTAATTCCAGTCCCATTTTGTGTGAATAATTCCATTCACACTCAGGAACTGGAGCAAAAAGCTCGGAGGTGAAAATGGCAGAAAAATACAAATTATTGCAGATACAAAGCAAACACCTCAGGGTTTCAGAAAAACTGCCCAGCCAGACTCAGACCTGCATATTTTTTTCCTGTTTCTGTTGTGAGCAGGAGTTTCCCTGAGCAAAAAGCACAAATGCAGATGATGCAAAGAGGCAAATCTGGAGGAGTTTGTGCCCATCCCAGCCCAGGGCACATCCTCGCACTTCACAGCTCCAGACACAAACAGCTCCCAAATACACAAAGTAATTTCCACTGTAGGTTACTCTGAATGTAAAATATTAAATGGATTTATACACTGAATTATTTCATCCCGTTTAGGGTCTAAAAAATAAATAAGTGAAACCAAACCCACCAACCCCCAGTGCCCTCAGAGAGGGGAAGTGCCAGGATGAAGGTGCTCATTAAATCAGCCAGCAATGATTACCTGTCACAGGGCTGGGCCACTTGGATTAGTGAGGCTTCGAGTTTAATTAATTAGGGCTTGCTTTCTGCTCTTATTAGTATTGTTTTCTTGCTTGGAACCCTCTGTAGTGATTGATTTGCAATTACAGAGGGCACAGAAGATGGACTTGGCAGTCAGCAGTGCCTGACTGATTAAACAGGTACAGGGATGGGGATGAGACACCTGTGGGACCACGTTGGAACAATTCTCTGGAATATTCTACATTTCCTGAGGCCTTTGTTTAATTTCATAAAAGTACATTGTGGTCTCTGGAGAAAAAACTTACAACAATGCACCAAGTCCCTTAATTATCCAGCTAATTAGAAAGCCTTCCATCATTATTTGTCACACTTGAGCCCCCAAAAGAGAGTCAGGCTAATTCTCTGTGTGTTTATTTGTTTAAGGGCCTCTTTGGGCATGAGCTGATGCAGTGATTAATATTTCTATAATGTGCAAATAATCATATATTATTTAGCTATATATTAATAACTATCTGCAGTTGTATCACCTGAAGGGATAAAGGCCCTTAAAATTAATGTCTGTTTGTGCAAAGTAGAGAAAGAGTTGTGCTACTTTCCCTGTGTGAGTTAAATGTCTGTTAAATGTCACAAATATCACACAAAAACATGGCAAAAAAAGAGTTTCTGCTTAAAACCCCATCGAGTGAGTGGGTAAAATGCTGTTCCTTTGGAACTGTGGGTGATGTTTATAAACACCAAGGGATTTTGGCATCCCCAAGTAAGCAATTTTCTCTTCTTTCAGGGAGAGGCTGGTTCCTGCAGATCCCTGGAAGCTCTGGGTTTAATGAAGCTGAAAATAACCTTCAAATCTGAGGATCAGCCTCCTTGCAGTTGCTCCCTGCTTTAAATCTGCTTTAACTCACAATTGCATCCTTTTTAGGATTGTTTCATTTGAAAAGTGGTGGCTGATGGAAACTCCAGCCACTTCCAAGTCTGGTGTGTTTGCCAAGTGGAAATATTCAAAATCTGAGAGGAAAATAAAAATTATTAATTAAAAAAGGAACGAAATTTAATATTTTGATGGGTTCCATGAGTTGTGGGACAACCTTTCACAGGGTATTTGGTGTTTGGAAATGCAAAGTGGTTCAACCATTCTGGTGCACTTGGCTTCTTTGGGAGTTATTTAATTTTACTGCTAAACAAAGTGTGAAAAAAAGTAGAAAAAAAAGGAGTGAAATTAAGCTTGGCTTAAATATTTTAAACCCCCATAGCCTTTATTTGGAAGAGAAACTTTTTGTCTCTCTTTTTGTGTGATATTTGTGACATTTAACTCACACAGGGAGAGCAGCACAATTTTTTCTCAGTTTTACAAAAACAAACATTAATTTTAAGGCTCTTTATCACTTCAGGTGATGTCACTGCAGAAAGTTATTAATATACAGCTAATAATATATGATTATTTGTTCATTAGATAAATATAAATCACTGCATCTGCATCCCTGTGGATGTTTCCCACCATCCATCCGGGGGAGATGCCTAATGAAGCGTTTTGGGCCAAGAGGAGCCACACCAAAAACTTTGCTGGCCAAGCAAGTCCGAGTCTGCTCCTCTGTCACAGCTTTCCCCAGCCCTTCCCATAGAAAAAAATGAGTGAAATTAAGCTTGGCTTAAATATTTAAAACCCCCATAACCTTTATTTGGAAGATGAATTGTCTCTAAAGAATGAGAAAGGTGAAAGGTGGGAAATTAAATTGGAAGGGTGACTTTTAAAATGCGAAGTGTGAGTGCAAAGCTTTACTTTGAAGCGTTTCTCCTCCCAGTTCCAAACGCCATTATCTGTCCCTCTGATTGTCCCCAGCCTGCTTTAGATAAGGCCCGATCTGCTGATAACAGAGCTGGGCTCTTCCATTTACAATTCAATGAGTGAGAAGGGCACAGATTTTTCTGTAGAGGTTTTAACAACTTTCCAGCCCTTGGTAATTTCCAGATTGCTGTAAAGGCAATACCGGGGCTGTTTGGGTTTGGGAGAGGATGCTCCGTTTGGAAATTGCTGACAGGACAGGAGGGAATGGCTGATCCCTGTGCTGTCAGCCCAGCCTCATGGGATTTGGGCATTTCAAGTGGAAAATAATTGGACACTAAGAGGAATATTACTTTGCTGTGTATTATATATGCACTGAAATGCAGTGAAAACTTCCTCCTGTTTGCAGAGAAAACCCGACCAGAAATCACTGAGGTAAATGACACAGCTCATACAGGTACCCTTGCACTTAAATTCTCTGGAAAAATGTCAGGTTTTAAAAAAAATGCCTCTACATCAGCCATCAGCTCCCAAGTTATTCTTTGCTGCCAGCTGAAGAAGCACTTGTGCAAATGAAGACACGTTGTAATAATAATTTATTCTGGTAGTAAACCTTGCAAGCAGGAAGACCTTCTGCATGCAAAACACATAAAACCCTGTCACTGAAAAGTGAGCATCAATATTTTATTGTAACCTGGTGCCACTCCACCCCTCCATCCATTAGGCACAGAAACTTCAGGATATTGCCTCGATACTGTTCTTTTGTGATGAGGTTTTTGCATAGACAGAACACTGAATGTAGGAATTTGGAGGTAAATTCGAGCTTTTTAATATTAATAATTGCTTTCCATGGATAATTTGGCTCATTCCTAGAGCAGAGAGCTGCCACCTCAACAACAAAACACCCCTGAGCAGTGACATTCACTGTCTTCTTCACTTTTGAAATTTCAGCTGCCACTTCCAAAGCTCCATTGACACGGGGAAAGCAAGCAGAGAATGAAAATGTTGGGCAGTGTGTCGCAAAGGAATAAAGGATCCTAGGAAAGTTACTGTTCATCTTGGAGGAAATAATTGTGGCACATTAGTCTGGTTTAATTGCTGTGGTAATTGAAGTGACTTGTGTGTCTTTGCTGTAATTATGGTGTCACTAAAACTGCAAATCCTATAGAAAAATAAGCAAGTAGTGCCTTATTGAAGCAGCAGCTTAGGTAATTCTGGGGCTCTCGTTGGAGAGCAGTGGGATTTCATCAGGGCGGGTTTCTGGCATGTTTTGGGATTGGTTTTTGCTGCAGGGATTCAGGGTGCAAAGGGATGGCTCCAAGGAAGTGGAGCAGAGGTGCATCCAGAGCAGTCAGAGGAAGGTGCCAGCAAGGAAAACTCCCATGAATTGAGTGATGTTGTCAATAATTTGAGGAATGGAGTTAATTATTGACTGTGCATTATCTGTGTAAACATCACCACACTGAAGGGTGGGAAAATGTGAGGAATTATTGTTCCTTCCAGGTGTGAGGAAGTTCAGTCTCTCTGGAATATCTGAAAATTTGATGAGTTATCACTTGACACTGATTTACCTTGATGTTGCACATGATTTTATAGTATTACAATCAGATAATTTTGAAACTTTCAGACAGGAACTGATATCTGTGACTACTTCAAAGACTCAGAGTAAGAGCTGTGTCTTCCCTGGATGTATTTCACCCATATTCCAGGAATAACAACCAGAAAGGAACAAGGGTGAGTCCCAATTATGGTTTTACACCCACAGAGGGGCGGCTCTGGGATTGGGACACTTGAAGGAAGCACATTCTAACTTTGTTCTCACTGAATCAAACCCTACACATTTTCCCCTCTGTGCCATTTGATCTACAGCAGGGCTAAAATGGAGATTTTATGGCAAGCACTCTTCAAGAAACAGAACTGACCCCTCTGCTCTCAGCCCTAATTGCCCATAATTGCACAACAAATGAGAAAATGGGCCAGTGGAATCAGATGCTGCAGTGGGACTCAGGAATTTGTGTGCTTTGCACATTTGCCACCATCAGATATTGTATTTCTGCTAAAAGGAAAGGGAAATAATTGCCTAAATGTGGGCTAAGGAGTGGAGTGGAGAAAACTGTAAAACAAGATAACTGGGAAAATGAAAAAAGGGGAAACAGCACTTCTGTTCCAGGGAAAGCTCCAGGTCCAGCAGAGTGCAGCTATTTAGATGGCAAATATCTGATGGATTCAAGTCTCCTTTTCAAAGGCAGCTGCTTTATCTCCCAGCACACACCTTGCCCAGGCCTGGGAGAGCCTTCAAAATGCAGATTCAGGGTTATCGTGGTGCTCCCAGTCTGGCCCAATTTGCCAAGGGATTGTTCCATGCAATTAATAAAGATTGGAGGCTCTCCTGACACCAGTCCTTGGTGCCACGGCCTCTCCCTGCTGATGGATGATGGACCCTTGGGGACACTTTGCATTAAGCATTTTTCCAGGATATTCCCTGGGTTTTTATCAGCATTTATTGTTGATTTTTTATTGTTTTTAGTGTTTCTTGCTCCATGACTGAAGAATAAATAATCAGGGGTGTTTAAATAATTTGTTCAAGCAACATTTTGATGGTCTCAATTTTAAACCTCTGTATGGATTTCCATCCTCGTGGTTCGTGCCTGACCAGGGCATTCCCCTGATCAAGGACTCCTAAAGGCAGCTGAAATAAATGCACAAATATTGAGGAGGTGTCACTACCATGGAGAATCTTCCAAAGAGGAACAAAATTGCTGAGTTTTCCGACCAGGAAAATGTACCCAACCTCTTCTGTTGCTGGGATCTTCCTACCCTTCTCCAAAATTCAGCACTCTGCAAAATCTTACCTCTTGCTCTCCTTCAGTGGAAACCCAGAATTTTGGAAGTGTTGTCCAGAACAAAAAAATAAATAAATAAATAAATAAAAATTAAAAATTAAAAATGAAAAGGTGATGGAAGTTGATTTTTGGATTGAAAAATGAGTTTAAAACTTGCTTGAGCCTGAGTTTAACCCTTTTCTTTGGAGCACTCCCCTCATTCTAATTGCAATAATCACCAGGTAGTGATATTGATTTCACAATAACTCAATTTTTTGACTCAGACAGTGAAGTTTAAAATATGTAATTAAGTGTCTATCACATTATTGCTTCAACCTGGTAAAAATATCTGTACCAGACAATCATTACACTTTGCTACATTTTTTTCTAACAAAAAAGGATCAAGATTTCCTTACATCCATGAGTCATCATTGTCACCAATTGCCCTTTGCTTTATTATTATTCTGTGTTTTAATGGCATTACATAACCCTTTTCATCAAATTTTTGGGACATTAAAGTCTATCTCAGACCTTTTCTTGCCACAATATTATTTTCTCTTTGTTATTTTTCGCCTCTGTCTCCACCTGAGCACTCATGGCCAGCTCAGTTTTGACGATCCTGAGATGTTTTCTTGTGGGTGAATAATAATAATTATTTCTGTCGATATTATCACACCAGTTCTGACATTTATTTTTATTTAATCATTGGGATTACCTTCCATTCCCTTGGGACCTGTTCCATCAGCTTCAATTCTTCCAAACCACACAGAAAAATGTTTAATTTCACGAGGTGCTTATTTTATTCTAATTTAGATCCAACAGCCTGTAACAATATCCCTCCATCACTCCTTCCATTGGCTTTCACATTTCCTTCCCAATAAATCTGGACTGTTATGTGAAGTTTTATATTGCTATGGCAATGACTTCATTCCCTTTAATTTCCTCATTTATTGATTAATTTTAGTGTCAATTTGGGTTAATTATATGTGTATTATCAAATGCAATGATAATTCTTCATGCAACTCTAGTAAATATGGAAAACCTGCTGATTTTGGAGCTGCTGTTCAGAACTGTCAGCTGCTGTGGCTTGATGGGGTTTTTGTGTGTTTGATGTGACAAAGTCATCCCAGCAAACCCTCCACACCATAAACTTTTCTATTGCTTGATGCTCCTGCTCTGAACTCACTCAGGACTCAGAGCCTGCAGAGGAAAATCCCCTGGGCTGAAGAACAGGATCCCATTTGGAGATGTGGGAAGAGAAGAAACGAGCAGCAGCCTCCTACAGAGCACAGCAGATCTTCAGAGAGGAGGAAACAACTCAGAGCCAGCCAAGACACCCATATCTACAGCAGGGAGGGCTGAGGTTGCTCTGGGGTGGGTGTGGGTGCAACTCCTCTGTGCTGGTGTCTGCAGAAGGTGTGAGAACAGCACCCACACACCAGCACTCACAGCCCTGCTGGCCCCAGGGTTTTGTTCAGAGTCTGGCACTCTGTGATGCTCTCATTCCCACTCCCACCTGAATTACAAGTGACTTTAAAAATATCATTGAAAAACCCCCAAACAAACAAATCTTCCAGCTGTTGTGTTTGGAGAGAAGAGCTTGGAGCAGTATGATCAGAATTTGTAAGGATTTGTGAGGAATGCCTGTGTGAAACCTTTTAGGGAAAGATTTAACATTTTAAGGTTTGAATCCTTCATCCCAGTGATACAAAAATCACCCTTGGGTGCAAGCTGAGAGTTGAAGTTGAAACTCCATGGAGTGGAATGAAGGCAATGAAGGTCAAAGCTGTGAACTTTGAGTTTTCCCACACCTTGGATGGTGTTGGGATGAGCTGCTGGCTTCTGCCTCAGGAGTGTCCCTCACCCAGCCCAGCCCTGCTGGGCAGAGCTCCCTGAATTACCACATAAAAACAGGTGCAAGGAAATCACTTCCTTGGCACTGAGGCTGTTCACCTCTCTCAGTTGTTATTACAAATATCTGAATATTAAACACACACCCGAAGCTCCAAAGCCTTTAATCCTTTTGTTTTCCTACAACAGCCATCTACTACTTTTCACTGGTAAGAAATGCAAAGCTGAGTAATATCCAGCAGTATCGTGTCTAAATAAGCAAAAAGCTGGCGAGGAATCAAGAGATAACAAGGGTGGCTTTGCTTTGTTTCCTGCTCAGGAGCAGCAAGGAGCACAGGAATTGACTGCAGGACCATCTGCAGCAAGGACAGGGAAAGTCACGGGAGCAGCAGAAAAGCTCTGACAGAAAAACTGCAAAGGGTCAGAGCCCTGCTTTCATTCAGCAGCTCCTTTCAGAATTATCTTTTCCTCTCTGCAAAAGCTGGGGCATAATCTGTCATTTCAGCTTTTGTTCGAGAAAAACGTGAAAAAACCCAGTGGAATGGGTTAGGAGTGGTGGATAATGAAGTTAGGACTTAATAAGGTGCATTTTGAGGTTTTTATTCCTTTTAGGTTGTTGTCATTATTCCAGATCCGTAATTTCACCTTAAAATGCTTTCTTTTCATTGTTATTATTATTGTCATTATTGACCTAGCTATTAACCTTCATCTAAAAATAATAGCTAAAATTTCTGGTCTTCCTGGTCATAAAAATATGCATATTTACAAGCCAAGAAATTAAAAGTCCACAATTTATTGGGTTTTTTTTCTTAACTAGCATTACAAAACCCATCCAAGGCTGTTTTGGAGCTGCCTGATGTATGACTCAAGGATCTTTGGAGCTGCCAGACTCCTGGGCATCCTGGTGCTCTGTGCATATGTGTCTCCAAACTGGCACGAGGAGGTGGGTGAGTCAATATTTATTTTATGTTACTGAGCCTTTGGACAGCCCAAATACAGAGGGGTGAGTTGGGCTCTTAAATCCAAGACTCTCATTTGCCCATGTTTGAATTATTGCAGGGTATCTGCTTTAGTTAAGCACATCACGTGTGGATTTATCTGTTTCTAGAAGGCACAAAGTTAATGATGTGCCTTGGGAGGTGTAAGACTTTTCCCTGTTTTTGAGGAACCAAAGGAGAAGGAAGGACAGTCTTTTTAAAGGGATTTAAAACCAGTTTTTTGACTTTTCACCAATCAGGTTTCCTATGAAGCAATATTCATTTTTTTATTCAAAACTTTATTCAAATTTAATTTGAATTTTAACCTTGATATGTCCCTGTTCAGGAAACATCTCTGATGCTTCTAGGCTGCTAGCAGGAGTGAAAATTCCTTTCTGCTGAGGCATTCCAGGTAGGAAGGAACATGGAAAAAAAATCACAGAAAGCTAAAGGAGTTGAGAGAAGAAAGATTTGAGAGTAAAACCTGACAAAAGGACCCCAAAACCAGCACCCACAGAGGGCTTGGTCTGAAAAATCAACAAACTGTGAATCCAGATATCTGAGGAGGTAGGATAATTACTAATGAATTAAACTCCTTTCTGCTCGTTTGGGATTTTTTCAAGCTTTGCTGTGGTTGGTGTTTCCATCCAACTGCAAGTGAAGAATTCCTTTCTCCCCCTTTTGTCCAAAGCAGAGCTGGGAGGATGTAGCTTTCAACTTGGTGCATTATCAGAAGCCAGCAATTAGCTGGGAGCAAATATTAATTGTCCTTTTCTCCTTCATTTACAGGCAGTGAACTCCATCCTGGAGTGAACATTGCCAGCTACAAACGCCAGGTTCAAATCTCTTGCTTGTAGGGTATTTCCAGTTCGGAATATCCCTGATGTCCTCTTATTACAGCTTAAAAAAAATCAAAAAGCAGATGATAGATTTTGATCAAGTAATAATGTCAGGCACATTTAGATATTTCCACGTATTTATGCATGAATTGCCAAAGGAAAAATATTCTCTCTTTTTTGGTGCAATCTTGTAATTTCTTTGTCAGTTGAGAAGGCAGATAATAAATATTGGCCATACATGAGCCTTGGCTCTGCTAAGAGCTACCCTTTGCTATCCTGAGCAGCAGCAGTTATTAATTTTCAGACATAATCAAGTGATTTATATTCATGATTATGGTTCAAACCGTCCTGACACTTGTTCCTTCTACATCAGACGCCTTCTCGCTTCGTGCTTTTTGTGTTCAGCAGCGATTAAAATGAGAATGAGAGGGTTTGGGGTTTTTTAGGGGGGTTGTTATAACATTTCTCCTCTGATTTCAGGTCTCACCCACTGAGCCATCACCTGAGCAGTGTGCTCGGCACTGACTCTCAGTAATTATTGTTGTGTTTTAGAGATTCCCACCAAGTCATTTCCTCATTTGCACTGAGGACTGCAAAATTTATTCCTCTTTCTGTACCCCATGGGTCTGTTGGAATTCTTATCTCTGTAATCACTGTCATGATCACTGATCTCTGATTATCACTTGTCCCTAATTTGACCTAATAAAAATTCATAAATAACCCTGGCATTCAATTTTAATGTTCATCACCTCTGTCAGACTTTGTTGGATCAAAAGTGGTGCTGGGATGAGGATAAAGATCCGTTGTTTAGATAGAAACAAACACATTTATCTACAAAAAATCGTTTCCATGCAATGTCTATTTGCATTTCTTTCAGAAGAACTGCACATACTTCGAAAATGAACTTCAAATATGTTCTGCTCTCCCACTGCAACGATATGACTCAGTTGGTATTATTTGTCTGTCTGTTTGGTAAACAAAATCAAAATATTTTGGTTGTCAATTACTATAAAATGAAAACTGCTTTTGTCTGAGACGGAGCTCACAGCATCTGATCTTGAATTGTGATGTGCTTTGGGAGAATGACACAACATGGGATGAATCCAAATTCGTTCTCCCCAGAGTATCTTTGGGGGAAAATCTGTTTTCTACGCATTGATGAGGCTGCACAGCTCCTTGCCTTGCTCGGTTGAATGTTTGGAGGACACTCCAGGCCTCTAAAACCAGCTCAGCCTTTTTCCTTGCTTGGATGTGGCCGCAGCTACCCTGGACAGCTCCCAGCTTGGAGAACTGGGACTGCAGGGAGAGTTCAGCCTTGCAGAGGTGGAATGTGGGGATTAGAGGAGTGCGTTCCCACTGGACCTGTGCCAGACATCCTTCCATAATAACAGTGATGTTCCTGGCTGCACTGGCAACTGCAAACAGATTCTTGTGGGAATTAAGGGCTGTGGCTGGAACTTGTATTAAATAATTGACACCAAAACAGTGAAAAACCCAATCTTATTAAACTGTATTCAAAGCCTAAGCCATTTCTATTCCTATTTCTATTTCCTAGCATGGTCCCATAGCTGAAACCCCAATTATTAGCAAACTGACTGAAGGAATACAACCAGGGAGCTCCCTCTGCCCAGCTAACGAGCTTTGCAAGTTGTGTGCGATTTAATTAAAAATGGACCTGTTCAAAGCAAAGAGATAAATGCCTCTTTTTAAATTACTGCATTTTCAACAGTACCTAATTTCCTAGATTGCTTTCCTGTGCCTTTCTCCCCAGCCTAGCCTGTACCCCTGGGCTTCTCATAATTCTTCTTCCCAGCTTTTTGTCAGAAAGGAATCAGCTCCGAATTCCTGGAAACCACAACAGAAGCCAGGAGACATCTCTGCTCCAGCTCTTGGTTTAATGGAGTTCTTGTTGTGTTTGTGGCCTCTCAGAGTCCCTGACTGAGGAGCCTTCCCCGTTCCTCCTCCTTGGAGTTTGATCTCACACCTTGCCCTGGAAGCCCTGATCTCCTTTGTGGAATAATGAAAACACTCAGCTGGGAAATCTGCTGGGAAACCCTCCCTGGAGACCTGGGTGTTGCCTGGTTTTGAGCTCTGCAGAGGCAGGGAAAGCGTTCCCTGGGTGATGGATAACAGAGCTTTGTGGCACCACCAATTCAGGGAAGCACTCAATGGTTTTATTGATGGCAGGGAGGTTGTTAAATGCACACACGGAATAAGCTGTGCTGGGCCCAGCGCTTTCCTGGAACAGCCAAATGAAATAAATAAACTCTGGAAAACAAATATCCATCAAACAAACCCCTCCAGCTCCCCTAACCATTATCATCCTCATAATCCACACTGGACCATTACTTTTATTTTAATAGGCACTCGTAAAGCAGCATATTCAGCAATTTTTAACAATGTTTCCTGAGTTTACTTGGACATGCGTGTTGTTCCTATGGAAAGGAGGGGGGAGATTGGTTTGGAAACTCTGCCTCTTGTTCACCTGGGTCCCTGTGAGTGGTGGCATTGATCTGAGGGGTGATGGATGGATGAAGGGAGGGATGGAGGGATGGATGGATGGATGGATGGATGGAGGGATGGAGGGATGGATGGGGGAAGGAAGGAAGGAAGGAAGGAAGGAAGGAAGGAAGGAAGGAAGGAAGGAAGGAAGGAAGGAAGGAAGGAAGGAAGGAAGGAAGGAAGGAAGGAAGACTCCCAGAGCTCTGGGTGTGCATTGATTTTCTTTCCTTTAAGTGCTGACTGAGGGAAAGGGGCCCATCCCCCTGTGCTCCAGCAGTAAATATTCCAAACTTCTCATTCCTGGGCTCCACAGGCAGAGCTGAGGGATGGAGGAATTGGAGCAATTTGTGAGCAGTACAACAAATACAAGTGGCACTGCTCAGCCATTTCTTTATTATTGAAAAATCACTTGTAAATGCTTTGATAAATATTAATTGAAAGCTTTCCCTTGAAAAATACAGATTTAATATTAAAATCCCACCTATCATTTGTGAGGAAAAGACAAAACCCAGTTCAGTGTGAAGGATTCATATTAAGGTTATGATTGAAGTCACTTTGCTATAAAATATTTACATTTTTGTGTTAATCTTTCATCTTTCTCTTCTGCTTTTGACATTTATTAGTAGTATCCCATGAAATCTGTTTATATTGATTTAAGATGAATATTTTATCGTTAATTCCAATAAAATTTTTAATGATCATAAATTCGATTCTCCCCCATAAAGAGTTCAGCAGCTCTTTCCCTCATTTGGGAATGTTCAATGACTCCTTGTGGTGATTAAAGCAGAAATCTTAGATGAGGAATGCGAGGATTCCACAAAGGTTAAAGTAACAAAGATATGGAAAAAGAAGAGATTAAAAAAAGCCCCAGTCATGCAGCTGGATGAGCTGACTGCCATTTTATGGCCACTTTTCTCTCCTTTGCAGGACCTGATGCTTCATATTGAAGCAAAATATTATTAATTAACCAGCAATGCATTGGCTGCAATAATGGCAGGGTTTGGTCCAAAGAGTGGCTGCAATCTGCCTGGAACTCTGGCTGTGCCTGCCATTGGCCCAGGGCTCTGCAAACACAGCTAAGAACTGATAACAGCAGCTCATAAAGCCCAGCTTTGATGTGGAACCTCACAGCCCGGAGCAGCAGATGAGGGAACCACAGAATCTTTAAGGTAAGGCTTTCGTTTTGTTCCTTCCCAGGTTCTGGAGAGCTTTGCCTCGCTGGGGAGTGCTCGTCACCCAAGAGAACTTAGATTTATAAATTAGAGAGACTTATTCCCCATGGTTTAGGGTTTGGGGGGAGACTATGAGAAGAACAAACTGAAATTTAATGAGATAGGAGGCTTTAATGACAAGAGCTTGGATAAAATCCTACTTTTCAGACAAATGATCATTAGGTTTTTTACGTTTTATGATGATATCATCCAGGGCACCACAGCAAAGAGGGATTTTAGGCTGGGATGGAGGGAGGTGATGGGTTAAAATGGCAGCAGGAGCATCCAATGATTTCAGCTGTTATTTCACACACAAAATAATTTATTATAAACTATTTTTCACTACTGTGGGTCATCACTAAAACATGTAAAAGTGTTTTGATGCTCAAGCAATGCAGACGTGCTCCCACAATTTCTTGAGCCAATCACTCTGTGTTTGAGGTGGGTTTAGGAGGTTAAATGCTCTTAACCTCAAGCTAAATGCAGTGGTAGCTGCCAGTGTGTATTGATCTGGCTGCTGAGATTGGTTTTAATTAGTTTTAATCAGTTTGATTGCTGGTGCACAGTTCAGTGCTGATGGTTCTGGGTTGTTCTTTGAGCCAGCACAGAGTGCTTTACTCACCATAAAATACAAAAGCAATTTGGGAAAACCTCGTGTTTTCCACAGCTTTTTAAGGCACTGATTCCATTGATTTATCTCCCAGATTTCAGTTGTGATTTCAGCAGCAGCCACTGAGCCATGAGCTTGTACACAATCTGTTCTGCTGCTGTACAAATAAACAATTTCCCTCTGTGTTGCCTTCCCCACGTGTCCTGGACACGCCCTCAGAGTTTATTCAAGCTTTTCTCAGGTAGATTTTCAACAAATCAAGTTCCTCCCTTGTGAAAATGAATAGACCTGTGTTTGCTCTGAAGGAGAAAAGAAAGCTTAGGAAAGGAAAACAGGGGAAGATTTTATTTGTTTTCTGTTTCAGGACTTTTAGTCACCTGTAGGAAACCCCATGGTTAATCTCAGGAGTAAATTGTTCTGTGTTAAGTGATTTGCAGGGGCTAAAATGCATTTCTCAGTGGAATAATTTCATCACCTGCACTGGGTGAATTATCCTGAATTGGAGATTTATTGCACATAGTCTTTAAGGAGTGTTTTATTTAAGCCTCAGGATTAGGTGATGTGGCTTAAAACCTGAATAATTCATAAATGTTGCTAATTTAACAAATTGGAAATGTAATTTACAGCTGTTCCTTGTGTTTAGCCTTAACCAGTGGGGTTTTTCTGGGTTTCTAGATGGGGAGGAAGTTCAGTGGGCTGGAGCTCACCCTGATTGTCCTCTTCACCCTGGTGACTGTCATCGCCTGTGTCCTCATTGGGCTGCTGGCCACGGGAGAGCCCGGGGTGAAATCCCCAGGTGAGTGCTTCCCAAAAAAAAAAAACCCCTGAGTGGGATCTGCTCAGCTCTGCCTCAGGGTCCCTGCTCTGCTCTTATCATCATCCAAAGGTGAATCACGGCCAGAACTTGCTATGGATGATACAGGCAAAGTCACCAGTTATGAATGTAATAAATGATGTGAGTCAGGATTTATTGTCCTGAAAAATCTTTTATCTCTCCCTCCCATGACTGGACTTTCTCTAGGAACATAGAGCTCAGATAATTTCAATTATTTTTGAATATAAAACAAGGTAACAGTGAAAAAAAAAAAGCCTTCCTGATCCTTTCTCTTCGTGGGAGCAGCCAAATTGTGTGGAACATGCATTATAATCCTAAAATCCTACAGTGTTTCTTGCCAATGCATTGATAATTCAGGAACCCCTTGTGCTCCAGGGGTGTGATGCAGAGCACCTGCTTTTCTTCCTATTTCATTCTGAGTAATTCCATTCACACTCAGGCTCTGGAGCAAAAAGCTCGGAGGTGAAAATGGCAGAAAAATACAAATTATTGCAGATACAAAGCAAACACCTCAGGGTTTCAGAAAAACTGCCCAGCCAGACTCAGACCTGCATATTCTTTTCCTGTTTCTGTCGTGAGCAGGAGTTTCCCTGAGCAAAAAGCACAAGAGCAGATGATGCAAAGAGGCAAATCTGGAGGAGTTTGTGCCCATCCCAGCCCAGGGCACATCCCTGCGCTTCACAGCTCCAGACACAAACAATGTTCCCTTCAATCAGCTAAAGCTGCCCACCTTAAATTCAGTCCCAAAAACCTGAAAGCCAAAGGAGCATCCTAATGGAGCTTTAAGGTGCTCCCATTCCAGCTCCTGTGGAAAACTCTGCCTCAGGGCAAGGAGCACCATGACAGCCCAGTTTAAGAAAAGTTCTTCCAGTCTTTAATTTTGCACATATTTTCATGTGAAGCAGTGACCCACAGGAGTCACTGAAATGGGGACTAATGAAATAAAATTATCAAAATTACCTACATGTTCAAAAGTTTAGTGAAGTTTTCATATCTGAAATAATCGTGATCCATTTCTCAATGGTAAAGATAAATCAGAAGCAATGGTTGGTGGTGATTTGAATCCCTGTTATTGTTAGAGAAGCAGATGCTGAGTTCAGAGGGAATCAAGTTATTCCTGCAGTTTAGAGATCCTAAATAATCCATTCCTTTATTTCCCTGACAGACTTTTTCCCACAATGTCAGAACATCCCAATAGCAGAGAGAATTGACTGCATCCCGGATCAGCTGGCAACAAAGGTCTGATAACATTCTGGGAAATATTAGAAAATAGATTTGATTCCCTAAAACCTCCTGCTTATTTATAAAAATGTAATTTGTCTCTACTAGATCAGGTATTTTCTTAATCTTTTTCAAATCTGTGATTGCCCCAACACTTGCAGGGGAGTTCAGCTCTTGTATGATCATTTCAGTCCATTGACAGCAGCTCTGACTTCTCTGGTTTGGGGAGAGGTGGTAAAAATATTGGTCAAACATCAAGGAGTCTTCCTTTTTCATGAATTTTTCTGAAGGGTTTCATTGGGTGTGATGGTGAAAAACTGGCATTTATAGTAATTCAGAAATGCTGGGCTTAGCTGAGATGTGCTATCTGACCATACACAGGATGTGCTCAGTTTCCATCCAGACCCTGTTTGGATCCCAGCGTCTTCCTCTCCTGACTGGGATGTCTGAGAGAGCAGAGTGTGGAAAAGACCTTTTGGCTGAAGAATCTCTGAGTTAAAATTCCCGTTTAAAAGCATCCCCTCAGGGTGGACAGGGCTTGGAGCAAGCAGGGATGGTGGAGCATTCCCTGTCCATGGCAGGGCTGGAATGAGATGAGCTTTGAGGTCCCTTCCAACCCAAACCGTTCCATAATTTTATGCTGCCCTTCATTTTTCAGTGCTGTCACATTGAGAACCTTTCTGTAACAGTTAGTCTTGAAATATTATTATTATTATGATCAATAATATTGTTATTATTGTTGTTGTTATTATTATAATTATTTTTTTTCATCTTTATTATGGATTTTCTCATTTTCTGGTGGATGCCTGACATCTTTCTCTGATCTGGGAAGGGGTAGCTTAGGAGAAAAAAGCCGGTGTGCTGTGGGTTACTTCTGTCATTCCCAGAGGTACAGACACCATTAACCAGCTGCCTGAACCTCTGAGGAAATCCCCACCTCATTCCAGAGCTGCCTGTTGGTAAAGCCTCTCCTGCCGTGGCTTTTGTTATGATTTGTAGCTCAATAAAGTCCTGCAAGGGACAGGTCAGGAAAGGTTCAGATCACAGCCAGTTCCTCGACTCCTCGGGTCCCTTCCTTGCCCCAGGAACAGGCTCAGCACTGCAGGAGGAGCCGAGCAGATCAATTAAATCTGTAATTGCTGCCTTTGCACCACTCACCCCACGTGCAGGGCTGCACTCCTCAAGCAGGGCTGCTCTGGCTGCAGCTGCAGGGCTGGTGCTGGGAGAGAATTAAAAACAACCAGACCACAGCTCCCAGCAGAAAAGTGGATGCAGATTGCAACACTGAGCGTGCCTGGTCTGGAATTAGAGGTAAAAGAAATGACTCCTGAATAACAATGAAAAGCACGCAGCAGATTTCACAGGGTGAGAGAGAAATATCACCTTTACTCCATGAGGAAAGCCAGAATCCCATCCCAGTGATTCCATTCACTCCTGAGTGCGTTTTCCCCTGGAAGTGATTTGGTTGTGCCAGGCTGCACAAATGCAGCAAGCTGTAAAACTGCAGGTACCTGCATCACTCTGCTGCAGTGCTCTGTGTTAATGGTTCTCAGAATAAACAGCAGCTGGGAAAAATGGTTTGGCTAAGCTGGTCTAGAAGGTTCAGTGCCTGCCCTGAGTTCCTTAGTCACTGGAGATGTCCAGGATGAAGCCAGAAAATGAGTAGGATTACAGAAAATGGAAGTAAATAGAAGAAAGATAAATAAAGGAAGGGGGAAAGAAGGAAAAAAGAAGAGGAAGGCAGGAAGGAATGAAGAAAAGAGAAAGGAAGAAAAAAGAAGAGGAAGGGAGGAAGAAAGAAAAGAAATAAAAAGGAGAGGCAGGAAGAAAGAAAGGAAGAAAAAAGAAGAGGAAGGAAGGAAGAAACGAATAAAAGAGAAACAAAGGAAGAAAAGAGGAAAGAAAATATATGGTTATATTTTATCTGATCATGTGGTTGGTAAAGATAGAGATGCTAGAAGAAAGAAGATATTTATTAACTCTTCAGTGCTGTGGGAAACTGCCAGGAGGTCTGCTCAGACAAGCAGAACACACCAGCAAAACACAAACTCCACTGAGCAGAGCTCGTGTAGGCCAGGCTGACACCTCTGAGAGCCCAGGAAAGGGGGAATTGTTGGTTTGATTTTGGGTTTTGTGCTTTTCTTCCCAAAATACCCAGCTGGTGGAGGTCTGTGTGGATGCACAGAGCAACACCATTTATTTCAGCACGTGGCCAAGCTCTTCTCTGAGTCCTTGGCGCTCAGTTCATGCTGTACCCAGTGTTAACAGCTTTCTTGTATCCAGGGTTATTCCTAATGAAGCTCTGGCTTTCCTGGGTGTTGGTGTCTGTTGTGCTGGATTTACAGCTCTCAGGCTGGGATCACATCTTTATTTATAGCAGATGATTGCTTTTACAGCAGGCTCCCCAGTGTCTCTGGTGAACTCTGCTCCTTCCCCCATGCCAGTCCTGAATTCCTTGTGCAGAAAGCTAAAAATGCCTCAAAAGCACAAATCTGCTAGGATGAGATCCAGCTGGAAAAATATCACTGGACTGTGAAGGAACTGCTGAAAACAGTGGAGAAATATTCAGGAGAAATGGCTGGGGAAAAGAAAAGGATGCTCAGGAAGCTGGGAATGCTGGAACTGCCAGGTTTTAGGAAAACCAGTTCAGTTTATTCTGCTTTTTTTGGGATGGTCACTGGTCTAGGAAGGGAGAAGAGGATGGGGGTAGTAACTGTTCTTGTGTATTTAGGATATTCCCCTAGGTATGAAGGAAATGCAGTAAGGGAACAAAGCTGTGATCTCTGCAGGCCTGGAGGCCTTGGTGCTTCCTCTCCTTTACTCTGCAGTTCATAAATGGGAGATGGGGAGTTCTGCTGGTGGCACCTGGGCAGGTGGAAAGTGAGCCTGGGTTTTCCACAGCCCCACAAAGGGCTTACATTGATCAAAGCAGGGAAAATGAGTCCCTACATCTCTCCTCCAACCGAGTTTTTGGCTTGGAACCTGACAGAAATGACAGCAAATGTTTTCTGATGGGGTGAATCCATGACAGAGAGACAAACATTTACCTGTCTGCTGAATCTGGGGTTTATTTTGGGGGGTTCTGAGCGATTTCTGTGCTCTGTAAAAACCACTATCAAATAAATGCACTGAGACTTCCCAAGCCAGTGGCTCTGTGAGCTGCCTCAGTGCTTCCCTCAGCCCCTGCCTGATTGCTGGGCTGGAGCTGCCTTATCTTTTATCTGCTCAGAGCCTCTGAAAAGAATTTGACCTGCACTGACCAAACAACCTGCACCCCAAAACAAGGACAGTAGCAATGAAGATTTTGCATAAATCCTTTATATATATATATATATAAAGGATTTTTATGTATATAATCCTTTATGTCCACCTATTTCAAACTGCAGAATATTTTAATTATTTATTACAAAAGCAAAAGCATTTAAGTATAATCAGAACGCAGAAGGAGCTTGCAGTGGTGGTGGACAGGTGGAAAGTGAGGTTTAGTGAGGTTTTGAAGGTGTCACTGGTGGATTTGGGTATCTGAGATCACCAATGGACATCACCCTTTGCCCTCAGTGAGAGTTGTTTCACCGCTGTTCTTTGCCCTGAGTGATGAATGGGGGTTTAAGGAGAGAAAATGGGTGGGAACTTAGTGATCAACTGCCCAAATCTTATCTCCAAACACAAACCTCACACACACGGCACGTGAGCAAGTTAATTTCTAATAGCAAAGCAAAGGAACTTCAGCTTTTTAGTGAATGGGAGTGTAAAGGTTGGTGCCACTACACCGAGACAGAGGCTTGAAACAAGAGGTTTATTTTTTTAAGGAAAAATATTTATCTCAATTTGAAGTTATGCAGAAGCAATATGAATATTTCTGATACTGGAAAATTACAGTAAAAGGTAGATGTTATACATGATGTTCGACTATGCATCTATAGAAGTTTATTAGATGTTAATCCCAGGATTAATTTCATCCCCTGTCCACTGTGTGATTTTGGTCAGAATCTGCTCTACCTGCACACCTCAAATGTTCCAGTAATTCTTTTAAAATGTTCATTTTACCTGTGGATCTTGTGGTTTTAAGGAAGAATGCACGTCCAACAAGCAAGTTTACTCTGAATCCTGAAAAAATCCTCTTTAGTGCATTCTGTGCCACTGAGTTCACTCAATAAGGTTTTCCAAAGGAGGACTTCACCTGAGTGCAGAAATTACGAAAGTTTCTGTTGTCTGGGGTGAAATGTGGATTTTTTACTGATTTAGTTTGGATTTATCTGTGTAAGCCCAGCTGACCTGTGCCCTCCTGTCCTTGCCCAGAGCACCTGCTCCCTCCGAGGCTGCTGCTGGAGCCCCCAGAGCGACACCAGCGTGCCCTGGTGCTTCTTCTCCCCCAGACACGGCTACCAAGTGCAGGGCCCCCAGAGATCCACCCGGGCAGGTAAGCTGGGGCTGGGAACCCCAGATCCCACCCTCCCAAATGCCCCATCCCACACAACACCTGCTGTTTGTCTCTCCAGGGTTCGAGGCCACGTTGAAGAGGCTGCCATCCCCTTCCCTCTTTGGGAATGACATCCACACTGTGCTGCTCACGGGGGAGTATCAGACTCAGAACCGCTTCCGATTCAAGGTCAGTCCTTGTCCTCTTCTCTTCAAGGTCCATTTTCTCTGCCTGTGCAGGGAGTATAGGATTGGTGCCTCTGGAGCACTCTCTTGATTCCCACTGAAGTCCTTTCCTTGTCCTGCCCGCTGTAGCAGTGCCTCAGGTTAACAGGCACTTGGCACGGTGGGAATTCTGAGTGAAAAATCACCCAGACCTTTGAAAAGCTCAGCTTTTCCATTATCTACTATTCATCCTCATCACAGGCAGATTTGGGGGATAAATGCATTTACTTATTTTTATTTATGGCCCACTCACGTCTCTCAATCATTTTGACAGACAGCATTAGCTTTCCCAGTGATTTGTGTTTTCTGTGGAGAGCTCAAGGTTCTGTGGGTGTGGGGTATCAGGGGTTTGTAGGATTGAGAACCTTCTGTGGGAGATTTTGTCCTCTGGCTGGTTCCTGGTGAGCCAGGGAAACACAGAGTCAGATATTCTGAGGACAATGGCTGAAAATGAGTAATTATGGAGTTTTACTTGGAGCGAAAAGAGTTACTAAAATTGAATTACAATAAAAGCAGAAGAGGAGACTGGGGTAAGGGTGGAAGCACCCTAAGTCAGAACTACGTACAAAGTTGGAAAATGCCTGAATTGGGGGTTAATTTCTAAAGGCCCAACACTTCTGTTGTGTAAATCTGCAGCTCACTGACCCCAACACACGGAGATTCGAGGTCCCTCATGAGCACGTGCAGCCGTTCACGGGCTCCGCAGCCACTGGCCTCAAATACAAGGTGGAGCTGAAGCAGAACCCCTTCGGCCTCGTGGTGACCAGAGCCAGCAATGGCAGAGTGCTGTAAGTCATGGTCAGACTTTGCTGTGTCTGTCACAGCTCAAATGTTCCAACAATTCTTTCAAAATGTTTGTTTTACCTGTGGATCTTGTGGTTTTAAGAAAGAGCACACGTCCAATAAGCAATTAACTCTGAATCCAGAAAAAATCCTCTTTAGTGAGTTCTGTGCCACTGAGTTCACTCAGTAGAGCTCCCTGAGTGACACAGATGTCACCAGGGCCCCCTGAAAGCTGGGGATGCCACACGAGGTGCCACCTGTGAGGTGTCCTCTTGGATATGGCATCTACTTCTTCTCTTGGCTGGCGGATGTCCCTCCAGGACTCTTGGGATGCATTTGGGAAGAGTCTTTCAGATGGGAATCTCTGTCTGAAAGGTTTCAGGTGTGGTTCCCTGATCCCTTTCTCCCAGTGCTGGGGAAATCTCAATATCAGGAATTCTTATTATCTGAAGGACTCTTTGCCAGTTCTTCAAACCATGTGAGAAAACTCCTCATTGCACTTTTTATCTTCTTTACTACAATTGTGCCGAGGCCCTGAATCACCAAAATCAGGCTGCCCTTTAGACCTGTGATATCCAAGGACAGCTGGCTGTGTAAGGCTGTGTGTAAAATATTTAATGGACTTGAACGTTGAATTCTCTCATCTCATTTAGTTCTAAAATTAAATAAATAAAACCAAACCCACCAACCCACAGGTGTCCAAGTGCCCTCAGAGAGGGGAAGTGCCAGGATGAAGGTGCTCATTAAATCAGCCAGCAATGATTACCTGTCACAGGGCTGGGCCACTTGGATTAGTGAGGCTTCGAGTTTAATTAATTAGGGCTTGCTTTCTGCTCTTATTAGTATTGTTTTCTTGCTTGGAACCCTCTGTAGTGATTGATTTGCAATTACAGAGGGCACAGAAGATGGACTTGGCAGTCAGCAGTGCCTGACTGATTAAACAGGTACAGGGATGGGGATGAGACACCTGTGGGACCACGTTGGAACAATTCTCTGGAATATTCTACATTTCCTGAGGCCTTTGTTTAACTCCATAAAAGTGTTTGCATTTGGGTCTCTGAAGAGATGTTGGACTCTGAGTTTGAGCATCTCAAAGGAAGCTGTTGCTGCCATGGGATAAGGGCAGCCCCTCAGAGATAAATCCCTGATCAATTCCTTTGCACAAGATCACTGATTGTCCCCAACTCTTAAACAGCCCAACAAAATAAAAGGACAAGTGGGGATCAATTTGTAACAACAGTTCATTACCAAAATCCTGATTATTCCAATAAAGTCTGCAACCTTCCATCATCATTTATTCCCCCTGAGGCCCCAAAAGAGAGTTCTGATTCCCTCAACAGCTGGAAGAAAACCTGAAAGGTCTGGGCAGAGACCTGACTGCCATCCAGCTCCAACTAAAAGGAGCGGAAACACTTCTTGCAACAACTCTTGGTAAAATTCCTCATTTTTCCCATTTTCTTGGCATTTTTCCCCAGGTTTGACACCACCATAGGGCCCCTGCAGTACGCTGACCAGTTCCTGCAGCTCTCCATCAAACTGCCCAGCAGCAACATCTACGGCGTGGGCGAGCACGTGCACCGGCAGTACAGGCACGACGTCAACTGGAAAACCTGGCCCATCTTCAACAGGGACACTGGCCCCTCTGCTGTGAGTTTGGGGCTATTTCCCCTCATTCTTGGTTGTTCTGTGACCCAAACTCTTGGGCAGTGAACAAATTCATGAATTCATGAGTTTTCCCTGAAGCTTTTTTAGGCACTGGACATTGTTAACTAAAAAGCTCCGGGGTGTTGATGGATGCTCCCTGATTTCTGATTTTTGTGTTGGTGTGCAGTGGAAAAACCTTAATGAATGAATGATCAATCTTCAGCTTCTACTGATAATCAGAATAAATAACATACTAATAAATAGCAATATTCCCTAATGCTTTGCTGAGTGCAGGGTTTAGTTCAGATGGCTCAGGCTGCTTCAGCAACATCCTTGGAGCTCAAATTATGGAAAAATTCTCCTTAACAGCTGTCTCTTTCCAAGATAAAATATTTCTGTCAGCTGTTTTTTGTTTCTAGAGTTTTCTTGCTGTCCGTTTATGAAACAATTTCTGCCACACCCATTTTTTGATAATTGTGAGATTATTCTTACCATTACCTCAGTTTCATAGAGCAATTCCCTGCTCTGAGAGAGAACTTTTGTTCCACTGCAACAGGAGCTGTACTGACAGAAATCCGAGGGTGAGATGACTGTGTGTAGTTAATTAATAATCTGGAATTTGTACCCATTGCCTTGAGATTCCTTCTCACTCTCTTCTCTGGTTTGAAGATAGTTCTGAACTGAATGGCTCCACTGAGTGTAGACTCATTAAGATAAAAATAACAGTGAAAAGCACAAAGTTAGGCTGGTTTCAAATTGCTCAGGTTCCGTTCCTTGCTCATTTGAACTGAATTTGCTTTTTCAGGAGAAAAAGCAAAGCTATTGCAACAATTGTTAGCATTTCTGAGGGGTTATGTTGCTAATAATAACAACAGAAATAAAAAAAGAATTAGAAAGGAAATGAAAAAACAGCAAGGCTCTCTCCTATTTCCATAGATTAAACATCAAAATTACTACCTTGCAGGATGAATAAAAATACAGATTAGATGTAAAACCTAATCTATGGTGAAAGGGGATGGGAGCACCTCTCAAATTCTCCTTGATGAGCACACTTATTCCCAAAAATAGAGCTGCAATATCTGCCAGCTTTCCTGGAGATCCATCAGATCTGTGATCTATTTGTTGGGGAAACTCTTGTTTTAATGGGAAATAAATGAGAAGAGCAGGAAAAACAGAACGCATAAAACAATGTCAGGATTTAAATTTTTGCTGTTTGCTCCATTTTGAGATGTTTCAAGTCCTACTCATTATATATTTTGAAACATTCCAGAACAGACCCTGTTATTAGATGTTAATCAGCTTGCCTGTTCCCTTTATAATTTAGGCAATGGATAACTTGTATGGAGCCCAAACTTTCTTCCTGTGTTTGGAGGACAACACTGGAGCCTCCTTTGGTGTTTTCCTGATGAACAGCAATGCCATGGGTAAGAAACCTTTCTCTGTGGCTCTGAGCAGTGCAGTTAAAGTTCTTTTTAGATGATATTTTGGATTGCAATAAAAACTACTCTGATGTAGGTGTTCCTTCATAAGAACACCCCAGTATCAGAGTGCAGTCATTACCCTGTGTTTAATATTTTAAATAGAAGCAGTGAGTAGCTCTCAGTTAACTGGAAGATTTTGATGGAAATCTGAGGGCCAGAAACTTATCCAAAGTCTGTACAGGTCTGCACTGGAATAAAAGACTAAATTTGTTCTGAGCAACACTTGAAAGTAAATGTCCTTCAGTCCCTTCTGATAAGCATATTTATATTTATGTTTTCTGAGCTCTGCACAACTTTGGGCTGGAAAGTTGTACTCAAAATTAAAAGATAAAAGGTTGGACTATTGGATTTCTTCTGATTCTCTTCTCTGTAGGATGTAAAGGAATGGAAATATTGACACATTAAAGAGTTGTCTGATTTCCCCCTCTTTGCAAATTCGATTAATGATTTTGGGTTCCTCAGGCATTTTGTGTTTTTTCCTTCAGTAAACTCTCTAATCACCAATTAGAAAATGACAATGTTACTTTAGAATTTCCTGTCCTTCAGCTCTGTTTTTGTGCACTCCTGTCTGGCAGAGTTTGTGGTGCAGCCTGCTCCAGCTGTGACCTACAGAACCATCGGGGGCATCCTGGATTTCTACATCTTCCTGGGGGACACTCCAGAGCAAGTGGTCCAGGAGTACCTGAAGGTACCTTTCCCTACAGGGATTATGCATTGGAGAGACTCTTTTTAAGTGCTTGGGATTTATTTTGTAACATTTTTTTCTCTGGGTGCTGCAGAGGAGACCATGCTTGAGGCCCAAGAGCTCCAACATTCATTAATCTCCAATTTACACCGTGGTCATTAGAGCTGGAGATGGTCTTGATGCCTGAGGGATTTTTTTCTCCTTTTCTCCTGAATATTTCTTACACTGTTCCCTACATTCACAAGTATCAGCATGCACACTTGGGATGCTTTAGGTGATAGTTTAGCCTGGTTTCATGGTGTTTAGTAGGCCGGTGGACTAAACACCCCTGAAACCATGTAGAGTTAGAGACCAAACACTCTGTTTTCGTGAGCCCTCAAGGTCTCCTAGTAGGACAGATTTTGTAAACTAGAAGTGAGCCCACCCAGGCCCCTTATTGGGCCCTCCTGGTGGATCTGCTAATGAGTAGAGTCTTTAATTGTACACTCGACTGGGGGGACGGGGCTTTTGCGGTGCGTTCTACCTGGACGGCAGAAGCCATGGAATGGGATCCTATTAAAATACCGAGGGAAACGACCCCCAACCCTCTGACCCTGTCTGAGCCTTTATTTCCTAAAACCAGAAAAAGGCATCAGTCTCTAGAATAATTCATGTTTCCTTGCTCCTGTCATGAGGGCAAATTCCTGTTCAAACGGCAATATTATGGGATAGAGAGTGTGTTTATAGGAGGTCTGGAATTTATAACCATAAGATATCACTGGGTGTTTTTTGCACTTCCTGAGATCTGCTTTGGTTCCAGTGACACTTTAAAGAATGGGCATTGACCCCAAATACTGGTAATTCCTAAAGTAAATAAATAATGGGGAAAATGTATTTAGGAGTGGGCTGCTCATTTAGTGTGTGCCATTTGAGTAGACTTGAGGAATGTGGTGATGCCTTAGGACTACCTAAAAACAGAGGCCAGACAACGTTAGGAGAATAAAAAGCAGTTACAGTTATTGAAAGGCTTCAGATACATTTGGGCAGATGAAGCCCCACCAGGGGCTACACCCAAAAATGGACAATGGGCCATGGGTTTTCACACTTTTATCATTTTGGTCCATTTGCAAATTGGGGATTGATCTTCCAATTACAGCTTCAGGTAATAAAGTCATTTACCCCTAGTTTGCTTCCCTACCCAACTCATTTTTGTTTTATATTACCTGGGGCTTGAGACAATGAGGTGGCCTTGATTGCCAGGCCTGGAGAGGAATTGTTGTGTCTGACCCAAATGGGAGAGCAGCAGCTGACACTGGGTATGGAGTTTAGAGTCATGCACTAAGGAACTGCAGGATTACAAATACACGGAAAATACAAAAGCTCAAATCCTAAGGCATCAGCAGATGTGGGGAAGGGGAATGAGATGATTCAGGGTGTCCAACAGCCTGTGGGGTTTTTGTTTTCCCCTCGCAGCTCGTGGGCCTGCCAGCACTGCCCTCCTACTGGAGCCTGGGGTTCCAGCTCAGCCGCTACGGCTACGCCTCGCTGGCGGAGGTGAAGGAAGTGGTGGAGAGGAACAGAGCCATTGGGCTGCCCTATGTGAGTATGGACTTGGGGAGGACACTGACATCCTACACCTGGTTTGTTCTCCAGCAGTTTGGACTGGGAAATCTGTGGTGTCAAAGGTTTTCTGTGCATTTGGATGATAGACCCATTATCAGGATGTGGCTGGGTTAACTGCAGTGAGATTTATTCCAACACTTTATTGTAATAATTTTCCTTTCATTCTTTCCAACTCTATCCATTTTTCCTCTCTTTTTATTTTTTTATTATCCTATGGACAGTTATGGGACCATGTATTATTCTTAATTGACAGTCACAGGCAAAGTACAATTAACTTTTAAAATTAGATTTTAGGGGACTTGAGCGGGACATCCTCAATAGAATAAAAATACCCTAATATTAAGCTAATATTTGGGAAGAAAATTAACTAATAAAAATCTTTACCTATCACTTCTCACAGAAAAGCTGAATTCCCTTCTCTTTCAGGATGCCCAAGTCATTGACATTGATTATATGGAGAACAGGAAAGATTTCACTTACGACAAAGAGAAGTACAAAGAGCTCCCTGAATTTGCAGCTTATTTGCATGAGTATGGGAAAAAATACATCATCATATTGGTAAGCATTTCATGACTCCTTTTTTCCCTTGCAAACTCTTTTGTTACAGTTATTTATTATTATTCTTTACTTATTCTTTGTAATTATTGCATTTACAGCCTGGTATAATGGATGGAATATCCTGATTTCTGTTTTTCTTTGTTGTTTTCTTTTAGGATGCTGCTATTGGCACCCAAAAGATGGTTGATGGAACTCCCTATGGAAGCTACGTCAGGGGAACGGAGAAGAAAATCTGGGTTAATGAGTCAGATGGAAAAACAGCATTGCTTGGGGAGGTAATTGTGGCTTTACACATTTGAACTTGATCTGTTGTCACTGTGAGGGTTTAATTCAGCTCAGGACTTAGCTACCAGAGAGAGCAAAGTTTGTAAGGTCTCTTGTAGACTGGGATAATTCTCAATCTTTCTCAACTTTTTTTTCAATTTTATACATTATAAAGATATTTTTCATTAATTTTACATTTAAATGAATTTTTTTAAAAAACTAATTTTTAAGAGAAAAAATAATTAAAATTGCAATTGAAATTACACTTGTTCACATTAACTCTATATTTCATTTACATTAACACTGAAATATATTACATTGAAAGGTAATTTGAAGGCTTGAGGGACATTTCATCAGCCAGCTCCTATTTATTTATAGTAGCAACTGAAGAGCCTGATCCCACATTATCCTTTTAATTTACAACCTCAGTTTCTATTGAGAACTTTCTCAGCTGTGTATTGCTCCTTGTAGGACTCACAAGAAAAGGAATTGAAAAAATTCAAAGTCAAGAAATTCATACTTTTTGTGTTCTTCAAGCTCCCATCCAACCTGAGCAGGTCTATGATCTATGAACCCTTTTTAATCTCATTCAAAGATTCATTAATTATTTTCCTTCGAATATTCCAGGTGTGGCCAGGGGAAACTGTGTTCCCAGACTTCACCAACCCTGACTGCACGACCTGGTGGGCAGAAGAGTGCAAATTGTTCCATGACGAGGTGCCCTACGATGGACTCTGGATTGTGAGTAATTCAGGATTTTAATTTTACTTTTAATTTTAATTTTTATTTTTATTATTTTTCAAATCCATGTGATAGCAGATGTCCATCACATTACATTTTTATTGGATTGAAAGACAGTTTTGCTGTCAGAAAGGACATGCTGAAGAACAGCTGCTGATAATTCCTTAAAGGATGGCAGAATAGGATGGAAGACATTTTTAGGGAAATGCACTTAAAGCAACTTTAATACATCTTTCTTTTCCAGGATATGAATGAAGTGTCCAACTTCGTCCAAGGTTCAAAAAGTGGTTGTCCACAGAATGACTTAAACTACCCTCCCTACACTCCTAGTAAGTCTTTAATCACAATAATAAAATATCAAATAAAATGTTAATTGCCTTCAAGAATACGTGATTTCAGTGTAGCTCTTATGGGTAGGGTTTGGACATTCTTATCGACAGAAAATAATATTTATATGCTTGCATTTGTATATTTCAGGTGTGGTTTATAGAACTGCCTCTTTTGTTAAATAATTACTGGATATTGTCATTGCCTTAATGATGTTTGATAATGTAACATTCCTCTTGCACAATCAGTAGCTTTTGAGATATTTGCAGGGATCAAACGGAGTTCATAGCTTGTATTAACAGCAGGTTTTGGTAACCTTTGCCAGCCTGCTGTCAGATGGTGATTCAGGAATTCAGAGCACAGTTCTCAGCTCCTTGCATGGGTGCAAAGCTCAGCAGTGGAAATATCACAGAGCAAAGATGAACCAAACCAACAGCCAAGAGCAGCATTTTGGGTTTGGAGCAGCTAAACTCTTTAACTGCAAAAAATAAAGAGGAAAAAGGGGCTTGGATATCATAAATGTGCAGTGAAGACTGGAAATGTTAATGATAAAAATGTACCTTAACAGTGCTATTCGTATTCCTTTCTCCAAGGGATTCTGGACAAACTCATGTATTCCAAGACGATTTGCCTGGATGCAGTGCAGCACTGGGGGAAGCAGTATGATGTCCACAACCTTTATGGATATTCCATGGCCATAGCCAGCTGGAAGTAAGGAATGCATCCTCAAATCCTGCAGAAAGGGTTCAGAGCAGCGCGTGACCTGCACGTTCCAAAGCACCACGAGACTTGACTGCTAGAGGAATGAGATTCCTGGGAAATGCTGTGTTATGTTAGAGCCGATCTAGCCAAGGCAAAATCCACAGCCAGGAGTTGGTAGGAGAAGCCACAAATTGGTTGTCAGAGCTGTGTAAAGAGATTATTTCAAATTAATATCTTGAATTTTGCTAAAACCTGACTGCCTCAAGACCCCATCCCCAGGATGAAGAATCAGTGCAAATCAGTATAAATCTGCTTTGTACAGAATTAGCAAAGTCTCAGTTGTGATTTCCTGTGTGTAATTCCAGTCTCATTCCTTTCCAGAGCCATCGAGAAGGTGTTTCCTGGAAAGAGAAGCTTCCTCATCTCGAGGTCCACTTTTGCAGGATCAGGGAAGCACACGGGGCACTGGCTGGGGGACAATGCAGCCACGTGGGATCAGATGAGATGGGCAATCCCTGGAATGCTGGAGTTCAACCTCTTTGGATTTCCCTATGTAGGACATCAGTTCATGCCATCCTCTCAAAACAGAGAACAGATTATCTAACCAAGCACTCTCTAAATGACCACTTACACTCTCACCTCAAAATTAACCCTTTTTGGGAATCTCCTTTGCACATTTATTTTTAATCATCAATTTTTGATTTAGGCCATTCATTTTAGATTTTATGGCTGTGGTGACATAAATGTGGGTAACAAACTTATCACCTTATATATCCCAATCTACCTCTTATTTTAGTAATTTTTCAACATGAGTTAGGGCTGTGAAACAATTCCTGGTTTTCTTCTCATTTCAAATTAGACACATCCATTTACAAGGGAAATAGCCAAATTCCTTTCTATGATTTAAATTTGAATGGCTTTGAAGCTTTTTTTCCCATTCCGTGCACATTATCATCAAACAGGGGGTAAAGACTTGGAAGAAGCAGAATGATGGGCAGTGCTAGCAAGGGGTCAGTTTAATTTTTTGGACAGCATAGCTGGGTTTGGAAGACGAAAGGTACAAGTGTGTTGTACTTTTCAACAGAACGCTGTATATCCAACACTTCCTGATTTTTTTTTTAATTGTTTTTAAAGATTGGAGCAGATATTTGTGGTTTCAGTGAGGACACCACAGAGGAACTTTGCAGACGATGGATGCAAGTGGGAGCATTTTACCCATTTTCCAGGAACCACAACTGTGAAGGTTTCATTGTAAGTTGTGCTTTCTGTTCAAAACTGCTTTGTGCACACAACATTTCCTTTAATGTCACTTCTAATCCTCATTTTCACTGACCAGTTTGAAAACAGAACCTTAAGCTGTCTTTATGAAGTCTTAGATGGGAGAGGTTGGGTTTTATAAGGGTTAATTGAGAATACACTTATTTGGCAACAGTTTTATGAATATTGGTTGTTCCTACCACCAAGAAACACTGAGGTCTGTGTGATCCATCAGACTGACTCCTGGATAACAGGACAAATCCTGGAATAACCCTGATGGACAGGGAGGGATTGGCAAACAGTACAGAGGGACAGGACACCAGGTCACAGCACCAGAAAGGAGAACCCAGTGCAGAGCTGCCCCAGAGAACCCCAGCCTTTCTGAAACAGCTTTTCACTCGTTTGGTGAAGTGTTCTTGAAAACCTGGAAATAATCCCAGTGGGTATCTGTTCCCAGCCTCAAGATCCAGCTGTGTTTGGAGCAGACTCTGTGCTGGTGAACAGCTCCAAGCATTACCTGAACATCCGCTACACTTTGCTGCCCTACCTGTACACGCTGCTCTACAAAGCTCACGTCCATGGGGACACGGTCGTGAGGCCACTGCTGCACGAGTGAGTTTGGGAGTTCTATAAGCAATAAAAAAATCTGACCCATTTAATGTGGTTAGGGGACTTTCTAAACCTCTGTCCTGTGAAAATGCACATTGGGGTATCTGTCAATGACTTCCCAATGAAATCCCATTTTGGCGTAATCAGGAGGTGATTTTTGTACAACATCCTTTAGTCACGATTGTGGACAACCAGTACCCTGAAACCTTGGGATTGCTACTGACACAAATCACAAAAAACAGTTTCTGCTCTATCCTTCACATTCATTCAGGTTCTACTCTGATGAAATAACGTGGGACATCGACAGGCAGTTCCTGTGGGGCCCTGGGCTGCTGATTTCCCCTGTCCTTGAGCCGGTAGGTTTGGATGTTTTTGGGATCCATCTTGTAACTGTGGACCAAGTCAAGTCACCAGTTCCCTCTCCTTCATTTATTGCTCCCAGTGAGAGAGCCCAGAGCACATTTTGATCCCTGCTGAAATGGAAAATCTTGCAGTTTAATCCTATTCCTAATTTTCCAGTCCAAGAATATCTGGTCAGATATTCTGCTTTACCTCATCTTCCCATCATCTCTGAATTTCCTTTAGAGTCAGCTTCTTCTGCTGCTTTTCACGTTCTTTGTGGTGCTACAAGAAAACAAAAAGTATTGTGGCTTATTCAGTGGCAGAATCCTGTAAATAATGATTTCTCCTGCCAGCAATGTGCTTGCCACGGAAAAACATAAAACACTTGTTAAATACAGAAAGGGAGAGCGAGAATCTGAAAGGTGCCAGCCCCAAAAAATGTGGAAATAAAGAAAATAGAGAGATACTCGTGGATATGATGTGGTTCACTGGGTTTGAAGCACTGTGGCTTTGGGTGGCTTTCAGTGAGCTGCCACTTTGCAGAGCAGCAATTCAGTTACACCCCAGCAGCTCTGCAGAAATTGTGCTTGGATTGTCCTCCCCCTGTCTGGGCACCATCCTAAAAACCAGGAAACAGCAAAGAGCAGAAATATCAATGATTTTCTCACAGTGGGTTTTAGCTTTATTGGAAAATTGAGTTTATCCGATTGAGTTGAAATATGAAAGCTTTCTTTATTCACTTTTAGGGTGTGGTGTCCACTCGTGTGTACTTCCCTGATGCAGAGTGGTATGAGTATGACACGGTAAGGAAATGCAGAGGATATTATGGGATATTGCATCATTTGCTAAATGGGAATGTGGTGAAATAGGATTGTCAGCCCTGCTCTGGAGACAGAGACCTGAAGGAAAGCCTTTGGGGTTACTTGGGAGACAAGGGGTGAAGGGTGGGGGGATAAGCACAAGGATCAGCACCTCAAGAAAGGGCTCAGATCATGACATTAAATCATAGTGATATACAATTATTTTATTTTCCATACCCATTAACCCATAGATATTTACATAACTTCAGCTTTTTCTAAAAGCAATGAGTGTGAAGAAGCTCATGACTTCAGAAAACCTTCACAGCAGTGAGTAATAAAAAATTCCTGCTCTCTTTTCCATCCCTGTCCCTAAGGGTGAACCAATCCTAATGAGGAAAGTGTGGCACGATTTACAAACCCCAGCTGATAAAATGGGGCTGCACCTGAGAGGAGGATACATTTTCCCTACTCAGCAACCAAACACCACCACAGTGGAAAGGTAGGATCCCAAACTGAGCATTTTCTAACATTTATTTTTTCCCCCACAAGTAGGCTGAGGACTTTTAGGTTACAAAAAAGTAGCAGCCCACTGTATTTAGGATTTTCACCTTGAAATGTGGGAATAGCTGTGAGCCAAAGCTCACTTCCACACCTTTAGTGATGAATTATTTGCATAGAAATTTGTAAACTCACCACGTGTTTTAACCATTTGCATGAAATTGAAAGGAAACCAAGGATTAAACTTAATTAAGGCAATTCTCCAAGGACTGTGACCCTGTTGGGTGTCACATTCTTATGTGAACATGGAGGATGCATCAAGAATGTTCAGGCATTTGTTAGACACATAAATCTCTCTTTCCACAGCCGCAAGAACCCGATGGGACTCATCATTGCCCTGGATATCAACAATGAAGCTTCTGGGGATTTGTTCTGGGATGATGGAGAATCTACAGGTGAGCAGCCATCAAGAGTGAAATAAATATGGTTAACAAGGATTTGATCTGCTCAAATTTCAATGTTCCTGCTGAAAAGAAGACATTGTAACACACTGCTGCTACCTGCTCATAAATCAAACGGTTTTCATCACTTTTAAGCAGAAAACTGTGACTTTTATTAATGTAAGACTGAAGTCGCAACTTCATTCGACACAAGTAAAGATAAAAGACACAAGGCTTTACTTTAAGGTCAAACCTCCTCTTTAAGGTCAAACCTCTGGTTTTCAGGAGAAATCTTTCGATTGTCAGGAGGTGACAGAGTTTTCCCATGGGATTTAGGCAAGCCACTGCCCATCCAGGCAGGGATCTGAACATCAGCATTAGAAAACTTTATACATTCCACTTGTACAACTCAGCTTTTTTGTGGGCTACACCAACCATTTCTCCCAGGAAAACTCCCAAGGCTCTGCTTTGTTGGAATTTAGTGAAAGTTCAGGATGCTATTAAGAAATAGAGCAGTGATTCAGCTGATTATTGCTGCCATAAATCCAGCAGGCCTTGGGTGGCTGCTGTGCATGGGGGTGACAGCTCCGTGTGCCCTAAAATAACAAAGCCATTACTGCCCTCACTGCTGCTGCCAAACACAGCAATAAAACATTGCAGCATTTTATGGCCTGCCCAAAACCTACAGGTTGCAGTTTTACAGGTGAACCATTTGCAATTTGCTTGTGGTGACAGGATTTGTCTTTTTTACATGGGGAAAAAAAAGCCAGATTGACCACACTTTGTATTTCTTTTTCCTGGGCATGTGTTATTTCCTCTCTTATGGGTCTATGGCATTTATCATTATTATTATTATCATCATCACCATTATTTTTCTTTGAAAAACCCTGATTTAGGGTATTTTAAAGGATTAGTTTTGACCCAAACTTTTACCTTTAAGATAAACTAGGAAGAAATAACAGTAGAATAAAAAAAATCACTGCATTTTAGAAGAGCTGATTTCAATGAAATTATGCAGAAAAAACAGATCTCCTGGGAGAGTGGCCAAAGGAGAAAAAGGCACATTTCAGTTCCTCAAAGAAACATTAGTAAATATTTGAGTTGCTTAGTGCAGCTTTGAACACAATCCTGATCATTAACAGTTCATTGGTCTCTAACAGTGACATGGCCCTATTTTAATTTTACTCTTTCCTGCACTCCAACTGTAACTTCTTTCTTTACCTTTCAGGTACAATTGAGAAGAAAGCCTACATCTACTATGAGTTTAAAGTTTCCAATGTAAGTATTTTACTTTAAATGATCTTATTTTCTTTTCTGATTTTTATCCAGTGTCTTTCGTGAGCATTCCTTTTTTCTTTATTCTCCTGTAAGATTTGCTGGAAAACAAAATATTTGCTAAAGCCAAGAGGAATCATGTTCAAAATGCTCTCATTTAACTGGTAATCTGTTGGGGTTTTTTTCTCCTAGTAAATACAAATATCTAAATAACTCTTATTTCCTTTCACATAATAAAGCCAGCAATGTTTACTGAACAAGAGAACTCTAAAGCATAAGAGTTGTAAACAGAGTCAAAAAGGAGGAGCATGGAGTGCTTGGGACTCTCAATAAAAATTAATACAAATAAAAAAAAAATAATAGTGGGAATGTAAAAAATATTTCATTTTTTACTGTGAAAATACAGCTGAATGTCTCCAAGGAGTGAGGGAGATCCACACCCTCAGGAACTACCTCAGGGTTAAGTTTTATTGCATTACTTTAAGCTGAAAGTGCCTTTGCAGGGTCAATTGACATCAGGGTGGAGTCCTGAGAGTGCTCCTATCCAAGACTGACTGAGTGACTATTACATAACTAGGATTGCAAACACGATAACATTTTATTTGTGCAATAATAATGATAATGATAATAACAATATAAATATCTGGTAAAGGTATGCATTCCTTTGCCATGATGAAAGAGCATGAACCAAGCGAGAGAATGCAGAGGAGCATGAGTCAAGCACACAAATTAGTTATTTTTAAAAATCATAATTAATCCAAGAATCATTTGGAGATCAGACACCCCAGTTGCTGCTGGAGTTTGAAACCCCAGTAGCCAAATCATGACTTGGCTGTGATGACATTGAATTAAAAATTAACCCAAATGCTCCCATGGAGAGCAATAAGGAAGTTCCACACACGTGTGACAGCCATGGTGCAGCTCCTCTGCTCGGACTCTTAATCTAAAAATAATTAATCACAAGGAATAGGAAGTGGAATTTTTATATCAAGAAGATTAAGAACCTTTGGTTGTTGGAACCCAGCGAGATCCCAGACAGGTGGGGTTTATCTGCCCTGCCCCAGCCTTTCCTTATTTCCCAAGCAAGCAAAAAAAGCTGGAACACGACTCTGAAGGTTATTTTATGCAGGGTAGAAAAGCTTTATAATGATAATAACAGGCAGAGCAATAATTAATATGTGTGGAAAAATATATTGGTTTATTTATGCTACAATGTGAAAATCTTCATAGAACAAAACTGTTAAATCTGGAGGATTTTTGGCAGATTTTTAAAATAAGAATATGACCACTACATTGTTTTTCAGAATGCTCTGCAAATGACTGCCACACACAGCAATTACACTGATCCAAACAACCTGAAATTCGAGGAAATCAAGATATTGGGACTGTCCCGCGAAATAGCCTCAGTTTCTGTGTCTCAGAATGGAGTTGTGCAAAATTACCCCCTTGATATCACCTATGATCCTGTGAGAAAGGTAAAGCAAGAGCAGGCAAATGGAAAGTAAACATATTTAAAGTTGCATCACCTTTATTTTATATATTACAAAGGACAGTACTCAGTGCCAATGCTCTTTCAACAAAATACAATGCGAATTTTATTACATAATAGAAGTACCATTGCATTCAGCTCTGCTGCATAAAAAGTGCATCTAAGTTATGTTCTCAGTGCAGCAGACAACTTATTTCATGTATTTATTCCTGCTAGATTCTAAAGAAGTTGTGGGATTAATTCCATGTTTTTAGAGTCTTAATTCTTCAGAATTTATCTATAAAAATATCAGTCATGTGTGTTTGTAAAAGTGAGACTGTATCAAATGCTACAGGACAGTGGATTTTGTGAATTTTCAATATTTAAGCATATTATTCTTGAGGACCAGCAGCTCTCTTGACTGAAGGAAAGCTGGATGGGAAGTGACACTTAATAACTGTTTATTGTTTCATATTTCTAAGGTTGCTGTTATAGGAGGGCTTCAGCTCGAACTGGGAAAATCTTACACAGTCAATTGGACTCTAAATGTGAATGTCAATGAGAGGTTTGATTGCCATCCCGGCCCTGATTCAACAAAAGAGAAATGTGAACAACTTGGCTGTACCTGGGAAGTAAGGCATTATTTCTCTAAACCAATTAGACACACAAAAATAATCCAGAATAAAGGTTTTCCTTTGTGGCTGTCAATGAATAAAAGTTGTGTGGGAGATTCATCAGGTTTAAATAAAATGGGGGCACAGGTCTCAGCTGGCCTGTACTGGTGGATTTTATTTACCTCAGTAGCTGACAAACATTTAAGTTCTACCAAATTATATCAGGAGTTGAAGAAAAATGTGGTATTTTTTGAAAGATAGTTAGAAATGATGTTAGAGTTATGAAAAGGTAGAAGAACCTTTAATTTAAATTCTACCAAATTATATCAGGAGTTGAGGAAAAAATTGGTATTTTTTGAAAGATGGACAGAAATAATGTTAGAGTTATGAAAAGGCAGAATTGCATCTTCAGCTGCCCCTTCTGCCTCAGTGGCTCCATGGCCTGCAAGGTCCAGCCCCTTTTGCCACCTTCACCCTCAGTGAGGGACATCTTACCTCAAACCAAACACCTCTGGATCTCAGTTTGAGAGGAAATCCTTGAATTCCACAGAAATTTTGATTCATTTGTGAATTTAATTGTTTATATCCACATCAAGGAGCTCTTTCCGAATCATAATCCCTGACATGAACACATGGTTTTATTTATTAATATCATTAATTGTTAATGAACCTGTGGGAGCAACGCAGCCTGGAAGGGTTAGACTTCAGAAGGTGTCTCCAACTAAACTATTCCATGTTCTTCTGAACCTAAAATGTCCATTTTGGGCCTTTCCCATAGGAATGAAATCCAAAATTCTGTGCTGGCTGCTCCTGCACCGGCAGCAGCCGAAGCGGCTGATGAGCAGCTCTGCTTTTGTTGCACTGTGAAAAGAATTTGTTGAAATTCTGGACATTAGGAAATGTCAGGAGATCTCAGATGAGTAGGATTTAATTTTCACTGGATGTGTTAAGGATCATTTGTGTGAATAAAGCCAGTGGAAAGATCTGCCCTAATGTTGCCTGAGTATGAAATGGGTTTTGGGCACATCCCCTTGAAGGCAGCCAGACAGCAATGGGAGTAAAAGGAAGGAAGCTTTAGGAATTTCCACAAGCCAAGATTAAACCATGTTGAAGGACTGATCTGAAGATCATGGAGATGAGGAAATTAAACCCATCTTCGCTGCACAAGGATTCAGTTTCCTGACTGAACTATTTGTACAGCCTTTGTTACACCTGAGCCAGTGTAGAGATTATTCTGCATTACTTCTTTATTTGGGATTCCATTAACTTCCCCCCCAAATTCTACATTTGTCACAGATCTGATAAAAACAGGATTCCATGCTAACACCTAGTAAAAAAAAAATCCAGCTGGCTCACTAATCTGAAACTCCTTTCTGTTTGCACCAGGAGATAGGAAATTCGGGCGCTCCTTACTGCTACTACAGCTCTAACAACCCTTACTCCATCAAGAGCCTCAATTATTCCTCCTCTGGAATTGTGGCCACCCTTGACTTGGACAGCTCCAAGGTCAGAGCCAACGAGGCTTCCACGGCCCCAATCAGCACCCTGAGACTGGAGGTGAATTATCACCTCAACAACATGCTGCAGTTCAAGGTAATGCCATCCCAGAATTCCTCCTATGTTTTATCTGTGGAAATTCAAAGGGTTTTTCATAGTCAAATTTCTATTTCGCAGTCAGCAGCAGCCTTGTGTAAATATGTTTCTCCTTCCACCCAATTATTATTGCTCTTAGCTTGCATCTTTTTTTGGTCCTAAAATCCTTGCCGTCAATTTTAAAAAGAAATTACACGAATCAAAGGTATTATATCAGTGCATGGGTGTAATGTCAACCAGGAACTCTGAAACTGAAAATATTTTGTCAATATGCAGGTAAATTTATCTGTGAGTGCTATCATGACTCTACAGTTTATTTTTCCATCCATCATTGCACTTCTATTCTATAATTTTCCATGCACTGCTGTTTTACAATAATTTATTGCCATGTGTTTAATAATATTAAGCCAAGTGGTCAGACATCAAAAATGAACTTCTTTCAACTTTCAGAATACAGAAAACATTAAAAAAGATCTCTAAAAACTGAGTAAAATATGAACCACAAAATGATTTATCACACTTGCAAAGTATAAACCTATATTTTAAATATATGTTTATACTTTAAGTTCATGTAGATAATTAGATGAGCCATTCCTGATCCAAAATAAATCTTTAAGGTTCTTTGGTTGGGATATTTTTCCCCCCAACAAAATCCTGTGAAAGAACTGGTTCAAGAATATGCATTTGGATGAAAATACTCATCACAGCTAGAGTTTTAAAACTGGTATCAGTTTCAGGTTTCAAACAACTGACTTGTTGAGATAAAGTGATTTTTGCTTCCCAGATCTCTGACTACCAAAACCCACGATACGAGGTCCCAGTGCCCCTGAACCTGCCCAGCTCCCCCACGAGCTCCAGCCAGGACCGGCTCTACGAGGTCGCGCTCCAGATCAAACCCTTCGGGATCCAGGTCCGCCGCAAAAGCACGGGGACAGTCATGTAAGCCACTGTCACCTTTTCTTATTTTATTTCACACGTTTTTGGTAGCTTTTTTCAAGCCAGACCTCCTCTCTGTGCACGTGCTGGAGTGAGGAACACTTGCAGTTCTGAACGCTGCTCTTTGTGCTCTTCCCAAATTCCTCCGGGCACGATGATTTTCTACACTTCCTAAAATACTCCTTAGGTGACCACAGCACTGCTCATTAAGGATTGGCCACTTGGGTCAGTTCTGGGGAATGGTTAGGAAAAAAAATATAAGGAAGTGGTGTCCCAGCTAACTTGAGATGGGTTTTGGTAACACAACAGATGAGTCTGGCATGAGCTTCATTTCACCTTGATTAAGTCAGAGTTAGAGAACAGTTGACTGTGTTATGTTTTTTTATTCAAAAAATCCAATTTTATTTAATTTCTTAAAGTACTCAAAGCTTAATTGCAAGTCGAGTTCCCTTTTGCCAACCAGCATAACAATTCAACCTGCAACTGAAGCTCCTGGAACAATGAAATTCTCTGGCAGAGCCCACCAGGCTGCAGTTTGGTTTCTAGCTGGAAAGATGCTGATTTGTAATAAATGTGACCTGTGAATGCAATTTCAGCGTGATCTGCACAGAAAGTTCAGTGAACTGCACTTTATTTACTCTCTTCCATGTGGCTCCAGTGCTCTGTCTGGGAGGAAAACAGGATTGTAGGGTCCTGAAATGCATTTTCTCACTAAACTGCCAAAATACGACGCAACTCGCAGTACACGATTCCTGTGTGTAATTCCTCTCTAAGACACAGGAGACTTCATATCCCTAAACTCTTCTGCAATTCTCAGACACCCTCACTTCATGTGTTTTAAGTTTTCTTGATAACCTCAACACTTTTAGCCCACTTTTACTGAAGAGTGAGATTTCCACAGAAAAAGAGTGGCCTAAAAGAAAGTGTCTGCCAGACACAGAGCACTGAGGATGCTCTAATTTTCCCTTTCCTCTTCCCCACTGCAGTTGGGACTCAGGGCTGCCCACCTTCACCTTCAGTGACATGTTCATTCAGATTTCCACCCGCCTGGCATCCCAGTACATCTACGGGTTTGGAGAAACGGAGCACCTCTCATTCCGCCAGAACATGAGCTGGCACACCTGGGGAATGTTCACCAGGGACCAGCCTCCAGGTGTAAGTAGGCAGAGAAGAAGAAAATGTGACCTTTTGGACCAATGAGTGCAGAAATGTTCAGCAGGACTTTAAAATCCACTGGGTACCTGATAAAATACTGGTACTGGGCATTGGCTCTGACCATATTTATCACAATTTACAATTTAGATGGTGTCTCCATGGCAAAGGTCTTCCATAAACCTATTATTTGTGACCTGCAAGAGCAACGTGAGGAGCTCAGGCCCTCAGTCAGATGCTGGAAGGTGACAAATGGCTCAGGAGTAACAGCACATTCCTTACTTTTTTACTCTTCTCAGCTCATTGTTTTGAAAATTAGACATGAGTCAGAACAATTCCTATTGCTTGGGGATTAATTTGGTACTTAGAGAGGTAAAGCAGAAATCTGCTCTCTGTTTATTTGTCTGATTTCCTACAAGATAGCAAATTTCCAATTGTCAGGGAATGGCCAATGAAATAGCAGCAGCTAATCAGAGCTCTGACTTCCAGTTCAGCTTGAATACATTTTGAGAAAATTAAATATAATGTCACCAGCACCTCCTGAGCACGTAGACACCTGGTTCTGTTTGCAAAGCAGGGAAACTTTTGTCCTCAGGAAGTGCCTTCTCATTAGTGAAACTGAAGTGCAGCAATACCTTTGCTTTCCTTCCTGCCTGAGCAGTTTGGACAAGACTGGCAAATTGTGAAGTTCAAAGTGACCTTCTGCAGGTCTGTTTTGTGGTTAGGTAGGGTTTAGATGTATAAATCTAAAGTTTATTTGCTACGTTTGGCACTTGTCTCGTCTTTAATTTATTTCTAAATGTTACTGAGCAAATGTTTGCAATGTTTCCCCAGTAAAAAGTATTTTATTTTATCTGCAGTACAAGCTGAATTCCTATGGTTATCATCCATTTTATATGGCTCTTGAGGAAGATGGCAATGCCCACGGAGTCCTCCTCCTTAACAGCAATGCAATGGGTAAGAAACCCTTCACTTTATTTCATAAAATCATGAAATGGTCTGGGTTGGGAGGGGCATTAAAGCTCATCCTTTTCCAGTCCCCTCAGGGACACTTTCCATTGTCCCAGGTTGCTCCAAGCCCTGTCCAACCTGGCCTTGGTCACTTCCGGGGTTCCAGGGGCAGCCACAGCTTCTTTGGGAAATCTCAGGGCCTCACCCCGCTCACAGGGAACAATTCCTTCCCAAAATCCCATCCAAAACTCCTCTGTCACTTCGAAGCCATTCCCCCTTGAACAGTCCCTGCAGACCTCTGTCAATTCTCTCTCCATCCTCCTCCGTGTGTTCCATTTTCACAGTCAGTGTTTCGCACTGGTGGAAAACCCAGGCATCCTTTTCTCACTTCCTTCCCTCCCCTTCCAGACGTGACTTTCCAGCCCACCCCTGCCCTCACCTACCGCACCACCGGAGGAATCCTCGACTTCTACATGGTCTTGGGCCCGACGCCCGAGCTCGTGGTTCAGGAATACACCGAGGTAGGAGCCTGACTAAAGCTGGGCTTTGCTAGGTTGGGTTGGTTGCTCTTCCCCTCCTCACCACAAGCATCTTTTCCCATTTTCAGCTGGTTGGGCGCCCAGTCATGCCAGCCTACTGGTCCTTGGGGTTCCAGTTGTGCCGTTATGGATACGCCAACGACTCGGATATCGCCCAGGTGGTGGAGGAAATGAAGGCGGCTCAGATCCCCTACGTACGTTGGGAACTATTGACATTTGAGATTTTGGCTTCACAACATTGACCAAATCCATTTAAATGCTAAACCAGAAACCAACCAAAAACCCCCGCTGAGGTAGAGAAGAGCAGGTTTAATTCCACAGACTCCGGGCTGTGATAAAAGTTGCTTCATTTTCTTTGTCATCCACACCAAAGAGTGACAGGAAGGAGCAGTGATCATGAAGAAAAACAAGCAGGGAAAAGAATGAAAAATCAGCAGGGAAAGGAATGAAGCAGCAAAATTCCCTCTCCATAATGCTCTGTGTCACACATCAGCTATGATCTGGCCCAGGCAGATGTTGGGATAGTTGGAATAGCACCTACATCTAACAAATTATGCTATAAACGGAATGTGGTTTCATTTTAAATATAATATTGTATTTCAATACACACCAGCTATTTCCACTCTTTCCTCCTAGATACAGATATATACGTGCAGTTTCTGTGTTCATAGAGATGGACAAATCCAGTTTTTTCTCTATCATGTATCAATTTCTACTCTCAGTTTAGATGCAGCAGTGAAAGGTTTATTTTGTTTTGGACTTGCTGATAGATTGTGTAATATTCATTTAACAACTTCAGCCTGAAGTTACCACTGCTTCCAATTTTACACATCAAAAGTTTCCTATTTTACTTATTTTGGCCAATTTTCAACATTTGTCAAAAAAGGAGAGGAAATAATTTAAAATTAATTGGGCTTTTTTTGAACTGCAGGATGTCCAATATTCAGATATTGACTACATGGAGAGGCAAGTGGATTTCACCCTTAACCCACGCTTTGCTGGACTACCAGCTCTGATCAACAAGATCAAAGAAGAAGGAATGAGATTTATCATCATCCTGGTCAGTTTGGAATACTGCTTTTAAACTCCAATGCAGCCTCACAAAACAGAGAACATATTCAACTTGAGTTTCGAGCATAAGGGTAAAAGTGTTTTTAATTGTAGGATCCAGCAATTTCTGCGAATGAAACCGATTATCCTCCCTTCACCAGAGGTAGGGACAATGATGTCTTCATGAAACGGCCTGATACCAATGAAATTTTATTTTCCAAGGTACTGTCCAGGGAAGAATATTTAAACCTGTTATTGTTGATGCTCAGTTTGTATTTGGTGTGGTTTGATTATTTGAAATGTTCTTTGTCCTGTTAGGTCTGGTCGTTTCTTCCCAATGTCCAAATCAACGAGTCACTGCCTTTTGAAACACAAGTAGAGGTAAATACTGACATGGCTTGGTTCTGGACTCAAATACAGACATTAACCAATTAAAAAAGCAGCAAACTGGCTCATAAATCTCATGGGAGGAATAAGATTCAGCAACTGGTGAAGCCTTCCTAACAGCCAAAAACAATTAGTGAACAAGCAGTTATTTGTCTTTTCCATTTTTTTTTTAATTCCAAAATTTTAGCTATGGTATGGATACCTTCAGTCCCCTTATCTGCCTTGTTTTCCTCCTGTTTTTACAGCTCTATGCAGCATATGCTGCTTTCCCAGACTTCTTCCGCAATTCCACGGTGGAGTGGTGGAAGAGGGAAATCCTGGAGGTCTACAACAATCCCAATGCCTCGAAAAGCCTCAAGTTTGATGGCTTGTGGATTGTAAGTGTGGAAATGCATCTGATTTATGGACTGTTTCCCTCTGCCAGACACTGGTGGAGAGGGTCCCAGTTCCCAGTAATTCCCAGTATCTGCACTGCTCTGGCAGAAGTATCCCATGTTAAATTCTCATTGAGGAAATGTTGGACTCGATGATCTTGGAGGTTGTTCCCTTGAAATGAAGAATTGCTGAATTACAGAATATTTTGGATTAGAAGAGCTCTTAACAATCTTCTATTCCCACCCCCTGCCATGGGCAGGGACACCTACCATTGTCCCAGGCTGCTCCAAGCCCCATCCAGCCTGGCCTTGGGCACTGCCAGGGATCCAGGGGCAGCCACAGCTTCTCTGGGCACCCTGTGCCAGGGCCTGCCCACCCTCACAGGGAACAACTCCTTCCCAAAATCCCATCTAATCTTGCCTTCCTTCAGCTCAAGGCCATTTCCCCTTTTTCTGTCACTCCATGCCCTCATGGAAAGTCCCTTTCCTGCCTTTTTGTCAGCCCCTTTATGGGACGTCCAACTGAGACTGCAGGGGCTCCTGAGGAACCCTGAAACACTGCGTGGGTGAAATTCAGAATTTATAGCGCTCTGTAGCAAACAACAGGGTCTTGCTCTGTGTTTTTAGGACATGAATGAACCAGCAGCTTTTGTGAACGGCGCCGTGGATGGCTGCAGGAACGACCTCCTAAATAATCCCCCCTACATGCCTCGTAAGTCTGATCCCTCCTTAAAACAGTTTCAGGTTATTCTGGTTCCTACATAAATTCCTATCTGGTATATGGGGCGTGAAAGCCTAAATAAAGACGGGTTTATAAACCCCCAGCTCCTCACTGAGCGTGGCCCTTTATTCCTGAGATTATGAGCACTCTGCAAACCCAGATATTCCAACAGGAGCAGGACTTGGTGTGCAGCACCTGGTAAAAATCAAGTTCTTTCCAGCTCCTCGCTGCATATGGATTTTGATCCCTATTTTGTGTCTAAGTGCTTTGCTTGAGGCATGGCAGAGCATTGAGCTCTCTGTTTTGCAGTTTTCTCAGACGAATAATGCAATTAATTAAAAATGTAGAAAATATCCATGTGTCTCCTCTCATTACCATTTATGTGAGCAGCCAAATGCTTGAAATGCTTCGCTTTCTTAGCTCGGCTTTCCTGAAGTACTGGTGTAAAGTAGTACTAATTAGGAATTATTTATTAATGGTTTATTAGCATACTCTCCCTGCTTACTGTTGTATTCAGGTCTCATGAGTGGTTCCTCAGGAATCTCCAGGAAATTAATACTCAGACAGAGATCATACCCCCACCACACCCATTTTTCTGTTTATATGGATGGTGTGACAGTGTTTAAAGAGGTTTTAAATATTTTCTGATATATTCTGTTTATTCTCTGAGCCTCTGTAGTAAGAGCATCTGTAACTGAACTATGAAAACATTCACAGACCCAGATACCTACAGGGGAATACTGGAAATATTCCATTTTGGAAATGCTATTTGTATCATTATAAATAAACAAGGGACAGTACAAAGAGACTGAGTGCCTAACAGATTATGAAAATTAAGAAAAAGCAACTCAAATGATGAATACACGCATATTATTAATAACAAATATATTTCTTCCCTTTCCACAAGAGTTGGGATCCAGGGAATTAGGATTATCCTACAAAACTGCGTGCATGGAAGCCCAACAACACCTGGCAGACGGGACCCCAGTCAGGCACTACGACGTCCACAACCTTTATGGATGGTCCCAAACCAAACCCACGCTGGAGTAAGTGCTTTGCATATCCCACACTGCCTCCAAAACACCTTCCTGATGGACATTCCATGCCTACATTCCTACAGCCAAAAATTTCACTTAATTTAAGATGCCTGAGCGATCTCTCTCTTCACTCTGATCAATTTGGTTTTTCAATCCAGCTCCAAGAGGAGCTGGGTGCTCCAAGGGCTGGAGTTTGTCCAGTCAGGGATCTGCCCCGTGGTGCAGGAAGGGTGGTGGGAGCAGAGCTGCAGGAGAGGAGGAGGGTCAGTGCAGGGCTGAGCTGGAGCTGTGCTCCCACTGCAATAAATCCCTTCTGCACACAATTACTGTGATTAAAACATCACCTACTTATTGTTTCTGGGTGTTGCTGGGCCTGCCCGCTTTACTCCAGGCTGATTCTGGTCTTCCTCACACTTCACATCCAGTGAGGGAAAATGAAGAGTTTTTCAATGGTGTGAATTTCAGTAGGGCTCGATTATGTTCTCTATTTAAAATGAAGTGAAAAGGGAGAACGGCGGCTTTTAGGATGCAGAGTGTGAGTGCAAAGCTTTACTTTGAAGCATTTCTCCTCCCAGTTCCAAGGCAAATGCCATTATCTGTCCCTCTGATTGTCCCCGGCCTGCTTTAGATAACGCCCCGATCTGCTGATAACAGAGCTGGGCTCTCATTTACAATTCAACGAGTGAGCAAGGAGCAGATTTTCTGTACAGGTCTTAACGACCTTAAAGCCCTTGGAAACTTTGATATTACCATAAAGAGGGAAAATACCAGGGCTGTTTGGATTTGGGAGAGGATGCTCCATTGGCAGAGTGCCAGAGCAGCCCTGCCACTCAAGGCGGGGGTGAAATCGCTGCCAGGACAGGAGGGAATGTCTGATCCCTGCCTGCCCAATCTCACGGGACTTTGGCATCACAAAATGTGGTGGGTTGGGCTCTGGCTGGGTTCCAGCTGCCCGCCAGAGCCCCTCCAGCTCTGCCCTCCTCAGCTGGGAAGAGGAGAGGAAGTATAAAGAAAGACTCCTGGCTTGAGATGAGGACAGGGAGAGATCACTCACCAATTCCTGTCACGAGCAAAACAGCTCAGTTTTGGAAATCAGTTCAATTTACAACCAATCAAATCAGAGAGGATAATGACAATTAAACCCAAATCTTAATTCCCCTGAGTCTTCACTTTTTATTCTAATTCATTCCCTATTTCCCACCTGCTCCCCAGGGGTTGGGGTCAGTCCATCCCACGCTGTCTCTGCTGCTCTTTCCTCCCCCCTCTCTTCCCCTCCTCCTCTCTCCAGGGCTCCACAGCTCCCTGCCAGGACCCAGCTCCAGCACAGGCATCCCAAGGGATCACAGCTTCCTTTGGGCATCCTCCTGCTCCAGTGTGGGATTCTCCAGGTGGATCTCAGCTTCCCCACGGAGCTCCCTGTGCTGCAGGGGAATCCCAGCTCCAGAGCCTGGGGCTTCTCCTGATCCTCCTGCACTGACCTGGGGGTCTGCAGGGTGGCTGCTCCCACATATCCGCACTCCTCTCTTCATCACCAGCTGCTGTTGGGAGCAACATTTTCCCTTTTTAATTCCTGTTATCCCAAAGTCACTCAGCGCTGCTGATGGGCTCAGCCAGGGGCAGGTTCCTCTTGGCTCCATCAAAAATGAGGAAACTTCAGGAAGTTTCTCACTGGAGCCGCCCCTGCTGCCAAAACCTTGCTGTGCAAACCCAGTGGAGTGGGCAGGAATTTGATAGGAAAGGGAATTTTGCCATTGTTGCTGTGTTTTAAGTATGAACTGAAATATTCCCCTCTCTTTTGCGAGGCACTGCAACAGAAATCACTGCAATAAATCTCACAGCTCACACAGATATCCTCACGCTGGAAATTTACAGAAAATGTTATCTACAAAATACATATACATATATTTCAGCCCCAAATTTATTCTTTGGCAGTACCTGAAGGGGTGCTTGTGGAACTGAAGGAATGCAGTAATTTATTTTGATACTAAACCATCCAAACAGAAAGATTATTTGCACACAAAACTCACAAAAGACTGTCTGAAAAGTGAGCATCAATATTTTATGTAACCTGGCATAATTTCAGCTCTCCATCCCTCAGACACACAAACTTTGGGATATTGCCTTGATGCTGTTACTTTGCATAGCCAGAGCCCTTATAATTATTAGCAGGAGCCGTTTGGAGGTCAATCCAGCCTTTGTGACCTGAATAATTGATTTTCATGGGCAGAGCTGTGGAGCTGCAGGCCTGAGCCTCCAGCCACAGAACACTCAGGTCCTGCTCATCCCTGGGCAGTTTCACACGTGACATTCACTGTCCTCACTTCTGAAATTTTGGCTGCCACTTCCAAAGCTGTATGGACACAGGGAAAACAAGCAGGGGCTGGAAATGTTGGATGGCATCTCACAAAAATATAAAGGATCCTAGGAAAGTTACTGTTCGTCTTGGAAGAAATAATTGTGGCACATTAGTCTGGTTTAATTGCTATGGTAATTTAAGTGACTTGTGTGTCTTTGCTGTAATTATGGTGCCACTAAAACTGCAAATCCTATAGAAAAATAAGCAAATAGTGCCTTCTTGAAGCAGCAGCTTAGGTAATTAAGGTGAAGCTCACATTGGAGAGCAGTGGGATTTAATCAGGGCGATTTTCTGACTAATATTCATATTGAAATCCTGTCACCTTGATCTTTCTGAAGGGACTACAAATCCCTGACTCTTCTTTTTTTTCATTCCAGTACCTAAACTTATCCTGAGAGGTCCAATATTCCCGCTGTCTCTGCACTCTTGTGAGCCTTTTGGTTTGATTTTTGCTAAATTATTTCCAACTGTTGCTGCAAATTTTTGGGTATTTTAAGAAAGGAATTGCGTGCCCTGGGACACATTGTGGAGCCCTCAGAAAATGTGCTTAGGAAAGTTTTGCTGCATTCCCATTCTCATGCATAGGGGTGAGCCTGAGCTGGAAGAATGTATTTTAATCCTTGTTTGCCAGTTCTCTTTGTGGCTGCAGGATGGCCAGCATTGCTGGGATTGCATGTGGATCCTACTGAATTCCCATAAAACCCACAAATTAATTGGATGTATATGATGCAGCCCCTCACTATGATAACATAAACCCATATATTTCTTTTCAGAGGCTCTTAAGCAATAAATTCCCATGCAATGCTGCTCCTGTGACTCGTTTTTGTGTCTGTTTCCATGCAGGGCTCTGCAGACCATCACCAAGGAGCGCGGGATCGTCATCACGCGCTCCACCTACCCCAGCAGCGGGAGATGGTCGGGGCACTGGCTGGGGGACAACACAGCAGCCTGGAACCAGCTGCACAAATCTGTCATTGGTACGTGGCAGGAGAAGGGCTGGCACTCCTGGGATCACCAAATCATGGAATGGTTTGGCTTGGGAGGGACCTTAAAGCCCGTGCAGCCCCACCCCTGCCATGGAGACACCTTCCATAGCCTGGGCTGCTCTAAGCCTTATCCAACCTGGCCTTGCTTCTCCTTCACTTCTTGCTTTTTGTATTCCTGTGATTTTAGCTGAAAATGCATTGGAGTTCCCCAACCAGATTTGTGATCAATTCCTTTTTTTACTTCTTTCCTTTCGCACCAGGTGTTGGGAGCTCTTGTAATTCCCTTGGCACCAGACCCCTCCATTCCCTGTATCCTGCCACTCATTTTTTTCGCTTTGCTCCTGTCCCTCCACATCCCAACTCCTTCTGCAGTAGGAAAACACATTCAATATACTGTGGGGCTTTTATTTGGATTTTTCTCTTCTGATTCAGCAGTACAATAAACATTGTCTGTGTAACCATAATGTAAAAAAACCCAGCTGGTAACGCTGATTTATTTCTCTTTTCAGGCATGCTGGAGTTCAGCCTCTTCGGAATATCTTATGTAAGCTAATGATCTAAGCTAATGATATAATGATACAAGCTAACGATATAAGCTTATATATAATATAAGCTTAACTTGTATTTAATTACCCTGGTGCTGGACATGGTAATACAGTTTTCCATGTGGGTTATTGTGAACATTTCAGACAGGAGCTGATATCTGTGGCTTCTTCCAAGACGCCGAGTACGAGATGTGCCTCCGCTGGATGCAGCTGGGTGCATTCTACCCATTTTCCAGGAATCACAACGGGAAAGGAACAAAGGTGAGCTGCAATTTTTTAATAGTTCTGAACAGCTGGGCCTTTGCAACACACAGGCAAAACCAGCCAGAACAATGCACTATTGCCCGGGCTCAAAACAAAAGAAAAAAGTACATTCTGAGTAAAATGGAGAAGAAAAGAGCACTTTTGGCTCTTTATCAAATGAAAGTTGTCATTATTTCTATGCTGGCTCTGCTGTGAGCCTCCCCATCACCTGGGTGGTTTTACACCCACAGAGGGGCTGCTCTGGGATTGGGACACTTGAAGGGAGCACATTCTAACTTTGTTCTCACTGAATCAAACCCTACACATTTTCCCCTCTGTCCCATTTGAGCTACAGCAGGGCTAAAATGGAGATTTTATGGCAAACACTCTTCAAGAAACAGAACTGACCCCTCTGCTCTCAGCCCTAATTGCCCATAATTACACAACAAATGAGAAAATGGGCCAGTGGAATCAGATGCTGCAGTGAGACTCAGGAATTTGTGTGCTTTGCACATTTGCCACCATCAGATATTGTATTTCTGATAAAAGGAAAGGGAAATAATTGCCTAAATGTAGGCTAAGGAGTGGAGTGGAGAAAGCTGTAAAACAAGATAACTGGGAAAATGAAAAAAGGGGAAACAGCACTTCTGTTCCAGGGAAAGCTCCAGCTCCAGCAGAGTGCAGCTATTTAGATGGCAAATATCTGATGGATTCAAGTCTCCTTTTCAAAGGCAGCTGCTTTATCTCCCAGCACACACCTTGCCCAGGCCTGGGAGAGCCTTCAAAATGCAGATTCGGGGTTATCGTGGTGCTCCCAGTCTGGCCCAATTTGCCAGGGGATTGTTCCATGCAATTAATAAAGATTGGAGGCTCTCCTGACACCAGTCCTTGGTGCCTTGGCCTCTCCCTGCTGATGGATGATGGACCCTTGGGGACACTTTGCATTAAGCATTTTCACTGTTTCCCCTGGGTTTTTATCAGCTTTCCTCCTTTTAGTTCCCCTCCTTGGGCTGACAGTGACAGCCACTGTTTTCACTTGCTCTTAAGCTGATGAATAAATAAACGAAGATGCTCTGCTGAATTCAGAGGAGAAATTTCCTTGGTTTGCTTTGCTACGTTGATTTTCTTTTTTAGTTTTCCCAGGCAGTCCAACCCACCATCTCTAACAACTCTCTCTTCTCCTTCAGAGGCAAGATCCTGCTGCCTGGGATGACAAATTCAAGGATGCTTCCAGGAATGTGCTGAACATTAGATACACCCTGTTACCCTATCTGTACACCCTCCTGCATGACGCCCACACCCAGGGCAGCACCGTGGTCCGGCCCCTCCTCCACGAGTAAGTGCAATTCCCCTGCTCTCCTCATCAGGAATTCCCAATAAAACTCCTCTAGTTGTGACCCTCCTAACAACAGAGTTTTCTCTTTCTTACAGCATTTCCCCCATCAATAAAAAACACCAAGTCTTGGATGGGAAAAACTGAGGTTTTTGCATGCGGCAATTTGCTTTTTTTCAAAGAAATTGTCACAGAAAATAGTGGCTCAAATTAAAAAATCTGTCCTAGTCTGTCCAGGATTTTATTATTATAAATAATAAGCATAAGACCTTCAGAGTTTTGTTGTCCCAATGTACTGAAAAGCAAAAAGAAATGGACAAAAACCTAAACTAAGCACTAACATTTCTCTAATGAGTTTCACAACCATGTGCAACCATTAATTGATCTCTGAATTGTTAACAACAATAAGGAGGGAACAGACACTGGAAAGGGTAGGAGTATTTAAGGATGGAAGTGTCCTCAAGGAGGAACTCTTTGGGAAAGTTCAGCCCTGGCTGTCTCACCCTGACAGGTTTGTGGAAGACAGGACAACTTGGGATATCGACCAGCAGTTCCTCTGGGGTCCTGCCCTGCTCATCAGCCCTGTGATGATACTGGTGAGCTTCTAATCACTTATTGTTAATAAAGTCACTTTAATTAAGCCTCACTTTGTGATTTGAGGTGCCTAAAATTTGTGTGTTTAATTGCAGAATGATCGAACTGTGAAGGCTTATTTCCCCAATGCCCGCTGGTATGATTACTACACAGTAAGTCACCCTAAAAATTGTGGTTTAAAACTTACATTTTAAGTCATATTTTCTATCTTTTCACAGTGCTGAGTGTGGCAGGGAGGTGGGAACACTAATTTGAATTTAATATAAGTTCTTAGAAACATAAAATCTACTCAGCTGATTAAAAAAGATATAAAAATCCTCGATTCCTTTATAATAATGTATAATAACATGACCAGAGTTACGGTAAATGAAAAGGCGAAGCAATACCTTTAATTTAGAGTTCTTCTCACTTTTTGTAACCCTCAAATGATACACAGAAGGTTTTTGTAATGGAATGCTCTAATAAAGGAAGAAAAAGCAGGTTTAGCTGCATAATTTTTTCCTGGAAAAGAATAAAAGATTTGTTAATAGAAAGACAGGATCAAAACTGCCTTCATTAATCACAGGTTTGTGTTTCACCTGCTTGGCCCCTTTGGTTCAGCTGCCATCACCCACGGTCAGGCCAGGCTTCTATAGAGCCAAAATTCCAGAGTTTCTCTTATCAGCAGTTCCTCCTGCACTAACAACTCCTAATTAACCTGTCTAGAGCAATATTATCATTTCACTCTGAAGGAAAACCCTGCAAAAATTCTCTTTCTTTGTACACAGGAGGCAGACACAGGCTTTAGGGGACAACTTCAGAATTTACCAGCTCCTTTGGAGACCATCAACCTGCACATCCGAGGTGGACACATCCTGCCCTGGCAGAGACCTGCTAACACCACTGTTTACAGGTAGGAATAAGTGAAAAATTGAAATTTAATTTGGTTTTTAGGTGGCTTTTTTTCCCTAATGGTTTCCTTTATGAGATGGGAAGATGGCTGTGGGAGGTCAGTTGGGTGGTACACGATGTTCATGTAAAGAAATTATAATTTGGGAGATGTGGAATGAGATGAGCTGAGGGAATTGAGGGGAAATTGTGTTTTGCACAGCCGGAAGAACCCGATGGGACTGACGGTGGCCCTGGATGATGCTCTGTTTGCAGCAGGACACCTCTACTGGGATGATGGGGTTCGCATTGGTACGTCCGGGGATCCTCACCTCCCTTAAACCCTCGTTTAGGCTGTGGGAATGGGTGGGTACTGCTCTGACATGCCCCATCCCTGGAGATATTCAAAACCCAAATTCAACAGACAAAACAAAACTCAAGGATGAGAATCAGAGAGAGATGAAACAGATTGTGGGGTGTCTGAGGAGGGGCAGAGGGAAGAGATGGACTTGGGCCAAAGCCACCCCAGCTCTGGGACAGATCTGACCCCACTGAAATGAAACCTGCAGATCAGCCCTGCAGAAACATGATTCCCCCTGATTGAAGCCACAGCACGCTGTGATTTATAGAATTAATATGTTGTATAAATGAAATGGTGCCCAGGGCCTGAGGCAGCGCAGGTAACAAAGATTCCTCCTCAAACCTACGGGAGCCATAACCACAGATCATGGCAGAGCCTTCACTGATTTCCTCTAATTTAAATTGTGGGCAGATAAGAGACACTGAGCTGGCATTTCTCCTCCCCACCCAGAGTGCCTTACCTTGCAAAAACCATGAGATTCCCATCAGGAATGCAGGAAATGGGATTTCATGGTGACCTGGGGGGAGTTTGCAAGAGGCTGGTGCTGGGTCTGGATGTGCTTCACACCCTCTGTCAGCCCTGAAATCCAGAGATGATGGCCACATTTAGGGAATCTGATAGTAAATGCATGGATTATGAGGAGCATCTCATGGAATTTGCACGGATTATGAGGAGCATGTCTCTCTCAGGAGTGTGGGAAGGCAGTGCCTCAATGCCCAGAGATCAGCACTGCTCTGAGGGCAGTCACAGCTCCATTACAGGGCTGGGAAAATAAAAACAGCAATTCTGGAGGCAGCAGCCTCCTCCATGGTCAGGTGTCACCTGGAATTGCACAGGGAGTGGAGTGGGATGTGGGAAATGGCTCTTCAGTGAGAAACAAACATTTCTCTCCTCATCTAAACACCCCTGATCTTCCTAAGGCTGTTCCTTTGCCAGCTTTCATACCTTACCTCTAAAATGTTCTCCTTTTACCCTCATTTATTTAAATACACTGAAAGTATTTCATGTCTAACAGCATCTATCTTCTGGAAACGCACAACCTCTCTTTATTTACATATAAATACCTTTAATATTTATATTACTTACAAATAAATCCCTTATATTTGTAAGTTGTCTGTGGACACAATCCTTGAGCAGAAATTTTGATAATGTGTTAAATAAAGTAGAGAACATTTTTATCTGATTTTATTCCCTTTAATTTCTTTTATTCTTTCTTTCCAACAGATGCATATGAAGATGGTGTTTACCTGCTCACATCATTTACTGCTAATCAGGTAATCACATTAACTCATATTTATTTAATAGCCACTTTAGGTGGCTATTACTGTATTTTTAACTCTGGCTATTTTAATTTGGGTCTTCCTAATGTCTACATATCCCAACCTCACATTAAATTGTGCTCACAGTTGATTGGGCTACAAGAAATGTGATTAAACTGTGTTAAGAATGAATTCAGGAGTGATTCTGAAGTGTATTGTTAAGTACAACTGTCAGATTTCACTTCTGATCATAACCAGTGGAATACCTGGAAATAAATTAGGCTCTAATTATTATGGTTTAAAAGAAAAGCTTTCTATTGAAGAAGAAAACACTTTCTTACTTCATTATTTTCCAGTGTGCCACAGTGTCTTTTAACCTTATCCACACTGTTCTTTCTTCTCATTTAATTCTGTCTTTGTCAAATAAAAGGGTGTTAATTGCTAAGGGAGGGAGTTTGTTTTGCTAACACTGGGTATTTGCAGTTGTAAGGAGATTATAAAATAAATGCACCTTTCCCTGCTCCTACAAAAACTGGGTGAGGAAAAGCCTAATTATAGAGGTCTTGAATCAAGCAACAATGAGAAACACTCACTCTCTGGGCACTGAATACGTGGAATTCTGTCACAGCACGTTTGTGTGGGATCTGGGCACATCCTAAAGAAATCCATAATCGATTTAAAATCCCAGTAATGAGAGGTGGGAGCCTGTGAGTGCTGAGGGAGGGGATGGGGAGGCAGGAGAGGGCAAAAAGGAGAAAGAGCAGAGACTGGAGCAGCTCTCACAGGAATTGGAAGAGGAGACAGGGGCAGGGAAGGAGGAGTTTGTCCTGCAGCTCTTGCTGCCCATCCAGGAGCTGAGGATTTCTTGTTGCTTCACCCCTCACATCATTCAGCTCAGTGGCAATTAAAGCACAGCAGAGCCCAGGGTCTGGCCAGATTAATGAAGTGGAGAAAAGCTTCCAGTATTTGGAAAATAAATAACAACATGAAGGAATTAGGGGAAAAAAAAAAAGAAAAAAACCACCCTGGAGTGAGGACAGCAAATGAAAAGCTCAAGTGGAATTCAAAGAATTCTAGAATGGTTTGGGTTGGGAGGGACATTAAAATCATCTCATTCCATGGGCAGGGAGGGACATTTTCCATTGTCCCAGGTGGAACACTGTCCAGGTGCTCCCAGCCCCATCCAGCCTCGGACACTGCCAGGGATCCAGGGGCAGCCTCAGCTTCTCTGGATTTGTACCAGCCCAACCCCAATTGTAGCTGCTGTGGATGTGTCCTTGGAGACTCCAGGGGGAAAAGACTTAGAAAAGGAGAAAGATAACTGGTGGAGAAAGTTCCAAAGAGATAGGAAACCCCTGGAAAGTGAAGTGACCATGGTTTAACCCAGGACAAACCAGAGTAGCCACTGCTAGTGTCCATCATCTCCTCCCTCCCCCTAAGAGCCTTTGTTCTATTCCCTGTTATCTCCTGAGCCCCATTCCTTCCCTATCCCATAGGACCAAATACCCTTAGGCCTTCCCTATACTCCCCCAAACCCCTGGTGATTGGTGGTACATGGTAACTCTTAAGGCCGTGTCTGAGGGCCCCTCAGCCTCTTGGACCCTGCCTCTCCTCTGTGTGAAGACCTTGCAATAAATCCACTCAGAATTAAAGGCATTCCAAGGGCCCTCTCGTTATTCATCTTCAGCTGATAGCTAACCTGGATCGTTCCTGCACCACACCGCAGGCCGCAGTTTCTCTGGCTAAGTGTCTCCGAGACGCAGCCAGAGTGCCTTGGGATAGGGGCACTCCTGGAAATATAGCCAGCTGGAATCTGTCGTGGCAACGCCGGGCTGGACAGGAAAACCAGCGAGCTATACCCAATCTCTGACATTTGTCTTTCCCTGTTCCTCTCAGACTGTTCTGGATATCAGAGTTGTCCATCAGAACTACACCGACCCCAACAACCTCATGTTCACTGAAATCAGAGTGCTGGGGGTGCCCAGCAGTGTCAGCCAGGTGACAGTGACACAGAACGGGGGGACAGTCCCATCCAACCACGCCGTGACCTATGACAACAACAAGAAGGTGAGATGCTGATGGAGGGTTAAAAAAGGCTTCCCACCTGCATTTGTGCTCTTAAACCTGCAGAGATTCTGCTGTGATACCATATTTCAATTCTTTATATATTTAGCCTATTTAAAATATTGGTATATTTACAATATTTAAAGTATTTATATGTTTACCGTATTTTAAATATTTGTATATGTACTGCATTTAAAGTATTTATATATTTAGCATATTTAAATTTTTTATATTTTTACTATATTTAAAGTATTTGTGTATTTACAACACTTTAAATAATTATATATTTACCATATTTTAAATATCTGTGTCTACCATATTTAAAAACTGCATATTTAGCATATTTTAAAATTTATATACTTACCATATCTGAAATAATTATACATTTACCATGTCTAAAATAATTACATATTTACCATACTTTAAATATTTATTTACCATATTTTGAATATTTATATATTTACATCTAAAATAATTATATATTTACCACATTTAAAATATTTATGTATCTACCATATTTAAAGTATCTGTATATTTGCAACACTTTAAATAATTATAAATTTACCATATTTTAAATATCTGTGTCTACCATATTTAAAAATTGGATATTTAGCATATTTAAAAATTTATATACTGACCATATCTAAAATAATTATACATTTACCATGTCTAAAATAATTATATATTTACCATATTTTAAATATTCATATATTTAGCATATTTTAAGTAGTTGTGTATTTACCATATTTTAAATATTTATTTACCGTATTTTGAATATTTATATATTTACATCTAAAATAATTATATATTTACCACATTTAAAATATTTATGTATCTACCATATTTAACGTATCTGTAGATTTGCCACATTTTAAATAATTATATATTTGCCATATTTAAAATATTTATATGTCTACCATATTTAAAATTGTATATTTATCATATTGAAATATTTATTTTCCATATTTTAAATATTCATATATTTAGCATATTTTAACTATTTGTATATGTACCTTATTTAAAATTTTTATATTTACCATATTTAAAATAATTACTTATTTACCAAATTTTGAATATTTATATATTTACCACATCCAAAATAATTACATATTTACCACATTTAAAATATTTATATATCTACCATATATACATTTTGTATAATTAGCATATTTAAAATATTTGCATATTTATAATATTTAAAATATTTATATATTTGCCTTCTTTAAAATATACCACACTTTCAGAAAGATGCAGAAGCTGCCATCAGGTGCTGATTCTTTAATACCATTTAATGCCACTCCTGGCAGTGGATTTTGTCCCCCCACAGCTTCCTTGAAACCTCGGAGAGGTGGCAGGAGGAAAAGCAGCTCTGAGCATTCTCTGAGATTCTGCTGTTGGCTCCTTGATGGAAAAAAAGTCATATATTCTGTTGAATTACAGTGTATTCCAAGTTTTGCTGCCTTTTAAAAATTCCTTTATTTTTAAAATAAAAGGAGCCTGAGTTCTATTTTAAAATGAAAGGAAGCTGGGTTGTAACAGAGCCTGTGGATGAAGGAAGGGATCCGAGACTCATGGTCAGACTCCCCAGTCTGTGCTGCTTAAACTCTGTTTGCAGTGATACAAACACAAATATATATATATATAAAGAAAGGGGAATAAATTCCTGCAGTTCAAAAGGAAAAGCCAATTCCTCCCTGGAACACAGAAAACACCCTGAATCTTCAGGGCTGGGTTGCTAAATGTGAATTTTGTGTGCTTTATTCACAGCTCCTGACGATCACCAGGCTGCAGCTGAGTTTGGGCCAGAACTACACCCTGCAATGGAGCTGAAACGGGAAGGAACATCAGCCACACCACTGCATTTCCTCCTGGTTTTAAAACCTCTTCCAATTTTTCAATTTCTCCCTTAAAAACAGCCCAGCACAGCCAGTTCATAGCCAGATATTTTGTGCACAAAGCAGTCCAATGCCAGTGGTGGCACTTTTGGAAACTTTGACTTTCAAAGCTGAGAACTGAAGGGGAAAAACTCTATTTTTTCAGAGTAGGATTCCTGTCTGACTTCGTGTCTGATAGACCTTGTAAAAAAGATGCAGTTGATGTTACCTAAGTGACTCTGAAGCCATAATTTTGCCCATATTCAACTTCCATCTTAATTTTAATTACACCCACGCAAGGCACTGCTATGGAGAGGAATTTAATGCCAGATAAGGTAAAAGCAAATGTTTTCAGATGACTGATTTAGAATGAAATAATGTTTCAAGTTTTTGATCTACAAAATACTCCAGATACTTGAAAAAATAATTTGAAGTTGGGGGGGTTTCTATGACTTCAGCCAGATATTTGTGTTTCCTATGTTTTAACCTTGGTTGTAAAATTAAACCTGAAGTTTTAAGGTTAATTAATGAGTGTTGGTCTCTGTTTATTTCACTGAGGGAGATGTTGTTGTTGTGCTTTTACCATAATAATAATTCACGTTAATAATTCTTTTTGTGCCAAAAGTGCAGCACATGAACTAGAGAGACAGGGAAAATATATTTACAATTAAATTTGATGGGAATTAACTGCTGCTGGAGGTAGTGGCAATCTCCAAAGCTTTACATTCATTTAAAGAACTGTTCTTTGCTTTAAAATTTTGGGGTAAAAATCTCAATTCCCAACATCTCATAAGTGGATTAATGCAATTATAGGAGTGAATTCCTTGACATTTCACTGTGAAACGATAGTGAAATTGGTGAAGAAAATGATCATTTAGGAGTCATTGTAATATTTTATATTGTGGTAAAATAGAAATGCAGTTTGTCCAGCTGCAAGCAGATGTGAGGATGTGTCCCAGTGCTGCAGAGAGGGGTGAGGGGTACTCAGCTTCCACTTTCTGTCCCACAGTTTGCACCCTCTCATCTGGCACTGGAAACGCTGGGGACAGCCAAAAGCTTCCAAAAAACCAAATTTTCCTTATTTAATTGTGGAACCTCATTTTTGTCTTTTTTTTAGCTTTGAGAGGCTTCCAAAAAACCGATTTTTCCTTGTTTTTTTGGGGGAACCTCATTCCTGCCTGTTTTTCAGCTTTGAGAGTCCCAGCCCATCACTGAATCCCAAGTTTCAGCCCCAGGGGAAGGTTTTACTGAGTTCCCAGGAAAACAATTCCCGAGGAACTCGCCCAAGCTGGGAAATCCCAACTTCAAACTCACCCCTGGGGTTGCTTTCCCATCCCACATTCCCTCAGACACTCTGGATCCAGCCCTGATGCTGGAAATCCCATGAAAGTCCATCATCCTGAGCAATGGGGAAGTTTCTAAAAAATTCAGCATCCTGCTTGTGCTGGGATGGGATTTTTTAACTCACACTCTCCTCTCAGTTTGACTTTCCAGCACTTGTAAAACAACAACACCCAGAGCTTTGATACAACCCTGGGGCACATCCCACCAGAAAATCCTCATTGAAGGCACAAAATCTTCCCTGAAAGGCTTAAAGTTCTGCATTCCAAATTTTTTTTCTGAGCTTTACTTGTTGGAACTATTGGAGTTTTGTTGGAGCTGTTGGAATTTTGCTGGAACTCTTGGAATTTTGCTGGAACTCTTGGAATTTTGCTGGAACTCTTGGAGTTTGACAGCAGCTGAAGTGAAAAGCCCACGTAGAGGGAAACCACCACTAATTGATGTGTGGAGGAAATGATGGAAAATCAGCTCTCATTCCATCAGTGTCATTCCAAAGGGTTCCCAAATGATGCCTGCACTGAAAAGGCTCCTCCTGGATACGAATTTTGGGAGTGACTGGATGTGGTGGAGGAGCTGTGTAGAACAGGAGAAGATATTGCTGCACTACAGAGACACTGACAGCCCTGGAATTACAATTCCACTCATGGAAATGATAAAACCAGGTCACACTTGGCTGTGCTCATGTTAATGAAGCTCCCCCACACACACACAGATAATTGAATTTTTCCTTGGAGCTGGAAGGAGCAGCTGGATGGCAACATCTGGCAGCACAGCTGGAGGGTGGTGGGCTGGGAAAAGACAGGGTTTGGCTCCTTTCCTTTCCTTTCCTTTCCTTTCCTTTCCTTTCCTTTCCTTTCCTTTCCTTTCCTTTCCTTTCCTTTCCTTTCCTTTTTCCTTTCCTTTCCTTTCCTTTCCTTTCCTTTCCTTTCCTTTCCTTTCCTTTCCTTTCCTTTCCTTTCCTTTCCTTTCCTTTCCTTTCCTTTCCTTTCCTTCCCTTCCCTTCCCTTCCCTTCCCTTCCCTTCCCTTCCCTTCCCTTCCCTTCCCTTCCCTTCCCTTCCCTTTTTCCTTTCCTTTTTCCTTTCCTTCTCCTTCCTACAAAAAATCTCTTTAGTAATTTTTGTCCTCTCAACTGAGGAACTTTTGTGGTTTTCTTTAGCTAAACTAGAAAATCTTTGATAAATGATTAATAATTTCAAAGTTCCTCTTTAAATTTGCTGGGAATACCAATCTCCTGTAATCCCAAGGATTTAGCCAAGCTTGGTGGTGTTTTCAACTACCAACACAAACACACTGCAATATGAATTTCTGAACTATGATTATTTGCAAGTAAAATGTTACAAATTAACCAAGTGCAATGCACTTCAAATTAGCCCATGTGGAAAGTTTGAGTGTTTAAATACACATTTGCTGTGTGCTAAATATAAATATATAATTCATAAGTGCATGGTTAAATCGACACTTAAACACACGCTATGTATATTACTTACATTATTAATATTTCAATTCTATTATGTAAAACAAAACGTTTTTTTTTCCTTTATGATGTGGTTGCTCTCACATTCAGAGTCATTTCAGTTGAATGTTTAATGCATATGAGGCATTATGCACATTAGAATAATTATGGAATAAGAGATTCAGAAATGCTCCCTGACCAGTGGGTCCCTTTTAATAATCTCAGGGGACCTTTCAGGCAGAGGCAGAGCCCAAATTCCTCCCCCTGATATAAACCCCACACTCAGGGTCAGCCAGAAAGCAGCTGATACTGAAATATTCCAGTTTTCTAAAAATGGGTAAAATCTGCATTGAGTACCCAGCACAGGGAAAGCAAATAAAAATGACATTTAAGCAGAATGTCCAGAAAGTATCTGTTAAAAACATTATTTTCCATTAACTGAGTTTTGAAAGTACCACAGGGATGGAGGAGAGCAAAGAATCTGATCAAGAGGATCCCTTCAGCTCCATGGGGTTTTGTTGCCAGCATGGAAAGTACTGGAAGAAGCTTCTGTGTTAAAGAGAAAATATTCAAAAATCCAAACCACCCCATCAGGACACAGCCACAGCAGCTGCAATTAAATTAAATTAAATTGATGTAACAGCTTTCAATGCCCTGTATCCACGGATAAAAATACCCTCATGTCTGGTGTTTGTAGAATCGTTGAATGGTTTGTGTTGGGAGGGGGCTTAAAGCTGATTTTGTTTCACCTTCCACTCTCCAGGGTTCTCCAAGCCCTGTCCAACCTGGCCTTGGAATCTTTATTTTCATATTTGGATAAAAGTCTAGGACTGAGGAGGTTTGGATTTGGGTTAAATCGAAAAAAGCTGCAGCCTAAAAATGACAGAACTTGGCAGGTTTGTGCATTTTCTCCTGAATTTGGATGTTCTGGGCAGTAACAAACTGGGATGTGTTTGAACAAAGCCAGCACAGGGAAACCTGCACAGAGCTGGGCTCTGCTTCCACCAGTGGATTTAAATACATTGGTTATTATTTTTAGCAGATTAATGAGAAATTAAAAGCAGTTCTTACCACTATTTACACTGTCAGATAAATATTTAATAAATGTTCTCTGCAGTGACACTTCCTCTCCACAGAACAGCACAGCTCTGGACATTCCTGTACAACAAGAGCCACAGAATCTCCTCTCTCCCGCTCTGATCCACACAATTCCTCACACATTGGAGAGAAAATAATGGAAGGGAAGAGAATTTCCTGCTCTGCATACACAACCTCTCCAATTAATCTCTGCAATCCAATATTCCCGTCCATTTTCCAGTGCAGCAGTGCTGGGAAGGGCATTTTGTTGTTTTCCATCCTGGCAGCTCCTGCTTCCTCCACAAAATTCCAACTCCTTCCAAGAAATCCCTCTCCCACTGAATTCCTCAGCTCACCCTTTCCCGTTTTCCTGCCACCTCTGGCTCTGTTCAGTGCTCTGAGCTGGGACCAGGCTGCAGAAAATGCTTTTCCAGGCTCTGCTATTCCATCTCTACCTTAGAACAGGAAATATTTCCATATGTAGACAACCCTAAATGGAGCTCATCGGTTCTGCCCTTAACAACCAGAAAATGGAGTGAAAATGGAGACATCCCACCCTTTGGAGAGCCTAATCCCTTCCCACACATCTTCCCGAGCAATAAAAACAAAGTTTGCCTGACTTTGAGAACTTCCCCACAGCACAAAAGCCTTTTCCAAGGGTTTTAATTGAAGCCAAGCACCTATTTGGGTTACGACGTCCTATATTTAACTTGAATGGAATAATTTCTTTTCTTGTATTTAACCTTTGATCAGCTGCCTACCTTTGAACTCTGGATATCGACCCCCTCCTTGTTATCCTTGTCCCACTTCTCTGCAGCTCTTGCATAACCTCAGAAATCAAAATAAAATTCTCTCTTTGCTGAAATAACTTTTAAATTTTTTTTATTTTTTTTTTTTGTTCACAGGGATGGCTTCACTTTGTTCTTTTGTTTTTCAATGTAAGCACCACAGAGATCTGGAAGACAATAATGAAGATGTTTGTACAGTTTTAAATCAAATTCAGCACTGGGGGAATGTGTAACAAACAATAATAATTAAAAAAACCACAGCATAAATTTAAAAAAACACATTAAAAATCCTGTCATGGTCTGAATTTTCCTGGGGTTTTTTTAATATGACTTAGAATGTTCTAAACTATAAAATTACCTCGTTTCAGGTGCTTGCATTAAATTATTTGTTCCCTCAGAGTGATGCAGGTAATCTTTGTTAATATTATAATTAACATATAATAATTATATATAATTATTAACATATAATAATATATTGTTATAATAATATATTGTTGTAAAAATATATTGTTAATGTATATCATTATTACTATTTGTTTCCAAATGAATTCCAAAGACAGAAGTGAATTTCTGCCCTCAGAGTGCACAGCCAAACAAACTCTCACCAATCCCCTTGGCCCCAAATAATTTCAAACTACCCAGACCCCAGTGATTTATAAATCCTGTGCAACTTGCAGGCTTGGGGCACATCCAAAGGTTGTTTTTTCCCTTTTTTTCCCCTTTTTTTTTGGAAATATCCTTTCACCTCACATCCCACCCCAGTTCCTTCAGTGTCACATCCCAGATGGAAAGGAAACATTTGCTCACCTAGAGAAATAAAACTGGTTTCAGTAAGACCAGCAAGAAGCAGATCCTACACTGAGCAGCAGCAGCATTTCTGCATTTCCGCAGCATCCCTTGGACCTGGATTTTCCCAGGCAGGTCCTCACTGAAATCTCTGGGATTACACAGATAAACTTGCCAGAAGAGAATTCCCATTTCTTTTCTGGCCAGATTTTCCTGTTTCTCAAATTTTGGTGTTTCTCCTCTGTACCCCAAACACTTTGCTCAGCCCAACATTCCCATTCCATAACTCAAACCCTTCTTGTGCTGACTTCCCACAAAGTGAAATTTTGGCCATTTCTTCACCCATTTTGCTGCTTCCCTGCCTTTCAAGCAGTGAGGCTGGCACTGTCCCTGTCCCATCCACCAGAGCCTCTCCGAGCCCCTCCCAACCCCAGATATTCCATGATTTAAACACTCAGCACCTGGAACATAGAACCATTCATTAATATCTCATGAGAATAATTTGGGGTCAGGCTTTTTGCCTCTCCTAATGCATTTTAATGCACTTCTTATCGAGTCTCCCCTCAGAGCTCTGCAGAGGTAATTCAGATTTTCCTTTTATTCAGTATTTCCTCTGAAGGGAATAACAAAAGCTGGAATTCTCCACGTCCTGTGAGATAACTCCTGTTAGGTTTTTTGTATTTATTACTTCTAGATGTCAGACAGGGAATTCACTTCCCACCATGCCATAAAGCTGATTTATGAGAATACAAATGCATACACAGGTCAAAATGAAATGATTTTTTTTCCTTAAATAAAAGAGGAGCAAAATGAAAAGAAGCTTTTTAAAATGATGACAACACAGTGAAAATGTCAAATTTCATGTAATGTATTTCCAACAGTCAAAGTTTCATACTGGGGAATGAATCAGAACATATTTTGTTGTTGTTCTGCTGTAGGAAGAGTACCTGAGAGATATTTATATTATATTTTTTATTATTTTATATCATATTTTCAGCTGCTGGAAATGTGGTTTTCGCCCTCATCTATAGCATCAACCTGTAGAGGATGTGTTTTCCATGATAAATATTTGCATATGCAGACATAAATTTCCATATCCTGCAGAACTGATTATAGCAAAGAAAAATATTTCAGTACTTGACCAAAAAATCCCAATTTTCATTTTTCTTTCCTCTTTCTTTTCTCTCGTTTCTTTTCTTTGTATGTGGAAAAAAAAAATGCATATTATATGAAATATAACTTATTGTAATATTAATTCCTGAATTTTTGAAGGATATAATCTTCATGCTATCGAGACTCTGTAAAAAGTCATCATGGTCAGAGATTGTTTTTAAACAGATTTGTTCTTATGGCCATTTATGTATTCAAATACTGTATTATATTATTCTATAATATTATAATATTACGTATTCAAATTTGTTCTCCTGTGCAGGATGGATATAACCAGTCTGCTTCCTTAATTTTTTGAGATAACTTTAAATAATAATGAAAATCCATAAATAAAGTAGCATGTAAGTCCACATCTAAAAATAAAAATAAAAATAAAAATAAAAATAAAAATAAAAATAAAGTAAAATAATAAAAATAAAAGTAAAATAAAATAAAAGTAAAATAAAATAAAATAAAGTAAAATATAGTAAAATAAATAAATTAATAAATAAAATAAAGTAAAATAAAATAAAATAAAATAAAATAAAATAAAGTAAAATAAATAAATAAAATAAAATAAAATAAAATAAATAGTAAATAAAATAAAATAAAATAAAAAAATAAAATAAAATAAAATAAAATAAAATAAAGTAAAATAAATAAAGTAAAATAAATACAATAAAATAAAATAAAATAAAATAAAATAAAATAAAATAAAATAAAATAAGTATAAATATAAATATAAATAGCACACGTGCAGTAGCAAGCTTAAAACACTACATTCTGAATATCTGGGTAGTTACCTTCAAGAATGAGGACAAAATCAATGCTTATTTTCTTACAGCATTACTTTTTTATGATTTTTAAGCAAATTTTTGAATTTTTTTCATAGGAAAAAAAAACTCTGAAAGGCCTCAGTTGTTTTCAGTACCCAGTAAATGTAAAAGTAGCAGCTGTGGAGTTGTCACAACTGAGTGTGGGAACAACCTCAGGTGCTCACCAGAGGTAGAACTGAGCATCTGCAACTGTAAATGTAATTTTGCCGCAGCAAATCCACAGAATTTCAAACCAAACAGCAGCAGGAAATGCTTTACATGGACAGGAAAGTCCTCGTGAGCCCCTCAGTCCCTCTCCTGCAAGGATCTCACTTCTGTTCCTGTTTGCTGTACATCATCAATATTTAACTGGAGCAGGGCCCATGGAACACTTCGAGCCCTGAGCACAGGGGGACGCAGGGGTTTCACCTGCAGGGACAATTCAAGGTTTGTGGCATCCTGCTGCAGGAGAGGGACAGGAAAATGTGGAATTGGAGGCTGGGTAATGTGGGAAAAGGCTTTCCAAATCACCAGGTCCAAACATGACCCAGCACCCCACTGAACTACATCCTTCAGTGCCACATCCACAGAGTTTGGAACAATCCCGGGGATGGGGACGGAACAATCCCGGGGATGGGGACGGAACAATTCCAGGGATGGGGACTGAACAATTCCAGGGATGGGGACGGAACAATTCCTGGGATGGGGACTGAACAATTCCATGGATGGAGACTGAACAATTCCATGGATGGAGACCGAACAATTCCAGGGATGGGGACTGAACAATTCCAGGGATGGGGACTAAACAATTCCAGGGATGGGGACTGAACAATTCCAGGGAAGGGGACTGAACAATTCCAGGGAGTCCCCCACTGCCCTGAGCAGCCCCTCCAATGCTTTACAACCCTTTCCAACAAGGAATTTTTCCCAAATTTCCAAACTAAACCTCTCCTGGTGACTTGAGGCTGTTCCTCTGTTCCTTCTCCTCCTGTCCCTGCTCCCTGGGAGCAGATCCCAACTCCCACCTGGCTCCAAGAATTCAGGGAGTTGTGCAGGGCCAGAATGTCCCCTCTGAGCCTCCTTTTCTCCAGGCTGAGCCCCTTTCCAGCTCCCTCAGGAATTCTCCAGACCTTTCCCATCCCCATTCCCTTCCCTGGCTATGCTCCAGCATGAAATGAGAGATGAGGAGGGACAACCCAAGTGGAGCCTCCCAAACCCCCAAAGTCTACATCCCTTAAATCCCTGCAGCACCTCAGCAGCTGGGAGGGATGAGGCTGGGAAAAAAGTTTGCTTTTAGTACAAGAAAAATATAAAAAACTGGGAAAACTTCTCCTTTTCCTTCTTTTTTAAATGCTAAGTCACAGATTTTAACAACAAGGAGGGGGGAAGGAAAAAAAAGAACATTGTTGTTGAAACCAAAGAATTTCAACTTCCCAACCTTCTTTATTGTTGTCAACCTCAGAAATTTCCGAAGCCTAACAACATCGCTTCAAAAGCCCTTGGCCTAAACGAACACCAGATAATGAAAGAACATCTTTTAAGAATCTTTCCAGAGACATAAAAACCCCCAGCAAGCTCCCACGAGCGACACTTTGACAAACGACGCTCCCAAAAAAAAACCAAAAATAAAGAAAAAATCTGGGCACGGAACTGAAGCTGCTGGCGAGAGTGACACTTTCCCTCCTGCTAATTGACAACTTGGGGACAACAAAGCCACAAAAAGAGACACGTTCTGCTGCTCCTCCGGTGACTGCAGCCTGTCAGGAGCTGGGAATTGGCTCTGGTTTGATCTCAGGCAGCACGAGGAGCTGAGTGGGGGAGCAGGAGGGATCTGAGCTGTGAGAGGCAGCCAAGGTGTGTTTGAAGGCCCAGTAGGAGCAGCCAGGGAGGCTGAAAAGGCAGAAATTTCAGTATTTTCAGTGCTCTGTGGTGTCTTATTTTACATCTTAGCAGGGCTGAATACATCACAGCCAAGTGGGGAGTAAGTTCAGGGTGGGAAGTTGGGAGGGTGAGATGTTGGCATCACTCAGCAGCTCTGGATTTGGGACAGGGAACCACACCCAGGAGTTCTGTTTGGAGAAATTTTGGCTAAAAAAGTGTTCAAGCCCAGGTTGGATGGAGCTCTGAGCAACCTGGAAGGTGTCCCTGTCCAAGGCTGGTGAGTGGAGCCTGTCAGGAGCTGGGAATCAGCTCTGGTTTGATCTCAGGCAGCACGAGGAGCCGAGTGGGGGAGCAGGAGGGATCTGTCTGCAAGGGCTGAGGCACAGAGAGCTGTGAGAAGCAACCAAGGTGTGCTTGAAGGCCAGGGAGGCTGAAAAGGCAGAAATTTCAGTATTTTCAGTGCTCTGTGGTTTCTTATTTTACAGTTTAGCTGGGCTGAGTACATCACAGCCAAGTGGGGAGTAAGTTCAGGGTGGGAAGTTGGGAGGGTGAGATGTTGGCATCCCTCAGCAGCTCTGGATTTGGGACAGGGAACCACATTTTTGGAGAAAAATGCAGAAATGTTGGCTAAAAAAGTGTCCAAGACCAGGCTGGATGGAGCTCTGAGCAACCTGGAAGGTGTTCCTGTCCATCCAGGGGTGGAATGAGAGGAGCTTCAAGGTCCCTTCCAGCCCAAACCATTCCATGATTCTGTGATTCTGTTGACTCACTGGTTTTAAAGAAATCCTAAATTGGTTTCAGCAATAAATCCTAAATTTTCTCCTAAAAAAAATCACAATTTTCCTTTATCTCAGCATTGCAAGATCAGTAATTATTTTATATGCTTTCTATACAGCTCTCTATAAATGATATAGATTTTTATATAGAAATTTATATATATAAATTCCACTATTACAGCTGCCAATACTTTTTTTTCTTGTGCAAATCACACAAAATCTGAAAAATATCAAGCATTTATCAACGTTTTTTTAATTCATTCTCCATTTAATCAGGAAACAGGGTCAGGTTTTATACTGGACATTTCAGCTGAAGTGATTACCAATCACATTCAAAGAAACTTAGGATTTAACAGCCTCTTACCAAATATTTTTATTAGAATCAAACATCCTACAGCATCCAGATTTGATGCTCTGCTGCTTTTTTTTCCTTTATTTTAGCAATAATCCTCTGTCTATCTGTATCAAGAGGGCTCTTAAAATCCTACCTTGACATGCAAGAACACTGCTCCAGTGGCTTTTTTCCCCCCACATTTTTATTCCTCTCTCCCATAAAAACCAATCCTCCATGAACTTATCACCATCGAGGCCAATAACAGAAAACAAAATGCACTGATGGAGATTTTAGTGCTGAATTTCGTGCTACAGCCCATCCTTATGGCTTGGTTTGAGGGGCAATAAAATCTGCCTTGTTTAGGGGAAAAAAAATTCCCTTTTGACTCTGAATCTCTGAAGACTGGGCTGAGGAGTTTGGATGATTTTGCCGCGACAGCGATGAGAAATTTTAAGGCAAAAAGTCACTAAATATTCTATTTTGCGTGTAAAAATGATGTACGGAGCATTCAGGTTTGTCATTTGGAAAAATGATCATAAAATTCGGCAAATTATTGAAAATAATGACAATTGCACGCCAAATTCTGGGTGTTTCCTCTGCAGGCTCAGCCTGCAGTGTTTTATTCCACTTTGCAGAGAATTGTGTTTGGTCTCCTGCAGAAAGATTTGCATCAAATATTAATCGTTTTTTCCCTATGCAGAGTCAGAAGAAGGGAAGTGTTGGACTGTTCTCCATCATTCCAATAAACTGCTCTGGAAGGAAGGAATTATGGAATTCTGAGGTGGGGAAAATAGCCAAAAAAATGAGTCCCCATTCTGAAAATCACAGCAGAGAGCAAGTCCACAGGGCTGATGGAGGAAGGTTGGAGCTCTCCAGGTACAAATGAGCCCTGTCAATATCTGTATTTCCTTAAACACCAGAGCACTCCAGGCATTTTTTTACCCATTTCATCCATTTCAGAAGTTCTGTGGGAGGCAATTAAAAGGAATCAAAGCTCATTTGGGGTTTGAGCACGTTGTTTTGGAACGCCAGCCACACAAGTTCATGTAGAACTTGAATAAATGCGGTGAATAAAATCCTCTTTCAAAAAGGAGATGGGCAGAGCCTATCATTCAACAAGACTTGTTTGCCTTTGCTGCAAATTCAAAATTTTGCTCTTTTAGCAGAAATTACTGACTTTGAGAAGGTGCCCAAATCAGCTACAGACTCATTTCTTATGGACAGGAAGGAACTCAGCCTCCAGACCCACCTGGAATTCTGGGGATAACTCCGTGTCACCTCTAGGTCTCATCACCTCTTTCCCTTTCTGAATGCACCTAAAGGCAACCAGAACAAAGTTCAAACAGCTCGAATTCCTCAAAAATGTGCATTCCCTTCCTTTTTAAACAAGAGCTGACTGTGGGATAAAGAAGACAAGAGCTCCGTTAAAAATGAAGCCGTTCCTTCCGTAACGTTTTAGATCAAATTAATGATTTAGTGAGCACAAGTATTGCTGCTATCAGGCTTCCACAGCACTTCCAAAAAAGTAGATGGCTGGGAAAAAAACCTGTGGAGAATTATTGCTCCCACAGACGTGGTGGAACAGAGTTAAAGAGACGAGAGCAATAAAGTCTGACGAAGATAATGCAACAAACATAATGGTTTGCTTTGCATCTTAAATAGATAATGAAGCAACCAGAGGCAATAGATCCAGCAGTTACTGCACTCAGGGCTCCATAAATTACAGCTCAGAGCAGCAGGATTTACTGTGCTCATAAAATTAACAGATGACTGAATTCTGGTGCTTTTACTCACCCCGCCAGTGATGTTCTCCCTGGGAAGTTGGGGGGTTAATCCAAGGAGTGGGGCAGCAGCGAAGTTTGGAATAGTGGAGCCAAATCTGAGCTAAAATGCTGTTTTGTGGATGGGGAGAGGTGATTGTTGGGTTACACCATGTGTGTGATAGAAGAGCAGGCCTTGAAGGCCAGAGTGAGTCTTCTAGGCCCAGAGGTGACCATGGAAGCACATCCAGGTCACCAGGGATGAGCTGGGAGAGGGAATTATGGGTTTGTGGCCTTCTGGACCTATTGAGAGTGAGAATTAAAGTTTGTGACATTATAGGGTATTGTTTACCTGTTACCATAATAGGTAAAAACCGTGCAATAGCCCAGGTGATCGGGGGACACCGTGGTGAACCTTTTTCCTGTTTATATGATGACATACCCTGTCAGTGTGATGGTATTTAAGGAATTTTCACTGCGTGACAATTGTCTTTGCACAAGTACTGCGTGGTGAAGGTCTTTGAACAAGGACACTGCTTAGTAAAGATCTCTGCTCAAAGTCTTTGCCTGCAACCTTCTTGTGTGAAGTCCATGCCCCTTGTATAATTACTGCAGTGATCTTTGGGAATTGTCAATCCAATATTCCCAGAGAAGGTCCCTTGTGAGCGTTCCTTCTCCCTCCACAGCTGCAACCCACAGGAGAAGGCTCCAAACTCTTCTCCCTGTCCTGATCCACATCAGCCCCTCCAACCTCCGTGGTTCAAGGATTCCACTCTGTGCTTCTGTTGGAGTGACCCTTTCTGGGGCTGCACTCACCTCATTTTAGCTGCTCACACAGCTTCAGGCTGAACGAAGCAACCCAGATTCTCCAACTGCAGGAAATCAGCCAGAATTAGGGAATTTAGAGCCTTAGAGCAAAAATAACTTCTCGTGATTTGGGAATGTGTCTCAGGAGGAGGAGGGAAGCACAAGGGTCGCCCAGAAGTTGCAGATTCATTATTCCAAATATTCCAGGCCAGACTGGATGAGGCTTGGAGCAGCCTGGGCTCATGGAAGGTGTCCCTGCCTGTGGGACTGGAGGATCCTTGAGACCCCTTCCAACCCAAACCATTTTGGGATTCAGTTTGGAGATGGATGAGCTCTCACAACAATGAGATGGAGATCAACAATCACCCAAGCTGAGACTGAGATTAAACAATCTCATACCTAAACGTTCCCTTTCTGTTCCGGCCAGGAAAATCCTCTTGACACAATTGAATTACACCTAAGAGGACATCACACCTCAGCAGAGGCAGGGAATTCTGAGAGCTGATGGCATTATCTGAGCCACTTTTGATGGGATTAATGTTGTTTAAAGGGAGCTGAGGAGAATTTTGCTGCACAAGATAGAACAGCAACAGAACAACAGGACCAGAGGGTGAACACGGCTCTTCCAGGCAGAGGAGGATAATTATGAAATGCAATTATCCTTGGAGTTTCTCAGGGAAAAGAGCAAGGCTTGATAAACATTTCAGCACATTCTTGCTGTTAGAAGAAAGAAAGAAGAAAAAAAAGGACATTTCAAGGAAATTAAAAACCTAAGGCAGCAGGTTGGAAATGCTGAGTGCTGGGATTTGACAGGTCATTTAAATACGCGGAAATGTTATTTAATTCATGTAACCTGAAACTGTACCAATAAAAGCAAATAAGAGGGAAGAGGATTCTCTTACAGCTGTGTGGGTGTGCATGTAGGATGGCAATTTGAAAATCTAGAACTAATCAGTGGCTAAACCTGACATGGAGCCCCCTCTCCTTGACGGTGGCTTCTCTTCTCCCCACCCCTCAGATCCACCCCATTCCAGCAGCTCCCCTATGGAGTGGATCCAACCCAGGGGCAACTTTCTAAACTTTTCATAAAATTCAGAACAAAGTTATATAAAAAACCCCACACGGGAAAGGAATAAGATAAAGAATCCTGTTTATTCTCTTTCCCTTTACTTGTGCACTAAGTTGTGACATTGAGTAGCTCACACTGATTGCCCAAATGGATTTAAAATTCTTTCTCTATTATTAATTTTAATAATATTAATTATATTATTTTAATATTTTAATATTCTTTGTGAAAAAGAATAAAATAATAGCAGCAGTGGCTATGGCTGCCAAAATCACCAAATAAAGTGGATAAAGCAGTAAAATTTTTGTCCACTCCTTATGATTCACTTTGAAATAAATTTTTTGCAAATAGCAAAGATTAAAGAATAGGAACAATGTGCTCCCTCTCTGTCCTCTCCTTTTCTACACACACAAAAAATGGGATGTGCTTTGCTGAGGACCCTGAAAACACAAATAAAAAAGCTGCAAAGAAATTATTTTAAGGGAAATATTTTTAATCACTCTATTTTAAAATATTTTTAAAAATTATTTTTAAATAACCACCATTTGGATAACAGTTGAATTCCAGAAAAGGTGACTCCTCAAAACTGTTGCAAGGTGTGGCTTCAATGTGTAAAATTCTGCTCTCTGGAGTCATTCCAGCATTGTGACTCCACCTTATCCTTCTCCAATTTAGGACAGGGATTGCAGGGCCAGAAATGTGAGATGCTGCAGAACAGATGTGCCCCAAAACGTGCAAATCTGGAGCTGCCTGAGCTGCCATCCCTTGCTTTTTGTCACTTCAAATCAGCATTTCCACGTGGGGTTCTGTGTGGCTGGGGCTGTTTTGATGAATCTGTTTCTGACGGAATTTTGAATATTCGGGATTTCAATCCCAGCAAATCAAAATTCCGCAATGCAATCAAGGACGGATTAAAAATATCCTTTGTGAGGTTCATCAGAGTGACTGGGGGACACATCCAAGTGTGTATTTTTGTCACTTGGTGTCCCCCTGAACAACAAAACCCTGCAAGCTGTCAGCGTGTCAAGGTGTGTTGGCTTCACACCGAGCAAGGGGAGGCAAAACCTCCTGCAAGAGCACAGGAACAGAAATGCTACGAGAGAAGAGAAAACTTTGGCTCACCAGACATTTCTCAACATCTACTCAGATCAAGCCTCTAAAAATAAAGATGTCTGCCTTTCCCACTAAATCAGCCTCAGCCAGGGATTCTTGTCAGATGCATCCGTTATGGAAAGCCAAAAACGGTCTTAAAAATAGAGATAAAATAAATAAACTGAAAAATAGAAAGCCAGCAAATCTCTGGCTTTGAAAGGAGAGATTTGCTTTCATATAAATAAATACAAATGAGCCTTTTATCCTGGCATGTGTAGCCTTAATTAGAGCTGGATGTGCAGGGTTTTCCAGACACTCCAGAGGAGGTGTCAGTGCAGATCACAAAGCGCGGCTGAATGGGTGCACAAAACCCCTGGGTGCAGCAATTCCTGCTGCAGAACCAATATTTGTCCTGATTTATTAAAATAGAAGAATGATCTAATATTGATACTCAATTTGAGATGGACAAAGACTCTCCAGCAGATTTGTTAGAAAGTGTGTGTTTATTCCAGCACTGGGCAGCTGTGTGGGAGAGCTCCCTAACACTCAGTACAAAGCAATACAAGATCTATATATTTACAGAAGCCTTGAATATTCAAAACATAGTTATACATTTATCATATTAATACCTCCCATTCCCCACTTTGCATGGCAATTAGTTGAATATTTATTGAGCATGTGTAGTCTGTTCTTTAATTTGAGTTGGTGGTCATAAAATTTGAGGAGAGGGCTAGAATGATGAAGTAAAATTTGTCTTCCTCTCTTTGAACCTTTTGCCTTTTGGTTTTTTGACAATACTAATTACTTCAAAGGGAACTTTCAGTTCCCTTCCACATTTCTCTTCAATACAGAAATTAGTAACTGTCCACATTTCTTCAGCTCTATGAAGCAGTGTTTTCTGTTTCTTATTGCAAGCACAGCTGAGTAAATACCAAATGACAAGTAATTATTTACTTACATTCTAAACTTATTTCAAACCTAATTCTGTAGTTAATTATTGTTTCTTTTAATTGATTCCAGCTGGGTTTGCTTATTGACTCTATTTCAACTAATTTTAACAACACTAACTTTTGTCGAAAATTCTAGTTTTTAAAACTCTATGTCTCAGTTCTTTGTTTATATATGTTGTTCTTAAAAACAAATTAAAAATCAAAAATCAATCAATTCTTCACTGGGTATTTAATGGAGAGATCATTTCAAATGAGTATCTACGATCACCTGAGTATCTTCTCTAGATGGTGATTTTTTTTTCCCCTATAAATTTATTTAATCTACTTAAAATAAATTTGAAGTTTGTTTGACTTAGTGCAGCTTCAAAGTATATAAAACAATTTTTATATATTCAAATTCAAAAATTTTTAAAATTCAGAAATAATTTTTGTATATTTAAATTAAAAAATTCAAATAATTTTTACCATTTATACCCTCTGGCACATTCCTATCCTCGTTATCCATGGAGCTGGCTGGGTTTTTTGTCCTGGGAAAACTCAGGCACAAATGGCACATCCTGGACTGATCTTTGTGGGAATGGCAGAAGGGAAAGGGAGGAAAAGGAAGGACAAACAGACACAGGAATTGCTACAGGAATTGATTTCAGAACTGGGACCTTCCCGGAAGGAAATCCCCAGCAGAAGAAAAATATGGGTGCAAAATATCCTGGGAAATTATTGGGATCTTTTGGAAATCCAGGATTATTTTTGCATTATTAAAAAGTATTGTAAAAACAATTACTTCCCACACTGATGGTAATGAAGAGTATTTTTTTGAACATTCCAAAATTTTCAGAGGCCTCACCCCAAAAATCTTCAAATTTAAAGCTTAAACAAACTTAAACCCAGTAGGAAACCAACTCATGAGCAGTGAACGTGAAGATTCAGTGTTTTAGATATATTTAGATAATAAAACCAGCTATTTAAAGATCTGATCTACAGATAGTAATATTTGTGATCTCATGAACTTCTGTTCATCCCTCTGGGCAGGATGGGATTTTTAACCCTGCTGAGAACAAAATGCAGATGGTAAGAACAGATTTGTGGCAAAATGCAGATTCAGGTCATCAGAACTATTTATATCTAATTCACAAGATTGCCTCATCTGAGGGGAAAACAAAGTTTTGAGCAGACATCAAAGGGCCTTTTTTTTTTTTTTTTTGTTTCAACATTTCAAAGCAAAATTGTTGCTATTTTTTACTTCCCGTGTTTCATTTCAAAGTACTCCCTTGCTTAAAGAGTAAAACATGAAGACATTTGGAAGATTTTTGTTTTGTTACAGGAGCTAATGAAAATGGTTTAGACTGACAGAGAACAAGCCAGGAGCTGTCTCAGGCATTTTGGGCTCACCTGGCAAAGCAAGCAGCACTTAATGATTCATTTTAGAACTTCCCAAGTCAACTGAAATTATAAAATGTGAGAAAATACAGCAGCACATCACTTGACAGTGATGTAAAATAAGTCAAATACACCTAGGTGGTCATAAATTATTATAACGTGTGTGACCCCTGCCCTCAAATTGTATTTTAATTGTTTTGTTTTTATTTTGGTTTTCTGGAGTTAATATCAAATAAATGATCAGGAATCCATGGAAACACCTGCTGGTCTGTGCTGACACTTCAGGGTCTGCTGTTAGGAGTGTGTATTATATATTCCTATAATATTTACATATTATTATTCACCTTATATCTTATACATTCATATTAAATATTTGACCACATATTTTCTGTGCATATTTTAATTGATATAAATACACTTCAACATTTTCACAGAACAACACCGAAGTGTGGAGAGGAAAATCTGCATTTTTGAAGTTCCTACTCCCTTCTCTGCCTTGGCCACAGCGATGGAGGTGGCAGAGTTTGGGAGATGAAATAAATGGTTTTTTTTCTTTCTTTTCCCTTTTTCTTTAGAGATCTTCTCCCCTTTAAAGATTCCGTGCCCTATTTGCTCAGGAATTTGCAGTTTGCTGGGAAGGAGCTGCCTGCCTGCCTGCCTGGCTGCAACAAAGGCAGCTTGATCACAGCTGCTGTTCTCAGCCAGAAAACTCCCAAAAACCATCATTCCTGATCACCTTCCCTGGAGGTACCAACCCCAGCAATCCCGCTTTTAACCACACACACAAAGCCAAGAATATTTGGGATTTCTGCCCCTGTGCTCAGTGGGCCCAGCATGGCAAGGACCTGGAGCTGCTGAAACAAATCCAGGATGATCAGAGGGATGGGGCAAACTCAAGGGTGGTAGCATTGCTTTGGAAACCTAAAATGAAATAAAAGTCAAGTTTATAGAGTGCAATCCAGAAGAAAAATGAACAGACTCAAAGTCTGTAAGAGTCAATGTAATATGGGAATTAAACCCTAAATTAGGAACTGGGCTTTTACAGCAGGGCAAAACCTCACACCAAACTTCAGCTCTGGACAGCTCCTTGGAGCTCACTGGGAGAAGCAGCACTTCCAACCTAACAGAGAGGAAATAAAAGCGAGTTTCTCCACTGTGTTTACAATGAGAAGGAAAGAAGCCAGCAGGAGACTTTTCCTTCAGGAGGAGCTCCCAGAGAGCCCCAGCATCCCACAAACCCTGCAAGAGCTCACAATCCCAATTCCACACCAGAATCATCCCATTTTGAGGCTATTCTGATTCTATTTCTCAACTCACTGGGACAGATTTCTTTGAGGATCTCACAAAGATCATTTTTTAATTGCTGTGGGACCATGTTAGGCAGATGACAGAGCTGAAAGCCAAAAAACCAAGCATTAAAGAGGCTGGATTGCAGAGAGTGCAGCATGCATGCACATCCATGTGTGTACACAGAAACATCACACTGCAGCTCCCTCCCAAATGCTCCAAGACCCAAAATAATTACAGTTCACAACTTTAATTAAAAGACCCTGGGTTTGCTACTTTTCAACCCTTTGCTTTTTCAAACGTTGAGGGAAAAGTGGAGCATCTGATGCAGTGAACTCTGAAAACTTAGGCAGCTCTGGAAATCTCAAAAATATATTTGAATTTGTGCTTTTTATATTTCCTGTAACATTCTCCGAGTCTGGTAATGAAAATCTGGACCATGGATTGCACAGAAATCATTCCCTGAAGGCTCCTGCTCTGCTGGCCTGGCAGTAAATCCCACTCCTGCAGAAATACAGGAATTTTTCCTTTCTCAAATACCCACCCAGAAAAGCCAGTTGAATTTTTACACTTCAAAAACTCAGCCTCTCAACTTTTAAACTTCTCTCAGAGATGCAGGGTGATACCACAACTCTTCCAGAAGCCTGTTTGGATTTAGGAAATGAATTCTCTTGGGCTGTCCTCAAATCCAGGCCATCCACATCAGGTTTATGGGATATCTGCTGAGGGGAAAGCACAGAATTCTATTTACCACTCAGGTTGTTCCTCTTGCAAAGCAAAAGGAGAGAGAAACAAACAGAAATTGTTTTATAGGCACAAAAGAAATGTCTTTATAGCCACAGTCACCCACAATGTGTTCCTACAATCAAAAACAAAGGAATTGGGGAATTTTTCATCAGGACTGATCTCATGCCAGGGACTGGCACCAGTTCCAATGGAATTATGCCACATGCAAAGGAAATGCAGGGAAAGAGAATTTGGGTGACATTCCCAGTCACATTAAATACCCCAAAAGCTGAATTTCAAAGGCCTGGAGGTCCCTGAGGAGTTTTTTAAAGAACAGAACCCCACTCAGTTCAGGGCCTGGCTCACACATTCCTGAGGCTAAGCCCCACACCTCCAGGATTCCTGCCACAATTCCTTTATTCTCCAGTGGGAAATGGTCTCCAGCTGGGCCAGGAGAGCTGCAGGCTGGATTGTTGGGGAAGATGAAATAAGAAAGCCTTATAAATATGATTACCTAGCAAAAGATGCTGAGAATGTAGAAACTCTAAGCGAGATTGAAATGAAGACAAGCTTTGAGATCCCAAACCCCAGCTCCTGAACAACTGGAAAACAATGGCATGGCCACTGCAGGTGATCCCCCTTTGATTAAACAATCCCCTCTGCTTGCAGACAGCTCCAAGGTTCAGAGCAGACCCCACCAACCTGGCAGAGGGCCCAAAAAGCAGCTTCTAGGGTTTAAAATAGAACACTGTATGGTGATGCAATAGTTCTCATAGGCTGGATGCAAATGGTATAAGATTTGTAGTTTGTTCTAGACTGGTTAATGAAAATTAGAATATTCAACACAGAAGATGATTTATTGTATTGTAAGCAACAAGCTTGCTCTCTTAGTTCTCTTCTTCTTCAACTCCTCTTAGACCTTCCCTCTCAACTCTCTCAGGTCCCCGCTCTTAGCTCTTCTCTCCTCTCTGCCCTGCTCCGGGCTGTGTCTGGCAGCTCTCAGCAGGTCTCCTACATTAATGTTCTTTCACAATAAACCTCATGCTCTACAACCCGACTGCAGAGATCCCTCGTCTCTCCCGGCTGTCTGAAACCGATCCTCAAACTCTGCACTAGATATCAGGAAAGATTTAAAGATTTCTTCTCTAAAAGAGTGCCCAAGCACTGGGAAAGGCTGCCCAGGGCTGGGGTAGAGTCACCACCCTGGGGGTGCCCAAAAATGAGTCAAGGTGGCACTCTGGGGTGTGGCTCAGTGGGCAGGGTGGGATCCAGTTAAAAGTGGGATTGGATCACCTTGGGGGCTTTTTCCAACCTTCACGATTCCATGGTTCTTTCCCATTTAAATTAACTGAAATAACCTCAGTGACACATTTAGGGATCCCAAACAGACTCGAGTGTCCTCATGGAAAGTCAGCACAGCCTCGGAGTGCTGTGCAAAGCCAGCCAAAAAAATAACAGAAAGGAGAAAAAATCCTGGATTTTATTTACTCTGTAACAAACCGAGCCTTGCAGCATCACAAAGATCATCAGAGAACTGTGGGGACTGGGGCTTGGGAGGGAAGCTTTTGACAGCACAGATTTATCTGCAAATTCAAACAACTCTGTTGTTTTTTTCCCTTCTAAATTGATTGTTTCCCTCTTGGTTCCAAACAGAGGCATCTCCTCTTAAAGAAAAAGGGAAAATATAAATATCTAATGATAAATAGAATATAAATAGAATATAAATAAATAGAATATTAATATAAATGTAATATTTAGAAAATGTAATAAAAATCCATTTGCCAAAAAAAATTTCCACTTTTTTCCCCCAAAATCAGCGAAGGATTTGCACAGCAATGCCCAAGATGTGTTTCTCCTCCCCAAAAAGAACAGACTAAAAATCAGCCCCTACTTCCATGACATCTCCTGGTTTCAGCTGAGAGCAATTTCCCTGAGATGGATTTCCCTGGCTGGGAATACTCAACACCAGTCTCCTCCTTGTCCTGGACATTTCCCCCACTAAACCATCCCTCTCCTCTGAGAACAGAATAAAATAGCACAATTTGCTCTCCCAGGAGACTGCCTGCTCCTGAAATGTGAAGAAGCTCGTGGCAAACGGGCAGAATTTTAGGAATAAATACGAAAAATGGGGCAGCAGAAATAAATCTCCCAGGATGATTTCCCTCATTCATTTGAATGGGCTCGCAGGAATCCAGACACAGCAAAATTTGCAAGTTGCAGGGGGAAAAATGGGTTATGTGCTGTTTGAAATAGCAACTGGAAAGCAAAATGTAAAGACAGAGGCTCCCGCAAGCAGCCAGCAATTGGAGGAAATTATATCAGCCAGGGGACAAGGGATGTTTGCTACAGCCATTTAAACAATAAATTGCTTTAAATCCCTAAGTGAGCCAATGAAACACTAAATTTCACCCTATTTTTCAGGGAGCTGCTGCTGCACCCCAGCAGGGATTAAATAGCACACATGGTGCTTGATTTTACCGACAAGTTTAATCTCAGTGCCATTTCCTGAGTGTCTGAAACTCCACCTGCCCAAAAAGTCACCTTTCCCAGGTGTTATCTCACACTCTCCCCTTGCCCACAGCAGAGTTTTCTCTCTGCAGTTTAATCTGAGGCTCTTCAAGAGAGTTAAATGAAAGTGGTAAGTGCAGCCTTAATTAGAGCTGGATGTGCAGGGTTTTGCAGCCACTACAGAGGAGGTGTCAATGCAGATCACAAAGTGCACCTGAACGGGTGCACAAAACCCCTGGGTGCAGCAATTCCTGCTGCAGAACCAATATTTGTTCCACATTTATAACTGTTGTTCTTTACAACAAATTTACAATCAAAAATCAATCAATTCTGCACTGAGTATTTAATAGAGAAATAATTTAAAATCAGCATTTCTGATCATTTAAAACGAGTATCTTCTCCAGATGGTGATTTCTTATTTCCTATAAATTTATTTATTTATTCTACTAAGAAGTCTGTTTGACTTAGTGCAGCTTCAAAGTGGAATAATTCCTATTATTCCTATTCTCATTATCCATGGAGCTGCTTGGGTCTTTTGTCCTGGGAAAACTCAACACACAAATGGAACATCCTGGATGATCCTGGAGCCAAATCTCTCCTGTTGATCCCCAAGACACCAGGAAAACTCAGTCAAGTGCAGGTGACAAAGTTGCCCCAGGCAGATTTCAGTGGGAATTTCCTGAGCAAAAGCAGCAGGGATCTCACTTGTCTGAATTCTTTGGGAATTTTCAGGTCCCACAGCTTTTCCCAGAGGAATTTCATCCTTGCTGGGACAACACAAAGAGGAGTTTCCATCACCACTGCAACAACCAGAGAGAAGAGGAGGAATTAAATAAATTGGAAACATTTCTGAAGTATTTCCAGTTTTAGGAGGTGGCTCAGTTGGCAACACAAGCCTCTGGCCTGTGAATGTCTTATCCAAAAGAATCTTTTAATTCTGTTTTTCCCTATCTTTTTAGGCCAGAGAGGAATTTCAAGAAACTTCCACAACCAAATATGTCCAAAGAAGGTCCCTCAGAACTGTTTTATTTCAGTAACAAAAGCCTGTGAGTTTGTTGAATAATTTCTTATTTGTTCTCCTCAACATTTCACTTTCTAATCAGCATTTTCATTCCCAGCCTGACAAGCTGATTGATTATTTTTGTTATCTGTCTCAGAGCTTCATCACTGAATTTTGAAGAGAAGTTATGGGGTGAATAAATTCAAAAGATGGAGTGGTTGAAATTAGAAACCTTCAGATTTAAGACCAAATTACAAAACTTCATCTTTTTCTGTAACTTTAAACCATTATGCAGGAGCTGAAGTGCCTGGATTTGTATTCTCTAGAGCACAGCAAGGCCCAAGTGACGTTAAAAAGAATCTGTTTGAGCTTCCAAAGCATTTCACACCCACCCTGAGCAACTCTGACCCTTCCTTTTATCTCCATGAAGAGTTAAATTGAGATTATTTTGGCATAAGAGGGAAAACAGGAGACTGGAGATGTGGTTCTGTGTTGGTGACTTGAGTCCCCACCTCTCAGGAGATGGAAGGTGACATCCCACAGCCATGGCAGGATTTAGGAACTGCTTCTGTCTGGATCCCCCTGAGCACAGGGAATGCAGGAATTCACTCCATAAATGTTAACAATCATCCTGTTCATTTTTCTGGTCAAGTGACTGGCACCAGCTCCAGTAAATCTCTGTCTCATCAGCACTGCAGCTTTCCAAGGTGCTCTAAAACAGAGCTTTGTCACCAACAAAGTTTTGCAAGACTCCAGGATGGCAACACCCAAGATTTTGCCATCTCTGAATATGAAAAGGTTGCTTTTCCAGAGTTTTATAGACAATTACATGCTGGGAGCAGCACTGGTCCCCATCCACAGGTGATTTCTGTGCCAGGTGAAGGCACAGAGAGATGAGCAGGTGATTCACTTACAGCCAGAAACCTGGACAGCAGCACCTCAGGAAAACCCTTGGAGAAATCTGGGAAAAGATGGAGCAGGAATGATGGAGAACATGGGTTTTCTAAAAAGGAATAAATTCAGTTTTCAAATACTGCGGGCAGGATCCACTCAGCCTAAAAATAAAATCTCATTTACCCCTTTACCAAGGCTTAAAACTGGTAAGAAGAGAGCAAAAGCAGCTCTGTGATGGGATCCTGGTTCAGATCAGGTGAGTCTGTGAGGCCATCCAGAGATGGCTTCAAACATGTAATTTTACCAGCCCAACACCCCAAAATTTCCCACAAAACTACCAGGAAGCATTAATCACACTCAGCCTTGGGGCTGGACTGGGCTCTCTCCTCCCTCCAAAGCCAGAAAATAAAAATTCCTGCTATTCCCTACAGATGTTTGCACCAAAAATGTTACCAGAATAATTATTTTAGAAAGAAACAGCACAAGTGCCTTTGGCCAGTGAGAATCAGGTTGTTCAAACAAGACAGGATCCCTTTTAAATGTGGTTTTCAACCAAACAAAAAGCACTGAACAGAGGATGTATCACACAAATGCAAGATGAACTGAACTTCACAACAGATTTTTCCCTGCATGAATAAAATCTCTGTCCACACAGAATGTTTGTGGTGTTTCACATTAACTCAGAGCACTCTGATCTAACAAACGTGGCAAGCTCAGAAATGGGTGCCTGGAAACTTTATAATCTCCTTTCTGGAGTCATGTTTTTATTAGCAGGCTGTGCTTTCCAAAGCTGGAATAGATTTTATTCAGAATTTCTCCCCAGGAATGCCTGCTGCAAATGGTTTAATTTAAATGTCAGGGAGGGAGAGGATTTCACCTGAGCAATATTCAAAGGTTAGGACAAAGTGTCAGTGGAGATATTTTCTTAATGCCACTACAATGCCTGTGGAACCACCCACAGCTGAGAATCACCAAAAGCAGCTCTAATAAATTGAAAACTCTGTTAGAAGGTGTTTATACAGCGCAATAAATTTCTCTGTGAGTTGCTCAGCAGAGTGAGGGAATCTGCAGTTGGAGTGGAAAGCCCGTGGAGTTGTTGGGAACAGCTATTTTGAAACCCCAGCCAACACTCAGGCTCCATGCAAAGCCTCTGCTACAGAGAATTTGTGTCTTGAGCATTAATTCTCATGCCTGAGAAGTAGCCTTGCATATTTTCTCCTCATTTTGCACACCTGAGAACAATGAACCCCAAGGAGAGCAGCGATGCTCTGTAGGTTCAGCCGAGGTGATGAATTCCTCAACTCCACCAGAACAATAGGACACGTCTGACCCGCACCGCCGAAAGGGAGGATGAGCAGACATGCAAATCTCCCCTAATTACCTCTCTTTGTGAAAAAAACGGGCTAAATAATGGGTGGCAACTTCAGGGAGAAGCAATCAGTCAGTCAAACCACAGAGCGGTGGGAAGGTCACACTCTCACAGCCCAAACATCGCGGATTACAAGGACAATAAAGCATTAAAATTCCAAATGGCTGCTTTTTGACAGAGGATTTAATGAGAATGCAAGAAGAGACAGCAATCTGTCCTCAGAACAAAAACTGTGATGAGAACGCTCTCCTCTGAGTCTCCAGCGAGGGGAAGGATGTTCCTGTGCCAGGAGCATGAGGGGCTCAGCTCCTGTTCGCACATCCCACAGCTCAGGACACTCACCTGATCCACTGATTCGTCCTTCTCCCATTCCAAAAAAAAAATGCTGAGAGGTCTGGCCTGGCTTCTGATGCCGTTTGGTTTCTGCCTTTTTTTTCTTTTCTATGTTCTCTGTACTCTTTGCACACATATTTGTAGCTCTGGAGCCTACTATATTAATAGCTGGTTTTTCCAGTACTTTTCCATGGCCTTTCCCAAAGCAGAAACACAAAACAAATCCCAGAGCTCCAAGCCCCAGGGGGGTGCCAGGCCCTGTCCTGTCTTGGTTCTTGCTGGGAACCAAGGCCCAGAACAACTCTGAGGTTCATTTTCATAAACAAAGCCCAGCCAGTGCTGAGAGGGGCTCCAGAGAAGGGGCTGGATCAGGGGGGGAATTGAATCACCACTTGTTCTCCTTATTGGTGCTTTTAATCAATTCTGCTAATTTCCTAAAAGCTATAAATATGTACTCACCCCTGGAGGGGCTGGGCTTTTGTGGACACCTTTCCATAACTGCTCCTGAAGACCTTCCAAATAAAGATCCCCTTTTATATTACCTCCTTGCTAAAATGATCTCGAGTTTCTTTTCCAGGCTGGGGGAAAAGGCAACACTTCAGCCACGACTCCTGACTCCCACTGGGCTTCAGAACATCCCAGTTCTCCAGTGGGCAAGGAGCAATCAGGAAAGACACAGCAACATTTGCAAATAAGAGCTAAGCCAGCCTGGCTCAGTGATGAGACTTCACCCCCCAGAAGGTGGACACGGGGTTATTTTTCCTCTGGAACACTCCAAAACCCCTTGGAAGGAGATGCCAGAGCTCAGCCCCATCCCTTCAGAGGCAGCACAGATGGGCTGAGCAGGGAGCATGGCTTTGGTGGCTCTGGTGGCCGTGTCCTGTCCACTCCCCACCCAAAAGCACCCCAATGACCCCTGCAGCTCCCAGCTCCCCTCCCTGAGCTCCAGCAAGGACCTCCAGAGTCCCAGATGGCATTTCTGGATTTAACAACCCTTGTCAGGAACGTGCCTGATGATTTCATTCCCTGGGAAAAGCAGCATTTTTAACATTCCCAGCATTTCCGAGCTGATGCCCCTCAAACACAACCAGGAGAGCAGCAGCTCCTGAGTGTGGAAGTGTCTGACTGCTCTGGGCTCCTCTAAAGGGCCTTCCAGCAAGGATTTAAGAAGTCTGGCTTCTTCTAAGAATAAAAAAAAGATTTTTTTTTTTTTGGGGGGGGGGGGGGTAGTTTGGATTTTTTTGTTTGTTTTTGGTTTTTTGGTTGGGTTTCTTTTGTGGGGGTTTTTTTGTTTTTTGGTTTTTTTGTTGTTTATTTTTTGTTATTGGTTTTTCTTTTGTTGGTGGGTTTTTTTGTTTGGTTGGGTTTTTTTTTTTTTTGTTTTTTTTGTTTGTTTGTTTTGTTTTGTTTTGTTGTTTCATTCTGTTTTGGGGTTTTGTTTTGAGAATCTATCCCAAACCATTACCAGTTTTTGGTAAGTGGCACATAAATAACACGCCTTGCTCCGAGGTGGTTACACCTTTAATGTCCCCATCATCGCCACCACAAGCAGATATAACAAGTCCCCCTTTCCACCTTTAAAAAATAATCAGGATATCGTGGAGTTTTACCACTGAATCCCCTCTTTTCCCCCCTCCTTTAGCACCTCCAGCCCCACAGGATGCAATAATTTCTATGCAAATGCTGGATAAGAGAAACAGAACTTCTCCATCCCCTGCCTTTCCTGGGGGAAAGCAATCTGCTGGCTCTGTTTGGAGAGGCAGGGGAAGCACTGAGCTGCAGGATTTATCTGATATTTATGGGTTCTGCATCATTTACATATTCATGGCTCAATTCTTGTGCAATTCTGGAGGAGCTGGAATGGCCGGAATTCCATGGCCAGGAATGATGGGAGGTGACTGGTGCAAACCCCACTCAGAAGATCTCAGATATTTCTTTCAGAAGCCTCAAAAAACCTCTTTAAAGCTCGTGGCAGCTGGGAGAGAGGAACATTTAATGGCAAAGTGCTCCAAATTGCCCGTTCTCCATGGGCTGAAGCACTCAGTTAGCATTTGGGGCTAAACCACGAGGAATTGGCCTGCTCACAGCTGTGCACGAGGTCACTTTGCTGTCCCCTCCTGCTCAGGACTGGAAATGTGGCAGATATGGATAATAATGAACGGGAATTATCAGCAGAGAGGGCTGCTGTCATCTCCATCACCCTGCAAAGCAGCTGCTGGTTCCTCAAGTAGGGAAAATCCTGCTGCTGAGGCAAATATCCCACATCCTCTGGACAGCTGCTGGCTTTAGGCTCAAAAATCCTATTTTTAAACTATTTCATTCCCTTTTTTTTGTGATCCAAAGTGTCCCACTGGGGAAGGAAGGAGAGGCTCTGCCCAGGCTCACACAAAGCCTTCAATACTCCTCCCTGAACACACAAGCCAGGCTGGAGTCAGTTCAGCCCAGCTGCCAAAAAATCTGTTTGTCCTAAAAAAATTAAACTGCCTGGGAAAATTATAAACACTCAGGAAATTTATTTATGAGAACTTCTGAATTAATGCACAGGGTGCTGATCTCAGCACACACTCCAGAGTGTCAGACATGAAAACTGAGCTGTACTTGGCAGCTTTTTCATATCTCTGCCCAAATACTGAAAGCAAATAAATAAATAAACAAGCTGAACCCTTTGTAGAAGAACAAATGTCTCAATCACTGCTCCCAGGGAGCTTCTGCACATCCTGCACTCACACAGGTGCCTCGATCTGCTCTCGTTTTCAAAGCTCAGCAAGAAGCAGCTCTAAGAGTTTCAAGAGCTCCGAGAGAAGAAGCTCCAGGGGTTTTATCTCTCCAAACACCACTGGCATTCCAAATTCTCCTAAAAAATTCTCTACTGGGAGGATGGGGAGGCCCTGGGATGGAATTCCCAGAGAAGCTGTGGCTGCCCCTGGATCCCTGGAATGTCCAAGGCCAGGCTGGTCAGGGTTTGGAGCACTCTGGGACAGTGGAAGGCGTCCCTGCCCATGGCAGGTGAATTGTTAAGGCAGAAATTAAAGAATAAAATCCTTCACCTTTTAAGATAATGAATGCAGGTAGAAAAAAAAGTTCTCTCAGAAATAAGATTTTCTTCAAGCAAGAACTGCCCAAAGGTATTTCCATGGGAATTCCTATTTCCTGTGGTTTCTACACGAAAACTGATAACTGCAAATTAAGATGTTAAAAAACGTCTCCTAAAATAACTCCTAAAGATGTAAAAAAAAAAAAAAAAATCTTTATATTAAATTTAGCAGATTATTTTTTTCTTTCTTTTCATCAAAGCCCTTGCTTGTACTTCACCTGAACTTTCTCATCTCTCTCATCTTCTCCGTGGGGAGTGAAATGAAACCCAACTCATTGTTTGGGGCTGATGAAGCACCTCAGCCTCCCTCACCAGGCTCACATTCATAACTCAGCCCTACCTCTAACGAAAACAAAGAAGTAAAAAAAAAAAAAAAAAAAAAAAAATCAATGCAGAGGTGTCATTACCTGAGGAAATAAATACAGGAAAAAAAACCCCTTTTTGCAAATGAAGAAGAAATAAAGTGAAGCAATGCCTGAGTCAGCAGCCTGGAGCCAGCCTCCCTGCTCCCTTTGTGGCTTCTGCCTCCACAGGTGTCTCTTGGATTTTATTTTCCTGTCTTTCCTGCTTTGCTTTGGTTCATTTTGGTGTCAGATGTGCTGAGTCAGCAAATCCTTCCATCGACCTCGATATTCCACTTTTCCTGCAGCTGGAGAACCCCAGCCCCTGTTTTTTGGGCAGAGCTGAGCCCTGCTCCAGCTGTTTGGAACGGCTGCGGGTGCACTTTGCCAACCTTGTGGGAATCCAGCAACATCAGCCTAATTAAAACCATTGTTGTGTTTCTTTTGCCAGGCTCTCCCTTTTATCTGCACCACAATGATTTTGCCTCATCACTTCACCAAGCGTCTGTGGGTGGGAGCAGTGAGTGATAGATTCAAATAATGAGGCTCTAAACGACTACAAAAGACTTTACAGGGCTGTGAATCATCCATCTCCAGTGCTGCATTATTCAGGAATTAATGCAACCCTATAAATGAATAATGATTTAAATGTACTTTTAAAAATTGTTAATGCTCCAGCACTTTTTTTTCCCTTCTCTTCATAATCAGAAAATTGATTATGACTACGGCTAGACCTATGTTCTTAATTGAACTGATGTAATGGGGATATAGAGAAAGCTTCGCAACGACGGCGGAAATGGAAAGGGTTCCAGGAGACTGGAAATGGGTTTGTAACCTGCAGAATTCCCAAGCCAAACTCAGCTGATTTCAGAGGGAATTAACACCAAAAAAACCTCCTGGAAGGGCTGCAGGGTCTAGAGAAAACTGAATTATTGCCAAAGCTGAGTAAAGAGATCCAAAATAGACCGGAATGTATGTTGAACAGTAAGGATAAGGATCACAAGGATAAAATGAGCACAGAAGATTTTTCACTCGTTATTTGTTTTCCCACGTTTTTCTTTTCCTAAAAACCAAGTTGTTAGGAGAATCCTAAAGCCAGGAGATGTATGAACAGCAGGAACAACACAAACTGATTTCCAAGTGTTTGTCTGAGGATGATTCCCACTTGGATTATCTAATGAACAACAGAGGGTGAATACAACACAGTGGGGTTTATGAAATAATCTATTTTCCAGGAAAGCTGTGGCTGCCTCATCCCTGGAAGTGTCCAAGGCCAGCCTGGATGAGGCTTGGAGCAACCTGGGATAGTGGAAGGTGTCCCTGCCATAGAAAATGGGTGGAACTTGAGGATTTTAAACTCTCTTCCAACCCAAACCTTTCTGGGATTTTATGATTTCCCTCCCCTCACTGGGTTTTCATGTTTAACAATGATGATGCCAACCACCTTGACAAAGAGATTCCAAACACAGAGGTAGAGACAAAAGCCCCAGAGAACGGCTCTTGATCCTTCAGGAATCAAGGGTGATCTGACAACTTTGGTCTTGCCCAGTTGATCCTACTAAAATCTGAATTATTCTGGTTTTAGGAGGGTGCAGGATGGGAGTGAAATCCTGGCTCTGTGCATTTTTACTGAGGCCTATCTGAGCAATGCATCAGCTCTTCTTCAGGCACACTTTTAAAATAGATATTATGTAAATTATTAAATGCTTTTCTGTTCAGTTCACACTGGGAATTTTTCAGGAGCAGACCAGAGATGAGAAATCGTTCTCTTCACACAAAAGCAAGTGAAATGTAACAACTGTCTCCACCAAAAGGCTGTCGAACAAGGTTTTCTCTTGTGCAACAATGAAAGTCTAGTGGATCTGTTATTTAGAGCTCCACTCAGACACTTCAAAGGCTCTCCAGCCCCAGAAGATGGTTTCAATAAAGCCATCTTTCACCAGGACTGGTTTATATTCTGCAGCTCCCCATTAAATAATCATAAATTAGTGATGCCGTAAAGGACACGAACTCTGCTGAGGCCACAGCCACAGATGTCCCCTCATTAAAACCCTGTACAAATCCCTGCCTGGAGCTGCAGGACTGAGATTGTCCCAAAACCTCAGAGAAATATTGCCACCAACCCAGCAAACCCTCAGTTAATCCTTCCAATCCCTTGGATTTGGTTAAAATCCCTACTTCCATTCCCAATCACCTGGAGCTGGATAAATTCCCCACTTCCATTCCCAATCACTTGGATTTGGTTAAAATCCCCACTTTCATTCCCAATTCACCCTACTGATAAGCTGGGAGCTCCACATTCCTGCCCACATGATTTCCCAGGCTAAAACCAACATTCCCATTGTTCCTCTTTGACTGGAGGGCTGCAGGAACACTGGGAATGTCACTGATCCCTTGGGATGGGGATAATTTCAGGGATAACCCATAGGAACCTGGCACTCACCCAGCACTGGTGACAATTCCAGCTGTGGAGAGACAAATCCTGCTCTGGGTCATGTTTAATACTCCAAGGGAGGTTTTGACAATATTCAGGCACACAAACAATGACCAAACCTGCTCCTTTCTCTGTTAAATGCCAAGAAATATTCCCAAGTCTCAAACTTGATGCTTGTATTGAGCCAGACAAAATTTCTTGAATTTACTTTAATCACGTCCAGATTAAATTTTTCAAAGGTGGTGAAGAAGAGAGGTTAAATTTTCAATTTTTAATAGATTTAAAGGCAGAGAGGTTGTGACTCTTAAGAGCTTCCCCCCCTTAAAAGTTGAAAAATCTTGATCTCAATGATACATGTTGGCCAACTAATGAAAAACAAATCTCTCATCTCAGTACTGGAGAGGATCTTCAGTGTTTCCTCTCACAGGACAAAGAGTTAAACCACAGACTGAATAGTTAAACTATAGACTAAATAGTTAAACTACAGACTAAACAGTTAAATCAATACCACCAAATTCATGGTGCCTGCCATTTTCCAATTGATTCAATTTCAATTTTTTGTGCCTTTTTTTCTCTCCCCACAGTGTTTCTTTCTCTATTTTTTTATTTATCAGCAGTGATTTCTGACTGTCTTGAGTGAGCTCATTCATTAGGAAAACAGCAAACTCCTAGCAATGTACAGGAATTTTTTGGAGTTTACTCCAAACCCAAAATGGAAACGAATTCTCCTGCCATTCAATATCAAGGAATTCACAAAAAAAATCCTAAAGTACCTCACAGCCCCCAAATCCACGTGCGTTTTGTGTCCTAAATAAAGTCATTAATTAAACTAGGGGATATTCCATTTTACACAATTAACTTTAAAGATTCATACCTCAAACAGATCAAATCTTGCTCTCCCTGATTTTTACAGTGTGCTGTGTTGATACTTGGTAGCAAACATTCTCAGAGATTTTATGTAAACATAATCCATGTTTTGCTAACTGGCCAAGGATTGTTTTGTTCCTTTGGTATTGTTTGTCATTCCTTTTCCTAAGGCGGAGAAGGTTGATGGACTGTGTTTCTCACCTATGGAATTGGAGAGGTGGTAACCTTATTGTCCAATCCATGATTGTATATGAAAAGGTATAAAAGTAAGAATAAAGAGAGGCTGGGCTCTTCTTTTCTCCTGCCCAGCCTTGGTTGATCTGTGACCTGACTGTCCAGCCATGTGACACCCGTATTTTCAGGATAAATGGGAATGTGGTTTTTATTTTATAAACTCACCCAGGAGGAGACCGGAGCAATAAGCAACAAACCCAACTCATTTAGGGCCCCCTGGACACGCCAATGGAATGGAACTGTCCTGATCTCCCTCACTGAAAGCTGCCAACCTTAAAATAACTTTGTGGTCCTGGTTTTTACAAATTCCAGGTCTGAGTTCTGAAGATCTGATCTCCAAATGTGCAGGGAATGCTTCAGCTGAGCCTCGTACCATTAAACAGGGATTGCCACAAGCCATGAATTATTCTCTTTTCAATGCTCAAGACTGACTAAGGTGCCAAGTTCTCAATTTAATTAGGGAAATTCTCCGTAAGAGATGGATTTCAGTCAAGTCCTGTTCTCTCAGCTTCACTCAGGTTTCATCCTTCCCATCAGCCAAACAAATACTCTCAGCTTTGTTCTCTCAGAAATCATCTCATGCAGATAAAACAAATTATTCCATTTTACACACTTATATTTATCTTGAAAGATGCCTTCAAATCCTTCTCTGCCTGGCTGGGACACCCCTTGTTTTCCTGAGTTTCCTAAAGGAAAAGCTTCCCAAAACAGAGGGGTTAAAGGACATCAACCCCCAGCCCAAACCACTTCACCTTCCACCTCAATTCCCCAAATTCTGCCAATATAGAAGGAAATCATCTGCGGAAGAGCTGTTCCAAAGAGGGGCAGGGAACTCCATCAGGGAGGAACAAATAAATTCATTACACTGAGGGTTTAAAGTAAAAAATTCTACAGGTAATTTCTGTATTAATCACGGGTTTAGACAAGAAATTCTCTTCTCTTTGGAAGGATTCAGACATTAAACTTTGATTATTCTTTCTCTGCATTTTCCTCCAGCCACTGGAGAAGTCACTGGATCCTCATGCAAGTTCCACCCTAAACTATGGATTTGCTGCCATTGATTTGTACGAGTGTAACTGAGGAGAAATACATCAACTTGATTAAAATGACCCATTTTTATTGACTCTGCCTGGAATGAATTTTCCTGCAGCTGAACAAAAAGAACATTTGTACAACCTGAACTCCTCCCATAGTGCAGAATCAGAAGCAGAAAAACGCACAAATAACTTTGAACTCAACAAGCTCAGCCACAGCTGCAGAAATGATATTTTGCCTAAATTATTTTTCCCAAGTTTGAGTGTATGTATTGCTGTTACAGCAATATCCATGCCACAAGAAAGTAAATTAGAATATTATTTTACAATTATGAACCTTGCAGTTATGGTCACAGCTGGGGAGTGATTTTAGTCAGTTATGGAATAGGCAGGGCCTGGGATTCTTAGATTTGAAAAGTGGTGCTTAAGATTAGCTCAAGAATTGAAAAAAAAATCAGGACCCACACAAGTTTTTAACACAGGAAAACATCATAATATAAAATTCATAATACAGAATTCATAATAGAGAATTCATAATATAGAATTCATAATAAAGAATTCATAATAGAGAATTCATAATAGAGAATTCATAATAGAGAATTCTATGAAAGGCTGTAAAGAACTTAAGAACAGATACACACAAACTCTACTGCTTTTCCTGTTTGTGTGAAATTAGAGATACCAATTTCATTCCCAGGAACTGGACTTATCCCTGAATTCCCCATTTCTTGGGTTTCATAAATCATTTTTTTTAACTATTTGAGCAGTTTGAGTTTTCTAAAACTTAATGAGTGGTAAGGGGCATTTAAACTCTGATTTATTATATTCCTGAATGACACAAGCATTACTTTCCCAAAGATGGAATGAAGTTTTTGCCATGCTGGGTAGGAGTTTAGCCAAGTTATCAGGGCCTTTTCTAGGACCTGCAAATTTTGGTGAGATCCTTTTGTGACATGTCCATAATTCTGCACACTTTAAACACAATTAGCTGACTGATCATGCACATGTGAGGAATCAATCCAAATCGCACCTTATAAAAATCCTTCTGTTGAAGAAATGAATAAAATTACTTAAAATAAAGAATCTCCAGCACTGAGGCAGTGACCTGGAGGCACAAAGTCACGGAATGGTTTGGGTTGGAAGAGCTCCATAAAATCCAGGAGCTCCTTCCCTGGATATCTCTGCTGTTCTATGAGAGCTGTGATGTGACTAGAAAGCATGCACAAAGCGAGTATCCCAGCCTTCTTCTGCTGTTGTGTTTTTGTTTGCTGTTCAGCTGGACTGAAATCTGGGAGCAGGATCAAGCAGAGGAGGGTGGAAGTGTCATGGAAGTTACTTCCACACTCCACTGGGCATCAGCTCATGGAGAAGCACTTGTGTAAAGTGGTATCCAGCATGCTTTTGCCTGCTGGCTTGCTTGTTCTTGCCAATAAGCAGCAAGTTGAAATGAGCAGTATATGCACTCTGAATTCCTTTTCATTGCCAGTAAGCAGGTCCAGAAATAGAGGGGAATGGGAAAAGGTCCTCTGGAATATACAACAGTTGAATATGTAGCAAGGTAAGCAAATCCATGGAACAACTTTTGTATTGCTGTTCTTACATCTGGGCAGACTACTTTATCATATGCTAAGAGCAGAGTCATAGACACACAACATCAGCTGTAACACCTCACTACGCCAGAATGCTTCTCCAGAAACACATTCTGGACAATTTCCTCTGGAGTCCAGGAGTCTCAACAAAAATATTTCTGCAGTGGTTTGACAACTGGAAGGTTGCTAGTATTGGCACAGTGTGAAGAGAGAGATGCATTTTACTGCTGCAATATTATGTAACTGCTCAGGCAGGAGGAATCTCAGTTCTGGTGAAGTCAGCATCTTTATGGGAATTTTCCATAGTGTCAATTCAGAGGAATGACCCTCTTCCTCTGTTGGGAGGTGGCACCCTTGCTTAGAGGTGGTAGGGGCAGGGAAGCGTGGTAGCCTGCCAGCACCCAAAGAGTATGACAGCAGCACATCTCTGTTAGGCAGGGCCAGTGGTTGCCTTCTCTTTGTAGCCATCTCTAGTGGAGATTCTCAGTCTGGGTTATTCTCCGTCTGCTAATACTAATAAAAGCCTCATGGTCAAGAAGCAGGGCCACTTTCCTCCCCACCCTCAGATCCCTTTTTGTTGACTGCATCCTTCAAATCTTTCTCAGTTCTCTGGTAATCTCCCCACAGTCATTGTTGAGTCAAGCTAAACATATGTTCTTTTACTTTCCCCTTGTAAATCAACTCTTCTGACCCTTTCATCATGTTTTACTGCTCTCCTCTGAACCCTGTTCACTTTGGGCATGTTTCTATCTGTTGGATGCTGAAAGCAGAATATAACCCCTCAGCTCTGGATGCTGCCTGGCTGCAAAGGGCTGTTACCTCCTGCAACACCTCAGGAGGATGAAGAAAGGGACCTACTGCTGCAGGAGCTGTGAACTGTTGGTTGTCAGCTCCAGCTTTTGCAAACCAGGCAGCTGCCTTCATCCTCCTGGGCTACCCAGTGCTCTCCACCCAAGAGGTTTCCTCTGTCCAGCTGTGGCAGATTTCCATGGACAGAGCAAAGCTGCCTTTCCCACTGCTGCTGCAGATGGTGTTCACCAGAGCCCGTCCCAGCACTAGGGCTCAGCCCAGTCCCACTGCTGGCACCAGCAAGGGAGGCTGCAGGAGGAGAGGACCCGCTTGCATTTAATAGCAGCCACTCCTTGCCTTTGCAACAACCACAGCCTGGCTGTGGAGGCAAGGTTCCACCAGCTTTTTGTCCTTGCCATAATTCATGGCCTGCTTGCATATGAATTTATGGTCTGTCACTGCCAAGCCTCCTTCAGTTTCAGTGTTTTATGCGTTTTCCTCTCTCCCTTTGCATATCTGTTGCAGATCACTTATTCTTTTCCCCTTCCACATTCCCCTTGCAATATTCATCCAAGGGGGAGCAAATTTCTTTTTCACTCCAGAATGCAGTCTCGGCAGGTCTATTGGTCTTCCTTCCCTCTCCCAGCTTTCTGCTGCTTGCAACAGCTATCACTTCAGGACCTAAAGAGCATAAACAGAAATAAGTAAGGGAGAATCACCAGTGCAGCAGTAAGAAATGGCCAGAGGAATGAGGCTTAGAGGCTGGTTTTGTGGGCAGCATTAACACAGTGCACAGCCCTGGCTGCAGAGCTACCACCACGGCCTGAAATGATGATGTGGTTGTAATGATGCCTCTTTCTGTGGGGCAGCTCATCTGTCTTAAGCTCTGTAAAATGTTTTTCTTCATGAAAACATATGTTTCTAGTTCAAGGGCACTATGAGAGGACATAGGAAGTCTACAAGGTCAGTCCTATGGCTGCACAGTTTGAATCATATCTTTAGGAAACCTAGTACAAGAGCTGGAGATGCTGGGTAGCTGTGGGAAAGTTTTGTTTTCTGACTAAATGCATCTGCCACTGGTGTTTTCACAGCTTTCAAAATTAGATGGCACTTGCAAATATCCATGTCTCTTAATGCAAAATCTTTATGGATGCCTGTATCTGAAGGAAATTTTCCCTGCAGGTTATGGTTGCAAATGATTGCTGATTTGTGAAACTCACGCCCCTGATAAAAAGTGGTGGGCAGGTGGGGCTCTTTCAAGTCTTTCTCCCTGGAAATTTGAAGTGATTCATTTTATAATCCAAATGTTTGTCCCTGAGCCTTCTGCTAAATTTCCAATCTCGCATTCCATCTGCATTCCAGCTAACACCAGCAAACCCCCACCAGTGCCTCCAGAGCCCAAGGTCTCCCAGCCAATCTAAAAAATACCAACCTTGAGGTGGTTTTGCTTGTGCTACCTGGCAGGTGACACTGCACTTGAGGCACAGCTGGTGTAGTGATTTAACCCCAGCTGGCACCATGCAGCAATTCACTCACCCCTTCCCAGGCAGGGAGGAGAATCAGAAAGCGATAAACATAGTGGGTGAGATAAGAAGAGTTTAATAATTGGGGGGAAAATAATAATGCTACTAATAAATACTAATAATACTGATAATAACTGTAAAGTAAAGGAGAGAGTGAAAGGAATAAAACAAGAGAGAAACAAGTGATGCACAACCAAATTGCTCACCACCTGCTCACTGATGCCCAGACTGTCCCTGAGGAGTGATCGGCCAACTTCAGACCAACTTGCCCCTGTTTATGTACTGAGCACAATTTTCTGTGGCATGGAATATCCCTTTGGCCAGACTGGATCAGCTGTCCTGGCCATGCTCCGTCTCCCAGCTTGTTCTGCAACTCCTCAATGACAGATCATGGGAAATTGAAAAATCTTTTACTTAGAGTAAGCACTACTTAGCAACAACTAGAACATGAGTGTGTCATCAACATTATTGTCATACTAAAGCCAAAACACAGCACTCTAGTAGTTCCTGGGAAGAAATTAACTCTGTCCCAGCTGAAACCAGGACACTGTCCTCTGGAGAGGGGACAGTACAGTTGCCTGTGCAACAAGGATGCATCCAAGCCAGTGTCATGGTCAACAGGCTGATAAATAAGGGATGAACAGTGCCTAAAACCCAGTGGTATACCAGGGAAAGCAGGAAGAGCTGCTCACTGACTGTCACAGCCATTGTCAGGTGTCTTGCACAGGACTGAGTTTCATAGACTAGTGTTGAAGAAAGGTGAGGTAGTTAATCTTCTAATTGGTGGCCTTTTGCAGAACTCTCAGTACCTTGGTGGGCCCTCACTGGCAAAGTAAATACCCATGTGTGCAACAGGCAAGCACACATGCAAAATCACACAGGTGCAAAATTATGAGCTTATACGTGAGGCATTACATGGCTCATCAGTTTGTGGGTGGAAAATAGAGGTCTCTGCTCCTCTATTTCCACGATACAGCAAAGAGGTGTCTGCCATAATTGGGTGACCAGGTATTCTTCTGGATTCTCAAGGATTCATGTCATGTTAAGCCACCTGCCTCAGGGAGTCACAGAGCGCAGGGCAGGCTTGGTGGGAAGGTAGTTCTGGGCCATAGAGACTGTGCAGTACAACACGTGTTACAGCTTCTTGTGCTACAAGTTTTCTGTGCATTTTTAGAAAGGCAAAATGAGACTAAGATTTAATCAAAGCACTTATTAGGGCTTTGTAAAGAGTCAAGATGGAGCTACATTTTCTGTTTTGTGGGTATACACTAATTATTTGCTACTTATTTGCAATTCTGCCTTCAGATATGTTTACTGTTGTCCCAGGTGCTCTTCAAAGACAACATCAAAGATGGGACCCCACCACCGAACCACTAGCACATCCTTAAAATGGCCCTGAGGATTCTCCCATTTCTCTGGTAATGCTATTGCTTACTAGATCATGTTCTGTACACACAGTCCTATTAGCAGAACAGGACCTAATTTGTTTCTCTTGGCAGCAAATCAGAGCTACCAGAGTTCCAGGGTTCATGCTGAGTTAACATCAAGTTCCCTACTCTGCCTGTAACTGAGAATTCAGTTGTTACTGAATTTCCAGAAAAAGACAGAAAAAAAAAAGAGGGGGGGATTAGGGGGGAAGTCTAAGAGAAAAGGAAATGTAGCTCATATTTTCTGCACAACAGTTTGGATCATTGTATTTGGAAAAATAAATCTACTTGCTACAAAAATGTGCAATCCCCTGTGAAATGGGGTGTGTATGTGTGTGGCTTCGGATTCTGGGGCTAGTTTAAGAGATTTCTCTTTAGCAGCAGTGCTTAGCACACACTGGTAACAGGTTAGGCATGTCCATTTTGAAACTGGGGCTGTCTAGGGAAGACTGAATGGAATAATTGATTTTTTTATCAGACACAATAATTGAGGAAAAATGGAAAAGGAAAGCTCAGGGGAAGAAGGGCCTGGGAATTGTGGTAATACAAAGTAGAGGAATCCCTTGGGGACAGATCATATCAACTGAAGTGGAAGAAATATATAGGCTTTTCTGTCCTTCTGGCCTCTTGTAATAGCAAAATGAAGAGGAGAGCTGGGAGTATGAAGGGAAGAATAAAGTCAACTTTTTCTCTTTTTCACTCCACTTTCAGTTTAACTCTCTGCTGTCTTGTGCAAGTGAAAGTAAAATGGGATGTCCTGCCTTTCTTCCTCTGATTGATGGGTTGGGAAACTGTAATGCTCCAGAAAAACAATAGCAGTTCAGTAGGTTCAAGGCTAATGGGAAAGAGGCAGGCCTAGTGAGTCTGGGTTTGGAGTTTGGAAGACGCTCCTTGCAGAATGTCTTACAAGAAGCAGCTCATGCCACCTCCTGAGAAGCATTTGAAGAAAGTGTGGACAGTCTGCATCAAGGAAAAACCTCCATAAATGTAGAAAAATGTCTGCAAAACATCAGGAAAACTTGGCAAAAGCAACTGTCAATTTCCCTAAACTCTGCAGCCTCCAAAACCCCTTTTAGTGATTTATGGCACCTTACAATATCCCAGGTTACAAAGATGCACTGCCTTCCCTTGGAGAAACCTGTCATACTAAGTACCGTACTATCATTTCCTGGTCAAGTTTTCTGACACTTTCTAAATGAATTGATTTCTTTATCCCTTCTTATGTTTCTCTTCCTTCCAGTAATTTTGCTGTCCCGCTTTTACATCTCTCTCCTTATCAGAAATGATCCTACTTACTTTTAGTCACTGCTTAGTGAACTCGTACAAACTTTGCTCTTTCCACCTTTTCTTCTAATTAGATGTCTCTACTCTGGTTATCAATACATATTGATACATAACCAGAGCTCTGTCAATACCTTTTGGGTATAGAAATGCCCAGAACAGAGAACAACAGCTTAGGTGTGGCATCCTTAGAGAATAAAGAGCATGGCTGGCTACTGCATAATCTGTACAGTGCTTCTGTGCACACACAAGGGATTGGCATTGTCTTGCCAAAGTCATCTGCAATTTGCCCTCTATTATAGCCCATAATGCTCCAGTGTTGCAGCTATCTTTCCCATTAAGCACCTGTGGTTTGGGTTATTTTCCTCCTCCCTCCCTGCTCTCAGATAATAACTTTTTTTCCCCAAGCTTAATGTTTCACGTGAGTGATTTCTTCCTGTTGTTTCAATTTCTCCAGCTCCCAGTTTGTTATTTCTTCTCTTTGTCTGCCTTTGAAAGCAGACTCTCACATCCTCTCTACTCTTTCCCCCCACCTATTCCACATCTTAAATGAAGATATTAATAAAACCAGAATAAACAATGGAACAATAAGAGTCTTGCTGCAACACCCCTCCTGATGCCCCCTTTACTGGGCACATGCACCGGGCATGACTTGCAGGCAACGTTTGTGCTTTGTTACATCCCCATCTATGCCTTCATGGATTTGTTTTGCCACTGTAAGGACTCACAAGTTGCTCTACTAAATTCCCTCCTCCCCAATGTGTGCAGAACTGCATTTGGTGCATTTCCTTTTCCCATCATAATAATTTTAGCAAGTGTGTCAGGAAAGCAAGCCAGCATGCCCTGATGTGCTCAGTCATTTCCCATCGCTCCTAACCCACAGTGCTCCTGTATTCCTCGCTTGGCAGCCCACTTGCTTTGCTTGTGCTCCTTAGCTTTGCTTTACGTTTATCTCCAAAACCTTTCCCAGTTCCCCAAATGCCAATATACAGCCTTAACCTGAGGTGTATGCAGCCCTTTGCTGTTCCCTTCCACGCTCACTGCAGTTTATAGGACCGGAGCCTCAGCTGCTATAAATTGTTATAGCTCCACAGAAATCAACTGAGCAATGTGATTTGTTCAGCAGCTGGACATCTGGCTGGGATTTTATGAAAGACCATTTGCCTGGACTGCAAATAGGGCATTAAAGATCCCTAGGGCCAAGTGAGCTTGGGGAATGAAGGAGGGAAAAGGAAAAAAAAAAAGAGATACCATGGAATAGGCCAGCTCTAGCAGCCAAAAGAGCTGGAAAAGAGCCAGATGAGACAGAGAAGATCATAAGCATAGACTTCTTTACCTTGAAAATGCCATTTATTGTACTCCTGTTGCGGTGGTTTGGAACCAGAGGACTTCCGGACAGGTTCCATGGACAGAGGGTTTCCCCCCGGAGCTCCCAGGGGCAGCAGTTGGACCACCAATCCATGGACCCCAAGCTCCTGCTATTGGTTACTGGACTTGTCTGTTATGTTTCCCCGCTCTGGGAAATTCCCTGTCACTCCATAGTTCATTCGTTGTTCTCTCTGTTCCCCTCCCCTCCCTAAACCCCATTTGATCATGTACCCCAGCCCCTCCCCTGTATTGTCCCCCGCCCTCATCCTATTGGGTGTTGTTCCTCCCTTAAATACCGATGTAATAAGCTGCTCTTGGCTCTTGGTCCACGTGCTCCCTTTGGAGGCAATAAACCTACCGAAATCACATACCAAGAGACCTCCTTCTCTGGTAGTTCTTTGCGGTCTCATCAAGCTCCGGGGGCAACATCTCCCCGGACCGGGAGGCGGACTGGCTGTGCTCATAGTCAGCACTCCGAGGAAGTCTTCCAGATCGCGAACGGCATCCTAGGATAAGGCTAGCTCTCTGCCGCTGGTACTAAGGTGGGACCGAGCAGAGAACGCAACATACTCCCTGCAGAGATTTCTCACCTCCATATTTTGATGGTCCACCTAGTCCTTCTACAAGGAAGTATTGGGTCACATCCCATTCTCTTGTATTGGGTCACATCCCATTCTCTTGTATTTCAGCAGTAGTATTGGGTCACATCCCATTCTCTTGTATTTCAGCAGTATCTCTCCTCAGGTAGCAAGATCTACATGCACAAGGTGCTGTACATGTACAAAAAGACCAAAAACTTATCTTAGAAACCTGCACACCACCTGCTGCCAGTGGATACAGGCTGGGAGCAGAATACTGCTATTAAAATAGAGCATGGGCAACTGGAAAGGCAGTGAGCCTTGTCCTTAACACAGGGAAAGTTGACCTCATGGGCTCCTGACTCCTCTACCTTCTTCAGGTCCCATCTTTTCACACTGCCCCTTTTCTTTTGGTTAATATCCTCCTTTTGTTTGAAAACAACAAATCTGTTGGGCTGCATTGCTTGGAACAAGACAGCAAATTACAGTAATACCATGATGCCTTGTGTCAGTGGCTAACACTGTGTCCTCATTTTGAAAGAGGAAAATGGGAAGCAGGAAAACCCATCAAAAGGAGAATGCTTTGAGAAGGACTGCCCAGTGCATAACCTGGCTGCTGTTTGTGAAATCTCATGGCAACTCTCCTAGAGAGCCAGAAATCACTCAGCTTGTCCTAGTGGAGCCACAATAACTCAGCGCATGCCTTCCCTTAGCTCAAGACAAGGTGCCCTTGCTGAGCCCTTGCAGGCAGAGGTCTGAGCAGAGATCAGTGCCCTCTGGCTTGTCACCAGCCCCGTGTGCCAGCAGGCAGCTGCTGGTGACCCTGAGCAGAAACTCTTGCCCTGGAAAGGGGCCTCTGCTGCTCACCTCTAAGAAACACTTTGTACTTGAGACGGGGAAAAGCTGAAGCTTCTAGCAATGATTAGGAAAGCACTGAGGCGTATAAGCTGTTGGGTTGTTGGTCATTTGGGCAGTCCCCAAGAGGCATTTGTGTGGATGGGAGGGTGAAAAATGTGCCTTACACAACATGTGTAAATGGCAACTAATTTTTCTTTTTTTTCCTTGCTTTTTTTTTCTTTTTCCAGAGTGCAAAAGGCCTATAAAACAATTAGAGCTTAAAATTGGACTCCTGGCAGAGAAGGAGAGAGGGAGTTTATGCCTTGTTAAGTGTAATCAGTCTGGTGATAAGGGGACAATTTCAGCTGTGTGAGATATAATTACATCATAAACTCCACATTACAAACAGGTCAAGCAGAGGTGAAAAGGTAAAGAGGGAATCAACTGTGATGCCCTTTGGGGGACGTGGCAGAGGAGACTTTTCTGGACTCCATTTCCCAGAGAAACCTCTCCAGCTGGAATGGGAGCTGTGAGCATGCAGGAAAGGCATGCTGGCACCTCAGGGCTACTGCCTGCCCTCATTCTGCCAGGCAGCTGGATGGGGTGCCTTGCCACGGCCACACCTGAGGTCTCACATCTGCCAGCTGGACTGGAATCTTACTTTGGGCAAGTTAAATATTAATCATGTTTCAGAAAACAGACAAACATTTCTTTGTGGCCTGAAGCTGGAGGAGAGCGTCTGTGACTTCGCTGCCAGCTGAATTTAGGATGACAGCCAGCTACAAAGACAAAGAAGGCACAAATAACCCTCCCAGGCGGCACTGGCACACCTGAGGCTGAGGACACAGTGCCTGTTTGCAGGGACAGGGGCTACAGGACAGCTCAGCACCGAGCTGGAGAGAATGTGGTGCCTGAACAGGTGTGGGAATGCTGCTCTGGAGCCCACTCTCCAGTGGTCCTAGACCTCCAACAGGATCCTCAAGGTGTCTCATCAACGGAGTGGTAGTGCAGAGCTCAGCAGCAGCTTGTCCCTCTCTCAGGCTACCTGTGGCAGCAGTGGGAAAGGGTCTTCTCCCACCCTGCAGGAAATCACATCAGGCACAGGGGAGGGACCAGTCTTGCCCTGGGGGCTGATTCTGGCTGGCCCCATCTAGGGATGAATCTCAGAAAAGCTTCTCAGAGCACAAGTGGCTGCTTGCATCTATCCAGGAAAAATGAGAAACAAAAATCTGGTTTAATTTGCTACTTTAGGAAAATACTTTTAGAGGTGATGTTTTGAAATGAGGAAAAGTGAGCAATAAAAAAGAAGCAGCACATAGATGGACATGAGTTTGGGAACAGTTTTAGGAAACGCAAGATTTCTCAGCTCAGGGACTTGAATTACTGAAAAAATATTAAAATAATGTTGGGAAATTCTTCTTTCATAGTTCTCTCCCTCAAAAATAACCGCATTTTTAAAACAGTTGTTTCAGAAATTCTGATCCTCATTTCTGGTTTTGCTGCTAAAGATCTGCTTCACAGACTAGTGAACTGTGTTTGGGTCTGGGATCAAAAGTTCTAGTTTTTTCTTGTCACTGACATGCTTCATGATATTAGATAAATCACTTAACCTTTCAGTGACATACTTCCCCATCTGTAAAATGAGGTTGATAATCATATTTGCTTACTTCACAAAAGTGTTAGAAGAATGAATTATCATTGTTTTTATAAACACTTATATCTCTCTCTGGGGCAAAGACTGCTTTTTTTTTCTGTACTCATGCAACAGCCCAGGAGTCCGGCTCTGTAATGGATGTTGGTAGGCTCTATTATGATATAGAAAGATAAAAATTAAATATACCTTTTGACAGTGCAGCAAACAGCAAACAGGGTTTGCAAGTATGACAATTGCAGTGGCTTAGATTAAAAGAGCAGGGGCTCCGTGTTTTTTGGTGCTGAAGGAATGATCAATTAAGTATAATGATAGCATCCTGAAATATAACCCTACCTCAAAGTGGGCACTGTAACCCATAGGTGGTGACCATTCTTCTGTAAAGGACGGAAAAAATGATTGATGTTTATACAGCCCTATGAACAGATTATCATTACTTAGAGTGTTGGGAGAATTTGGTCAAGATCAAGTTGCATTAAGAGCTTTACAAGACCAGAGATGGAGACACTCCTCACCCTAAAGAGCTTGAGACAAAAAGAGACACAGCATGAACTTGAGAGAAACCATGGTAAGAGAAGTAGAAATACTTATGTCCAACAACACAAAACAGGTCACTGCCAGAGATGGGGATTCCCAGGCTGACATTATTTAAAGTCGTTCTTGTCACTGCCTCCTTGTGACTGTGGCTCGTGTGCTGTTCCTGGACTGCAGGTCAGCTTTATCTGCACAGGCTTGGTATTCTTACTAGGAACAGACACAAAAATGCAGACCGGCTAATCTGAAGACCTAGCGACTGTGCAGACAACTGAGAAAGGAGGGAATTGGGGAAGTTTGAACTGGTTTTTGGAGAGGTAACACCACCACCAGCAGCCAATGCAGCCTTGGCTAATGTCTGATGCTGTTGTCATGGAAGAGACTTTCATGCATCAATCAGATCCGAGTCAGTCAAAAGGAAGGAGCTCAGCACTTGTCTGCAAGGAAAGACTTAAGCCGCAAGTAGCTTAACACAGTTTCAAAGGATAGCAATGAAGAAGCCTGGATTAAACCCTGCTGTGAATCAGTACTGCCAGAGCTGTAGCATCACACAGACTGCTCACAAATAACTCTGCGTGAAGTTGGGCTGGTATCATTAGGCATCTTCTTGAGGCATTCCCTTTATGACTGGCTCAGTCCTTCCTACTCATGCCTTTCTGTCTGGACCAGCACAAAGGGAGTAAGCAAGGGTCCTAGTTTATGGACAGAGAATTACAGCTCTGGCTGTGCTTTGGGACTTGGAAGTGGTTCCCAGCTCCTGGCTGTGCCAAGAGCAGAATTCACACAGATTTGCTGCTCTTGTGTCTAGGCCACTTTGTCACCTTCCTTTAGCTTTGGGGAAGATAGTTTTTGTCATTTTCCTGAAATGGCAGGGCCATAATTGCTGGGAGTTTTAGGGACCCTTCTCAGTATGGCTTTCCAAAGGGTTTAAGGAAGGTTCACACACTGGAGGATGTGCTCGCTGCCCTCCCTAACAAAGTTACCAGGGGTTAAGGTAAGGGCAGGGGTGTGGAGATGAACAGCTGGGGCTGTGAGGAGAAAAACAAACCAGACAGGACCTCATGGAGCAGTGGGTGAGTCTTGTCCAGTCTGAATGCAATCACCTGTGGACTGTGAGCCATCATGAGACCTGTAGGGCAGTCTGTGGTGTTTGTCTGATAGGTTTCCTACTGTGCTGCCTGATCCTGAGGTGGGCTCCAGCTGCCAGATGAGGAGAAGCAGGTGCTACAGGACCAGACAGGTTCTCCAGTCATGCCACCCACATACAAAATATGCCTGTCTGGAGAGAATTTAGAGGGAGACAGTTGTGTTTGCATGTTTACAAAAAAGAAAATAAATCCAAAAGCCACTGGAAGTGCACTGTATTTTTATTCCCTATAGTCCTTGCCCAGCCTGGAGCCATCTCAGCTTGGCAATGTGATGATGTCCCTGGGACAGTGCTTGCATCAGGACTGAACACCCCTCCTGCCCTGTGCTGTCCTTTTCTGCAGGGGAAGAACCAAAGAAAACTGACAGCAACTGGAAAAGAGCCCTAAAAGTTGAAACCTGCCATCAGTGTGGGAAAGGATAAGAGAGAGAAATTACGGCAGGCGGTCCTGACACCACTGTTTCTTGGCAGGAGATGAGTGCCTGTGCATCTCAGGTAACTTCCCAGAGTAATAAAGCACAATCAGGGCTCAACGTAGAGGAGCAAAAAGCCTGGGGATAAAGACCCCATCCTTCTGCTGACCCTTGAGGGAAAATCTATGTCCTTGCCTCCCAAAGTGGCCAGGCTGACCAGCCTGGCTCTTCACACTTTCCAAACCTTCTGGGTGGTGACTGGGGAGCTCTGTCTTCCCACCCTTATGTCTCAGACAAAATCACTGTCTGCAGGAGGCAATGCCTCCCAGGAGCAGGGCTGAATCTGGCCACAATGCCATCACTTTGCTCCCTGTACTGCTATGGTCAGAAATCACGGATGGGTTTGATCAATCCCAGATGGACAAAGCAGCCTGATAGTTGGCTTTTCCCCGTTTCTAAGGACTTAGTTCCATTATCTGAGCACACCTGATATGTGTGCCCAGGCTTTTCCATCCTTGGAAAACGGAATAGTTGACATATTGCTTTGACTGTAACTGTTAAAAGGAGTCTGCCTTCTGGCTGAAGCAAAACCCCAGGATACCCTTAAAAAAACTCCCATCAGTGTCAGGAAAGTGACAAGAGACTGAAGCAGGGGCTTAATAATGGAGTGACTCTTTCAATCAATTGGTGTGAGTTAATTAATTAATTGCTGCAGTTGCAATGACATTCCCTCTGGCTGAGTAATCGGGGAAATCAGCCACCTGAGGCTCTTAGGAAGTTAATTGCCTTAAACTTTGTTAAAGCAGAGCGATAATACCATTTAAAAAATGCTATCAATGCACATTTCTTGTCTTCTGGGATCTTCCAAACCCATTCTTCATTTTGCAGAGCAAAACCTTTAGAGTTTTCCTTGGAACAACTGAGTAATGGAGACAGATGAGGTGGAGAAATAGGGAGCACAACTGTGAAATACAAGTTCTGTATCATCTGAAACAGGAACCATGCTGGTGAATTTGAAATACTCTGAATCACTCTCCAAAATTTCAGTGTCCATCCAGACTCCTTTCTAAAGTGTTTTTTCTCCAGCGTGGAGTGGAGTTTTCCTACTCTCTTGGAGTCACTATTCTCTTTTAAACCTTGTATGAAAACCCTTTTCTTTTTTTCAGCCTGATTTTATCTCAAAGAGGTGTTGGCAGAAATAAGAGCAGTATTCCGGGAAGAGCAGAAACCGTTCTCCCTCCCCTTTCACAGCTAGCTGTTTCTCAGGCTGAAGCTGAGCTTCTCTGTGCTTTAGACCTCCCTCCCGAATGAGCCCTTTGAGATCTTTGCAGGACATTTGGTCTTCTGTCAGTGGAAGTGGGTATTTTTGGCTGCAGCCCCCACAGACATCTTTTTAAGGAGGTAAAATGGAGGCCTTTGAAAGATGTCAAGCTGTCCTGAGGCAAAACAAGCCCTGTCCCAGGAGCAGAAAAATTCCTGTCAGGAGAGTGAAGGCTTAGTCTGTGGTGTGTCTGGCTCTCAGGCTGTTGGGTCTTTGTGCCCTCCCTGCACTCCCTGCTTGTTTGTCTGAGGCTCCAACACACAGTGTGCTCCAGGCAGCTGCCTTTGCTTTCCTGCCCAGGGCTCCCATCTGTACCCTGCAAGGTTTTGGCTCCCTGAGAAGTGATGGAGCAGGAGGGAAAAAATTCTCTCCCCAGCACTCTGAGTTCTCCCTAGCTCAAGCCTGCTAGAAAACTTCACCTTTTCTTGATATTTCTGATTGGAAACAACCCACAAAAAGTGAGCTGGAATAAAGAAACCAAAAGAAGGAAACAGTTTTGTGTCTCCAACGTTCATTATATGAGAGACAGTGAGTGCATATAGAAGAAGCATTGAGAACTTGATGATATCAATTCCCATAATTTTTATCCCAGTTGTTTACAATGCTCATTTCTTTGTTTTCCTCATAAAGCCCTTTGTGTCCTGCTATTATGGCACAGTCTCACCGTTTGTCAAAAAATGAAAAGAGAGCACAGCCCTTCAAAAGATGGAGGAAAGATTTAAATTGTTAGACCTACAGCCTCAGAAAAGGGAACAAGACCAAGGGACTTGTGTTACAAATGGTACATTTAAACATTCCAGAGATTTTATAGGGTAATAATAATAATAATTATAATAATAATAATAATCTTTTTATTGATTGAGGCAGGCAAAACTGGTGTTTTCTTCCTTTTCCAGCATGAAGCAGTCATGGTCTCCAAGGGCCTTTTGGGGAGGTGTCTCGGGGCTGAGTGTCTCAGATCTCCCCGCTGTGGCCCGGTCAGAGGCTCCCAGGGACGGATGCCACAGCTCTCAGATGCAAACCGCCGTTTTCTCCCTTCTATCTTATCTATCAGTCACTTCGTGTGGGAGCTCATACACATATTATTAAATATAAATAACAAACCCCAGGCACACATTTTTATCCTTAAGTAATAAAATCTAATGGAAGAATTTACAGTCATGGGTTGTAAAGCAATAATAGTTGTAAAATCATTTAGCAGGGTTCAAACACAGGTGAAAGGAGAAGTTCAGAAGTTCAGCATCTAAATATGTTTCCTGGCAGTTTCCTATGACAAACAGCAAATCCCCTATTGACATGGTACCAGTAAGGGAAGAGCAGAACTGCTCTCAGCAGCTCCACTTGTATTTTTGAGTTCATGGCTTGTTCAGGTTTATTGCTTCTGAAGCACACTTTCTAAGGGTAAAGTTATTCGGTGGGTAGTAGTGAGGGCTGGCTGAAAAGGTCACTGCAGAGACAACAGGAATCCAAATTTCTGTGTGGTGCCACTCCAGCCCAATGAAGGGCAAATGGACTTCATACTTGAGAAATGATACAAGTGATGTATCACATATAGAGACCACTGGCATTACCTGGAGGGAAATTCCTGGTACAAGCAAGCCTGGGCTCTATTTTTATTGGCACCTAGTGCTCCACCAGAAAGACATAGATGCACGTATCATTAAAATACTGACACATATGTTGCTTATATTGCAGTTTCTGCCATTTCTAGCAAGTAGCACTTTCCAGCAACTGCTGCTTACTACATGTAGCCATTCAAAGTTCAGCTACAACTTTGTCAAATATCTTCACTATGCCAAAGCATAAAACACACGCTTGGTTCTTAAGAGATTGAGCCCCTCTTCTTATGCCTCTGCTGTTTATTGATGTTAGAATAAAAGCGAGTCAACCCAGACCTCAGGAGTTGCACAAAGCACATCAAGTGGCTGACTTTAAACTCCAGGTCCTGCCTGCCACGTGGTGCCAGACCAAGGCACTGAGACAGAAATGAGGTAGGAACCTCACAGCCATTGTCAGTTCTGCTTCTGCTGCTGCATTACTTAACATCCCACCTGAACTTTGCCCTAATGATGGGGGCAGATAGGTTATAAGGTTGCTCACTGGATAAGAAGATAACTTTGCCCTATGCTTCATTTCGTAATTATTTTTTTAAGAACAAATTATTAGAAGGTGTGAGAGGTACTAAACAAAGTGTACCTTCTCTCAATAAAAAAGAACTCAATTTCTTCAGCAAGCTAGCAGAAAGGTGATACCTATGATGTGTGCAATATAAGAACTTTAGCATTTCGTGGTCTTTGGCACTTTTTAACTTAATTAACCTTGGCAATCTAAACTAATTCCAGAGAATCAAGGTTGTGCTCCCAAACAAGCCCCTGTTACTGCCCTATCTGAAGAAATATCACCACTTCCTAGAAGCCAATCAAACACTCATATTTTTCCTGGGAATTTAAGAGGTTCCCTGTCATAATAATGTGCATAAAACGTACCTAAACAGCCTGCGCTCTTAGTGGAACAGGCTGCTATTTTGGTGCTGTGATATTTCCACACTCTGGGATGCCTGGTGTGCTGAAGCAGGCAGCCAAACAGCTAATCCCTCAGTAAAGAGCCAATTAGTCCTGTGCATACAAGAGCATCATCCTTTCCATGTTATCCTCTCCACTAACACATAGCAGGCAACAAGCTGCCCAGAGAAGATTTCTGGTGGGCTACCAGGGGATCTAAGGGACACTGTGGTAAGACAGGGGCTTAGAAAAGTGGTGAAACCTACCACAGGCCAAAGTGGGGATGGCATCTCTGTCTTGCTTGGTTTCTCATGTTGCCAGGCTGTTGTTTTAGGGTTTTGTTTGAAAAAAAATCAGAGAAAGCTTTAGTTCTGATGGCAGTTAACACATTACCAGTTTTACTTTTTCACCTGCTTGGCTCCCTCTGTCTTTTCTCTTTCTTTCTTATGCTCTGTGCTGTTTCTTTCTTTATTTAGTCCTAATTCCTGGTGTGATTTGCTTTCCATTTCCCAGCTCTTTCCTCAAGAACAGGTCACAAAAACTAAGCACAGGGTCACTGGCTGGAAAAAAAGGACATCTCTGTGGATTGCCCCCATGTTGACCGCTTCTGAGAGTTTATGCAGTCTTGCCTGCAAAGAAATTGTGCTGGACACAGAGCAAGTTTGCAAGTAAATTCTCTGGAAGGCAGAGAAAATCAGCATTTTGGCTGCCTGGAGGGGCTTGGTGCCTGCCTCTCTGTGCTGTCCTTCCTTACATGCTGGTGCTCCTGGCTGCAACACCATCAACCCTTGTTTGAAGAGGACAATCAGCTGAGAGACACATAGATCAAGAATTATTGCCTGCCTGGGATGGGAGACCAGTGGGTTGGGCTTCTGGTGCAGCAGGGTAAATCTAGAGAGGACAGTTTACTGTGAAAAGATCCCGGGCCCATTTTTCAGGATTCAAGCAAACTTGAACTGTGCTGGTACTGACAGAGCTGAGGCCTTGCAAAGCAACAGAGAGACTGGCCCTGCATTTGTCAGGGATCTGCTTAACTCCAAAATTACTTGCTTCCTGACATTAATTGTCTGCCTCTGGTTTTGTCAGATTTTTCTCATACGTGTCTTTTCCCTTCTTCAGTAAAGTCTTGCAGCTGACTACAAGAATTGTCAGTGCAGCCAGATGCCCTGAGACTGGAACCCAGGAGCAGAAGACAAGCAAAACCATCTACAGTTTGCATCCTCCTGGGATCTCCAGGTAGCCTCATTTCCCCAGATGAGCAGCTCCACTACTGCATGAGGCAACTGGGACAAAACAGTTCCTCCAGCTTCACAAACAGGCAAGAAAAAGCACCGCGTGCGCAATTGCTCATGCACTCAGGGCAAATGTTTATAGTACAAATTTAGCATCGACTGAAGCAGATTAACAAATAGTTGTAGGATTTTATCCACATCCCCACTGTCCCCCAGGACATCATGAGTCAGTGAGAAAGCTGTTGACAGCACAAGAGATCAGACCTTATCAGCCCAGCAGTAGCTCGTACCACCGTGGGCATCAGAAACTGCAGGTGGAGATCAGTGATGAAAACTGGGGCTACTGATGTTGTTGTTAGGGCTTGGTGGGGTTTTAATTCCTAGCCTGACAAATGTCAGATAAGGTGGACAACACGCTGGCAAGGGGAAAACAAGAAAACATTATGGTTCAGAGAGGAGATACTGAATCCCCTTGTCTGCAGGGCTCTTTGTGGTGGATTTGCAATGGGTCAGTTTAACCTACAAAAACTACCTCCCTCTGCAATCAGGAAAGACTCTGCATGAGGTGGTTTAGAGCAACTGAAATGGGGCCCGTGTCTTTGTCTGACCCGTAGAAAGAGTCTGAATTTGTATCTAATACATGAGGTTAAGTGCCAGCCACAGCACCATCAGGGGTCCTGGTATCCCAATACATTAAAAATACCAGATAGATGAACGCAAATAACAGCACACTTATAGCAAACTCCAAGGATGCACTATATAGTGCTGCTTCTCAGTGAATTGAAAAAAATTATGCCTTTCTTTATGAAGGAAGACAAGAAAACTTTTCTTATTGTGTAGACACAGAAGCAGAAGTTGGAAACACTGGTTAGTTGTTCACACTATATTAATTGATTTGGAAAGGGTGGTAATGTTTCTCACTTGCCCCTAAAACGGCACATCATGGATTCCATTGTGGCACTTGAGGGTTAAACCTTGTTATGGGCCACATTATTTTCCCTTATTTAGCTCCATGCTCCATTTCAGCACCACCAAAACCTGGACTGGTTTATGACCTCCCTCATACAATGCCTTGGAACTCTGGAGCTGTCAGGAACCATAGCATAATTGTAAATGAGCTAAGCTGGTTGGGAGGCTAATTGCTGCTAAATGACTTGATTGTCTCATGCAGACAGCAGGAAGGTCTCTCTGCTCCCATCTCACGTGTACAGTGCAGAACTGGGGTCATGTAGCAGGTGGCTGATTAAAAAAAAGCAAATGCAAAGGCTGCTGGCCTGCCCAGTCGGTCAGGTACCGGTTTCCAGTCTGTGGGGCAAGGTGGCTTTCTGGAGTTTTGCACAGGTTGGATTCTCTCAGAGGGTTTGGGAGGTGCTTTCCTTCAGGAGGAGGACATGGTTGCCAGGTCCTCCCTGCAGCCTGGTGATGGTCCCAAGCCTCTGTGTAAATCCACAATATTTTATTTTGCACCCTTTATTTCCTGATACCCGGGCACTGATGAGGAGCTTTAAGTGCAACTTCACGTGGAGTATGTGGTACATGCAGGTTATTCCTAAACTGCACTTTCTCATGAGCCCTTACTCTGCCAGCTGGGCTGAGGGGGATTCTCCTGGGATTCTCCTGAGCTGGTCTCAGGTAGTAAAAACTATGCTGTGAGCCATTTGATGAAATAAGCTTCCTATTCCCCATTTTCTCACCTAATGGGCAGAGCAGGATAGTGCTGTCAGCTGCAGGAGCAGATACCTCCTGGGGAAGCAGAGACAAGTAGCTGTCCAGTTCCATGCACTGGCCTGTGTAGGTACCTTTTCAGTATAGGGAAATGGTAAAAAGTGGCAGGAGTGAATCCAGGCTATGAGCAGGATCACAGCTTGTGTGTGGTGTGGCTCAGGGAACATAAAAGCAAGGACTGTGGGGTGTGTGTCACACCTGATGCTGTTACTGGCAATGCTCACTATGTGTCACCTTGCACCAAACTTCCCTGTTGACTGCCAGTCCCCTCCAAGCATTTTGCCTTTCCAGAGGAGATATTTAGTAACACCATCTGCCAAGAAGTAGGATGAGTCTGGGCCAGACTGTTTGGCATGTGTTTCTTGGTATGTGGGGAGAGACAGATGTATTGCATACAATTTCTGCTGAGAAATATGTGGGGGCAAATACCAGACTGAAGGGAATTTTTCATGGTAGAAAACCCATGATGTGGGGCAACAACTGGTAAAATATTATTTTGCACAGGAAAATTCCATCACTCAGAAGATTATGCTTTTATTTCTCCATAGCATTTCTGACTGGCATGTGAGCATTGCTACTGTGGTGGGAAATGCAACCATTGATGAGAGCAAGTGTTAAAGTGATTTTTAGCTGAATTTTGCAAAAAAAAAAAAAAAAAAAAAAAAAAAAAAGTAATGTAAAAAGTAAGATAAATCTTTAGTCTTTATTAGGATAAATGGGGCAAAGCTTAGATTAAACCCTGCTACTACCATTGGTTGTGGGTGGGAGTTGCAGAGCTCAGCAACAGGAAGGCGACTGTGATGCCTTTGGTTAATGAACACATTCCTGCTGTCATCAGCCCAGACGCTGCCTTTGCACTGCCCGACTAATAAGAGAGAAAAAAAATTGCTCTGAGTTTTTAATACAGTTCCTACCTAATGTGCTGCTTCCATCTGAGTTTGGCTCAGGTATTTTTCCAGCCTAAGGAGAAAACCCTGGGGCTTTGAAGCCATTTCTGCTTGGGAAAAAGAAGTCATTAGCAGAGACTTGTGCAGGAGCTTGCACCACACAGGGTGGTAGAATTCTGCACATTGTGATGCTGCTAGATGTGGCAAGATAAATAATTTTAATCACAGAGCCAGTGGAGAACATGTCTTTCCCCCCATAGATTTTCAGATGATCCAGGTGTAACAATGAAAAAAAAAATCCCTTGAAAGGACTTGTACCTGTTTCAGCATCAAGATTTAATACACCATAGGACAGAAATATATGGGAAGCATCTGTCAATGTGTCAGCATTTTAAAACAAGGAGAGTGGAAAAACAAAAAGCAACTAACAAACTCCCAAGTGGACAAAATGGAGTTTGTTTGAGAAAGACTATCGAGAAAGGATATTGCTTTGTGTTTGCTTGGACTTCTCAAGCTTTGCTGTTCTCTTGTTCTATGCTAACTTCTCAGTGCTCCCAGGAGACTCTGCCTGAAATGTCACAGTTAATTTACACCAGGGAAATTCTGTGAGCTTTTGTAGGAAACCATGAAGCACCTCAGTGTGTTTCAGGTATTTTGATTCTTGCCCAGAAAAGCTGTGGATGCTCCATTCCTGGAAGTTTTTAAGGCCAGGTTGGATGGGGCTCCGAGGAATCTGGTCTAGTGGAAGGTGCCCCTGCACATGGCAGGGGAGTTGGAACTGGATGGTCTTTAAGGTTCCTTCCAATTCAAACCATTCTGTGATGCTGTGACTCTTTGATTATTTTCCTAGGTGAGGCAGCTCTCTGCGTAGAAAAGCTGAGTTGGGGCAGTGGGTGGCAGTCCGTGTCTGACCTGCTGTGCATCTCTGGGGAGTCCAGGTGCTTGCCTAAGCTGTCCCCTATTTTCAGGAGTCCATAGTGGTGCCAGAGTGAGATCACAGTGGAGGGAACTCAGAATCTAAATTGTGTAAAATGCTTCCAAGTTTGTGTAATTAGTGAATGCAGACTGTATTTCTGTAGCAAAGACCTGGGGTGGGGGAAACTCTTCCTAACATGTTCATCTGTCCCTCTCCTATCCTGAAGCTTCGCTCTCCGATGAAAGGCTTCCTTGAACAGGGTGTGGATGTCCCATGAAAGTGAATACAAACCTGTTAAGAAGAAAAAAGATCGATCGGCAATCAGCCAAGGAAAAGGACTTCTGGTCAGAAGTCACATGGTCTAGACATCACCAGAAGGTTTTCTTCTTGTTTTGTGTTTGGGTAGCAAAACTTATCATTGTCAACAGAGAAATTGTGAGGCCTTCCTGATTTTCCCAGAGCTTTTCCAAGTTGATCTTTATTGGCACATATATCTCAAAATTGATGGTCTGTGCAGGGAGAGATTTTATTAATTCCAAGTGCAGGTAAGACGTGAATAAGAAAGGATGTATTTGTGACAGGCATTCACAGTGCCTGTGAGATCCCTGGGGATTCTCCATCTGCTCCTCCCCACCAAGGGCAGGGTACTTTGCTGAGGTGCAGCTCCTGGGCTGGAGTCCCTAAGTAGCTTGCAGGCTGAACCTGGCTGGTGTCTCACCACATTATTGCTTGGCATTGGCCAAAAGTCAGCACACTCCAACTGTCACATCACTTTGCTCTGAAGTCACATTTAGCATGACCCATGCCAGTGCTCTGTGCTGCATGAAAAAGTTGGGACACCATCTGGCTATTTTGGAGCTGGAGGAACAGGTCCTGTCTCTAGGAGGTGCATTCTGATTTCTTTAGCAATTGAGTGTATGCTTTTCATTTTTTTTTACAATGGGACCTTGTAATGAGTTTAGTGAGTTAAAATCAGATTGTCAAGGGTGGCTCTTCACTGCCAGCAAAACAGAAAAAAATTCATCAAGACTTTCTTGTCAACTGCTAGAAAACACTTTCCATCACCCCTAGGGAACTGTGCCTACTGGAGACCATGAGTGATTTTGGAAGCAGCAGGCAGGGAAATCACTTATTTTATTAGCTGTTTTTTGCAGTCCAGTATGTTTGTACACTAAATAATCTTTTGCATAAAGTCACTGGCTGATGCTGTGCTTTTTATCATGGACTGCTATTTTTTACAGCTGCTCTTTTAAGTGTCAGCACTGAGCATTTGTTTGTGTCATCATCTGTGCTTTACATTGCTATGTGTGGCAATATAACTGTTCCAAAGCTTTGTACTGTGACAGGGGTGTCACAGTTATTTGGGAGAGATGGAACCACACTTTGAACATTTTTTCAGTCTTTCCATGGCCACATTTATGGTGTTTGTAAAATTCTATGTGATTTTATGGCATTCCTAAAATAATGTCATTTTATGGCAGTTGGGAAATGCTGTGATTTCAATGAAAAATGGACTTCACTGGCTTCAGTGGGAGAATTTTCCAATGCCAACAAAGGATAAAAAGCTGGCCAAACTTTCTGAGCATAACAGGAAACTCTTTTGAGGAGAGTGGAAATTAAAAGTGGTTTCTGCCTTTGGCATGTAAGTAATTATTTTTCTTGTGGTAAACAGTATTTGCTGTTTAGCATGATATGCACAAGAAAAGAGCGCAGCAAGAAAACCTCTATAGTTAAGAATTTTAATGAAGCAGAACCTCAAGGAAATGATATATTTATAGTCACACCCATATATAAAGGAGTAATCATGCTCAAAGGCTGACAAGTCTCTGACATTGGTATTGGTAAAATTTAGTTCTTTGCAAAGGGCCAGAGAAAAGCCTTTCGGGCTTGTCTTGCTCAGCACCCTTCATGTTAATTTGTTCCTATTTGCAGGATGTTAATGCTCCTGTTTGTCAGAATTAAACAGGAGTGTAATTAAATACTGCAGTCATTTTAATTCTATGCAGCTGTGTAACCTTCAGTAGCTATGGACAACTCCCCCACCTCACCTCCCCTCTTTGCAGGCTGCACTCTTAGCCATAATTGAAGAAAAATCCAGAGAGGGGCTGGAGGTGAGGTCTGTTAGCGCTGCTAATTAGCTGATGCCATCGCATCAGAATTACAAGCCAATTCCTTGGAGGACTCCAGGGCCTCTTCTCTCCAGCTTGGAGACAGATGCCGAATTTACCCTCAGAACACACGGGCAGATGATTAGTGCTGACACCCTCCAGTTCTGTCACTGAACTGTCTGGCACAGAGTGGTTGGTTTAAGGGCCTTGGCTGGAATTAAAGTTTTCTGTCAAGGTTGCTTTTTTTTTATTTTATTAAAAAGATTTCCAGACTAATTCAACTGAATGTGAAATTTGATGAGGCACATTTCCTTTCCAGAGCTTCTCATTTTGGGAGGAAGGGAAAAACAAAAGCAGCTCTGCTAATGATAAAATTCAATTAGAGTTGAACTGCCATTGATTGTTGTGATTTCATTTGCGTTTATCTTTTAATTAAGCTATCCTCATCTGATTTTTTAATTTTTTTAAGAAGATTTTTTTCCCTTACTTTCTTTAGGTGAGGTTCAGGAGCAGGTGTTCTGTGACTGAATGAGTATATATAATGTTGCATCCCTTATTTCCCATGCTGAATGGTGAAGACAGCCTTCTAAGAAGAGAAATACTGTTAAAATATGTATGTTACATTGAGGACAGTATCCAGACCATGCCTGATACAAGTAGCCATTGCAGAGCCATGGTTTGGTGACCACACCTGGACTGCCTGAATTAGGCAGGCTCTGTGGAGAGATTTAGGCATACTTGAAGTTCAAAAGCCCATGTCACTTCAAAATGATCCTTTTCAGAGGTGGGAACAGCCAGCATTGTTGAGGGTGTCTGCTACCACCTGCACTGAAGGTGTAATCCTACCGCTGCAGGCTTTTTCCCAGGCCAAAAGCCACTGCTGGACCTAAGACCTATTGATCACAGCTTCTATTCAGCAGGATGTGCACCCTAATTTTTCTCTGCCTTGAGGAAGATGGGATGCACAGCTCTGGTTAGTATGGGCAAAGAGGGTGATCCCTTTTCAGGCTGTGTTATGCTGGAGGCAGGAATGCAAAGGCTGTGGGGCCAGGAGAGTAACTGATCAAAGAGCCCAAGCAGGATCTACTGGTCTGCTGGGAGAAGCAGAAGTGGGATTATTCTACATGATCACATCCTCCCCATGGAAAATGAAGGCACAAGATTAATTTTGTTCCAAGTAAACATTTACACTAAGAACCAGTTATTTTATGACAGAGTGATAAAACATTTCCTGGGCTAGTGCTATGTGCTGCAACAGATCCTTCAAGAGAACTGAGGAGACTTGGCTTCCCAGAAGAGGAGGTTCTAATTTTCTCAGCTCCTTCAGCACTATCATTCATTGTAACATAAGTACAAATTTGAGTTTTTTAAAACAGCTTGTCTGAGGTAGTTCAGCTAACCACAGAAAACATAAGATCCTACCACATGCTGTTGTTTTTGTAAGGACGGCAGCTTTAATATAGATATAATATAGAGAGCAATAAATTGCCTGGAATGATATTAACTCCTGGAATGCTATGTTAATGCTTACCTGCATTTGAGTAACTCCCCGTGCAACATCAACAGGTCTCTGGCTGCAGTTTTCTTTGGTGAGTATGTGCGTTAGAGGTGTTTTTTCCAGCACACACATATCACTGGTTCTGCCAAAGCAGATGGACATTTTCCTGGGGCTGAACAACAGGGACTGAACCAGACTCCCACAGCCAGGCTCGTCATCCTTCCTGGAGACATTCCTAGCCCCCAGGTACAGAGAGCTGAGCAGCAGATCTTTACAACATAAAGACCAGAAGGCCGTGTTTGGCCTGTAGCACCCTGCATATTTTGTGAGTGGTCATAGGAAAATATTTGTTTCATGTGTTTCACTGTTAGGCTTGAGGAGATTGCTCCACCAAACTGATCCTGTGGTTGAGGCAGTGGGGCATTCAGGAAGCAAGGATAAATGGCCCTGCTGGCTTTCATGAGAGTCTGGGTCACGTGTTGCTCACAGCAAGCCAAGAACTGAACTTGTGGGGGAAAACTGTGCTGAACCATCAGGGTAAACATTTCTAGGGAGCATTGACTCCATAAGGAATGTAATTGCTATCATCTAAGGGACACAGAAAAAACCTGTGCAATCCAATACTTTTCAAAGACTAATAATTTGGCCAGATCACAGTGGTTGGTGACAATGATGGCAAAGAGCAAAATTAACAGAAAAGGCCACCTCTGCATCAGATTTCAAGCTGCTGCTCCAAGTGCTGTTTTCAAAAGGCCACTAAAATTTTGTCACCCTGAGTTAAAAAGCACAATTTCCCCAGCCTCAGGGACTGAATTGCTTAGATTTAAGACATTGGCCTGAGGTAGACAGATAACACAGAGAAATGTCAAAATTTGAAAGTTAAAATTTGTTGAAATTCCAAGTGTCTGAGAGCAGCCAACTTGCACTGCAGAGTGCTGTAAAATGCCATCAATAAAAGATTGCTAACACCTGTGATGCAGGCTCAGATTTAAGACCCCTTGGTGGGGACCTGCTTTTTTGTAACTATAAGAAAGATAATCTTGGGATTCAGTCTGAATACCAGACACCTATTTACTTCTGCTCCAGGAAAACAAAGGAAAAAGGCCCTTCTGAGTAGGTCCTTACACCAGCAAGATTTTCATGGCAGTGACGAGGTGTTTACCCTGCCAGGCACCCCTAAAAAGACTGTGCACCTTTTCCTGCTTGGGAAATCCTGGCAGCGTTGTATGGGACAGCTCTAAGTTCAGAGTAGCAAAAAGAGATTAGTGCAGGGAATAAAGCAAAAGTAGCAGGGGCATTACCTGCTAATGTGTGTGGGAGATAAAAAAAAGGAGGTGGAGAAAAGCAAGATTTCAGAGAGTGGAAGATTAGTGACAGACAAGGCTGGTATTGCTGAGAGCCCTAGAAGTTTTCCTAGCTTCAGTAGTCACTGAGGAAAGGTCATCCTAGAGTCAGGAACGTGCTTCCTGCAGAGAAATAAAGTGTTAAATTGGCTTTTCCAATTATTGAGGGACAGACAAAGTGGCTCTTTTCTGCTATCAGAAGCATTGGAAAGCATTAAAAGCTGACAAGGCCTGGGGTCTGCAAGGCTGTAAATAGCAGCATCTATATTTAATCAAAGATGATGATGGATTCAGTGAATTTCTGTCCTGTAAGCTCAACATCAGCCATGTGACAAAGACAAGTAATTCAGTGGCAAAGAATGTGCCTATGAGAGTTTTGAAATGCAGAGAAACGGACAACTGCTACAGATTCCTGGCACGTGGCTGCTGGCTGATACTCTTTAATTCTTAAACAGGCTACAGATCATTCAGGTGGCCAACATGTACCACTTGATATGATGGTGCCAGAAAGGGTCACAGTGCCAATGCAAGCTACCCCATGAGGGGACACCCTCTCCTTGAAATGCCCATGACAATATAATATATATCTAATAGCTATTGGAATAACAAATAATTTGCTACTTTGAGACACAGATTTTATTTTTTTTGAGCTAATTGAAAACCAAACCTGTTTGAGTTTCCTTTTAAAGCATTTATTCTAAACCCACCTTGTGGTTTTGACACCAGGTTCACTTTTGATCAAACTCCAGAGTCCTTTCAGAAGCTCCAGCTCCGAAGAGCTGGAATGAAAGGCATTTTCCCTTCCCTCCCTCTCCATTCTCCTGGACTTCAAGAGGCCAGGAGGGGAGTTCTTATTGTTAGCCGCTTGAAAATAAAATAATTCTGTGCTGGTATCTTTGGATAGAGACTGTAAATGATGGATTTCAGCAAAAGTCCTGGAAGTCGGGTAAAGCTGCCCCAGGAAGAGATCAGGTTTGCATAAGGACACAAGCAGGGAGGAAGTGTCAGAGGAGACCTTCTTGGAAGAGCCAAACTCTCATGGTTGGATAAAAGTCCATCTGAAATAATTCACTGACCATTTTATTTCGAATTAAGCCCTTATTTACACCCAGTCTTTTGTGTTAATCTCCGAGAGATGCACAGGCACTGGCTCATTTGGTGACTCCTGAGCTAGAAGTGATAGTGTTTTCTCATACCAAAACCAAATCCAGCTACACAGGGGCAATATGTGAGCATAACAAGAAAATGGAAGTAGGCCCTTAGGCAAGACCCATTGTCCAGGCTAAGGGGAGACATCAGGGAACAGAGGAAGAACATTTTGCAATCACTCAGCAAAGTCAGGTCAGAGCACAGAGCAGGAAGAGGATGTAGTGCTTGGTCAAAAAGCATGAGGAACCAGATGCGTGGCTGCTTTAAATCACAGTTTTTTGACCCAAGGTCTAGTGTGTACCTGCATGGAATTGCAGAGCAGGCATCATCCTGTTAGCATACTCTCTTTTTGACTGTGATCAAAACATGTGGTATACACAGGAGAAAAAACAAGGAGAAACCTTTAAAAGTTAACAACCCCCTCAAAACCCCAGCTCTTTTTTCTAGCTATCCCCACAAAACAACAGCAGCAACCATAACAGGAAAGCTCTTCTAGAGGCCCCTGGGTTTCTTACTCTCTTTCTTTTACCAGAAAGTCAGTGTGAGAATGGAAATCAGGGCCATAAGCCAGGGGGAAAAATTGTTCAGGTCACAAGGGGTTTTAGGGGAGATTAAAGGTTGAAGCTGTCGTATGGAAAATGCAAGTGGAATGTCATGGAGAGCTGTGAGACTGCAGGAGTCTCCCCCAGGGAGATTGCAAATGCTGTCACTTGAGTCACTTGATATCAGGTGAGGAAGGTTAGGGTGAAATTATGACTACATTTCTGTACTCATGTCTTGTATGGTCAGCTTCCTTGGATGACTTTTCCCTTAAGCGACTCTTTGTCAGGTTTAAGATATGTTTGCCCAAAGCAATCCTATGTATCTGAAGAATTGCAGAGTTTTGGATGTCCCAAGGACTGGTATGTCCAACCAGGTGGAAACATCAGACTATAAAACAGTGTAAAAGTACCATCTTTCCATGTCCTGACCAAGGAAAACGGTCACATTAGGATCATCCCAGAATCCTCCTCTAGGCTACAGAAATAATGCAGGATAAGCTGTCCCAATGCAGGTGCTGTCCTGAATCCCTGGACTATCGTGCAAAGAGTCATGTCCCCTCAGCTTTAGATGATTATCATGCCTATGTTCCAGATAATCATTGCGTAAGGACAATTCACATTCCAGAAACTGCACTAATGAGTGAACTGCACCTAATTCAGAAACCTTAGTGTGATCACTTTTTCTTCTTCTTTAAAGTAAGTTCAAGGTCATTAATTTGAGAGAGAGAGAGAGTGTGTGTGTGTGTGGCTACAATGCAGTCATCTGAAGTTGCATGAGGTGAACACCACAACTAATTTGTGTTGATTTTAATCAGTTAGGTGTTTAAGCTCTGTGCTGGAGCTGAAGTTTAGCCCTGTATCTGACCTGACTGATAAGATGACAGGGACGAAGACAATAGAGAGTTCAGATCTAGGCAGGTATAAGAAAAAGGTCTTGTGGAAGACCTATAAGAGTAAGGATACAGTATATACAGTGCAGATATTAGTGGAAGCAGGATTGGACCCTGAATAAGCAGGGGAGAGAAAAGCACCATGTGTTGGAAGGGGATGAGTATTATGTAAATAAAAAGGATAGAGACATTTTGTAAATGGGCAGGCCAATCTCATTATTTATCTACAACTAAACTAAACCATGGAGTCATATCATCCTATTAGGCGTAGCAGATTAAACTCAGGCTGTCTCTTATTGTTATTGTTTCTGGGGGACTTTTGGAGCTTCCTTAATTTAGGTCAAAAAATGAGAGGCTTCCTCATAAGCATTTTAATTAACCAGCTGAAAAATTCCCTTGCCCCCAGAGACTCGTGGTATCAAATCCAGAGCTCAGACTGTCATATTTCAGCTCAGATTGTGCTTGTGCCCCTTTATTCAAGTCAAAACATAGACAGCAAATCAACACACAACCCCCCCACCATTGACTACTTGGAAAAAAAAAAAGGGTATTGAAAGTTTGACTTTTGACCTAAACATGTTCTTTGCAACACCCCAGTACAGGAAGACCAGAATGTATCACGAAAGTGACCCAAACCTGCAGAGAAAAGCACTTTTGGCTGGACCTTAGGTCTGTTCACACTTTATCCTAGGCATCCTTCCTGCCCCAAGCCATCAGTGCAGTAGGGTCATCCAGCATTTTATGGCTGAGCAAAATCCCACTCCTTTTGCAGGGCTGTTTGGTGCACTGTCCCGCTGGAGAGAGGCTCTCGGTTGAAGGACTGAGTTTCCACGAAGTGTGCTGCTCCTCAGGAAGGTGAGGAGCTCATTTCTGGTCCTTGGTGCCTCTTGTCCACATCCATTGGGCTGCAGCAACTCCTGGTAGCACTCCTCCAGCACGGTGACCTGGCACCACTGCCACCAATCATCCTGGCAGGTTTGTTCGAGGAGAGGAATTGCACACCCCCATGGAGGACGTGGGGAGAAAGGCATCCCCCAAAGCCCCCCACTGTCCCGTGTCCTCCTCTATGAGGAGCTGGCACAGATTCTGCTCCTTTCCAACTTGAGGGGCAGTGGCAAGCCGTAGGGGGGCAGGACATTGAAGAGCAAGTATGGTTTTGGGAAGGGCAGCAGCTCCATGTGGTGGGGAGCGAAGGAGAGCGTGCTGGGCAGCCAGGCAGTGGTCAGCTGTCCTTGCAGTGGTGAGTAGTACCCCATGGCAGGAAAGGAAGCAGAGAGCTTTCTTGGCATCAAGCTAGGAGCCTTTCAAGAATAAAAGCGTAGTCTCAGGTGAATCAATATGGACTTCTACTTAGATAAAATTTGCAATCAACTTTGTTTCCTGGCTGCTCAGTAATTAAGAGAAGTTTAGAAAAACAGACTTCCTAAAAAACAGTGGTGTGTTGTCACCCAGGACACAAAACAAAGTACCCTTTTTTCTCTAGTCGTGAAAAAACTCCTGTCAGGGAAAGACCCTGTGTGGCAGCCTATGCTAAAGCACAGGTCAAGGGCAAAGAGTGAGGGTCAGCCTAACCAAGGCTGGATGTTGTAAAAAGTTTCTGTCTGTAAAGGAACATGGCTTTGTGGCTGCAAATGTCTTCCTTTTCAGAAAATTTCTGATGATAAAGACATTCTGAATCAAAGTATGATTTACAGGGAAGTGATTTAGAAGCAAATTGGGGAAGGACCACCCTACAAGAGACACCTCACAGAATATTTATGAAAGAGGTTTAATTCTATGAAGAAATGTGTTACTTGATCAGTGGCTTGATGGTGGGATTTCCTGTCATCATATTGCCAGTTTTGCCATTTCCACTGCTCCTTCTCTGGTATAGTCCCATGTGATTACTGGTGAAGCAATTACCTGGTGAAGGATAGCTGGGTCTCCCTCAGTGGCTTTATACAAAGTGTCCAATACTCACTCTGGTATCTGATTTGGGAGCAGGAATGAAGTCAACTTCTGTCACATGCTGAAGGCCACCAAAGTTGCCAAACTTTTCATGTTTCCTCCACTTTGCTCGTTGATTCTGGAACCAAATCTAAGTAAAGGTAAGGAAGAAAAGGTACAGAAATTAACAGAATATGAAGGAGGAACTTCTCACAGTCAACTACCTTCCCTAATCTCTAAGCATCAGAAAACATTGACCTCCAGCTCAGCAGAACCAGGGGGCAAATCTCAAGTAATCCACTGGGTTTGACAGAGCACATTTCACACTTTGCAGATCATATGGGATCTCTGGACTACCATGATAGCCTGTTTTCTGTTGTGGCTCACAAAAGAAATAGGATCCCCCTGTTCAAGGAAAGACAGTATTGCAGGTTTTCCAGGGCTCTCTGGGGAAAGCAGATCCTTCTGTGCTCAAAGCTGTGCAGTGGTGAATCCACACAGCATTCTGCATTCCCTAGAAGGTGTGACATTTCATGACAGAGCTCTTTCCAAGCGAACAGACTGAGAAAAGATCCACCTAGAGTTTTGCTGGGTTGCAATAGAAGTGTGTCACCAGAGGAGATGTAGTAACAGGGTTCTACCTATATTTAGCTGGTAGCATTTGGAAATTCACAATAAGGGACCTAAGTGACCCAAGGGAATCATTCAGCAATCTGAGTATTTTGTCTGCCATCTCTTTTGCACTGGAAAACAGACAACTAATTTTCTCAGGGGAGTTCCTTTCATCTGACAGCTGATTTGACCAGTCTGCCTTCTGGCAGAGGCATAAATATATTTATTGTGCATCTGCAGTCATGCATCTTGCTGCACTGCTGTGAAAAGTTGAAGCCCCCTTCAATTGTAGTTTCTAGCTTGCTAAGGCACTTGCTGATTGAATGTAAGCAAGTGGTTCACATGAACACAGTGTTAGTTATTGAAGCCAGATGCTATTGGATGTAAATACATAGGAATTTTAAGCCAAATAATGAGCAGCTCAATTATTTCTGCATCTCTCACCCAGGAAGTAATGGGAATAGCCCTTTGCTATACTGCTGATAGTTAGCTGCTATATTGCTGATAGCGAGAAGTATCTGAGGTTACTGAAAGGACAGTTGTGTTTATCTGGGTTTGCATGTGTCTGGAAACTGCTTAGTCTGTACGAACTTCTCCATTCCCTTTCTACCACACAGGAGTTATATGGTGAAACAGCACCATTTCACACTCACAGAGCAATAGAGGGCAAAGGGGGCACTCCAGCCAACATTCAGTCTCTGGAGCGCTCCTTCTAAAATCTGCACATGGGATAAAGTTCTCACTCTGTGGACTTAGTTTTTTTAACTGAAGGTGAAGATTTTAGCCCTTCCCAGGCAAACTGCTCTTTTTTGCCCAACCAGCTCTCCAGCACCCTTACGTCTAAAATAGCTTCTCAATAGCCAGGATGAGTTTTGTTTATTGTGTATTCAACCTATTCCTCAGGCTCTGTCTACCACAGATACCATACCTTTATGAATCAAATACATAGAATCATAGAACCATAGACTTGTCCCGGTTGGAATGCATCTTTTAAAGAAGATCTAGTTCCAACCTTTCTGCTGTGGGCAGGGACATATTTCACAAGACCAGGTTGCTCAAAGCCCCATTCAACCTGACTTAGAACACTTCCAATGGTGGGACACCCACAGCTTCTCTGGCCAACCTGTTCCAATGTCTTGCCAATCTCACCATAAAGAATTTCTTCCTTATACACGAAGTAAATCTACCTTCTTTCAGCTTAAAACTGTCACTAATAATCTCACTATAAAAAGATTACTTTGACACTGTCTATTTTCATAAACCAGTGTTGATAAGCATTAAATATGTTATCTTTTCTTTAACTCTCCATTAACAGAGTATACAGTCCTTTTCACAGTTTTGCCAAAAATCAATGCTTGTCTGACAGGCCAGTCATTATCTGGTTGTCCTGTTTACCCTTTAAATACTGATACAACATTAAATTTCTTCAAGGCCCCTGGAATGGAATGTCTCTCATGCTCCAGAACTGATTAAGTATCAACACTGATGACCCAAACAGCTTCTCAAGCAGCTTTTCAAGAACCACAAGTTATTTAGAAGTGTAGATTAAAAAATCTCTGCCTGTAGCAGCTGCCATTCAACATTATCCTTATGGAAAGTGTTGCCACCTTACCTGACGTATTTCCAAGGATAGAGCAAAAATTATGACTGAACATCTTTGCCATTTATGCATTATCCTTGACAGTCCTACTGTTTCTATAAAGTAACAGATCAATATAATTGAACACTTTAGGGTTTTTTTGTTGTTAATCAACTTTTATTGAATTTTTGATCCTTAATTTTTCTGACCAAAGCTTTGTCCTGCACCCTCTTGCTTTGCTTATTAATTTTTAATAATTTCTTGCTTCTCATGTTTACTCATACAGCATTCTTAATTTTTTCTGTGTAACACATGCAGTTACATAATTTCATCTATCCACTTAAGCTGTTCCACAGCATTCATGCTGATGCCTGAAGGATTTTTTCTGCTTTTCTTCTGAATATTTCTTACACTGTTCCCTACATTCACAAGTATTAGCATGCATACTTGTGATGCTTTAGGTGATAGTTTAGCCCGGTTTCATGGTGTTTAGCAGGCCGGTAGACTAAACACCCCTGAAACCACATAGAGTTAGAAGACCAAACACCCTGTTTTCGTGAACCCTCCAGGTCTCCTAGTAGGACAGATTCTGTAAACTAGAAGTTAGCCCACCCAGGCCCCTTATTGGGCCCTCCTGGTAGATATGCTAATGTGTAGAGTCTTTAATTGTATACACGACTGGGGGGACAGGGCTTTTGCAACATGTTCTACCTGGACAGCAGAAGCCATCGAATGGGATCCTATTAAAATACCGAGGTAAACAACCCCCAACCCTCTAACCGTGTCTGAGCCTTTATTTCCTAAGACCAGAAAAAGGTATCAATGCCTTTTTTCTTGATTGGAGGACACAAGATTTTTCACAGTTATGAAGGGTTTCATTTGGTCACCCAATGGTTGTTCACTTACTTTTTCCAGTTAAGTTTTATTTCTGAGATGATTTGACTTACACAAAGCTTTTAGCTTTGTCAAAACTATTATTTCAAAGTAACAAGAGCACATGCAAGGTCTCTGTGTGCTATTTGATTTGTGTGACAAATGCAGTCAATCAAAATGATAACTTGCAACTTGAACCTAAGTTACTGCTAATTTTTAGTTGTATGGCTGATTTTCCTTTATCAGCCAGGATGAGGTCAAAGACAGAATTTCCTGTGTCATGTATAACACTCTGAATTGGGAATTTGCCATCTGCACTTCATACATAAGGGACTTTATACTTCTTTCATTTACATCTCAGGTTGATGTTTCCCATAATAACTCATTTTTTTTTCCCCACAATGATTATAAAAAGTTTTTTTTTAAACAGAAAAATGCCCTGTTATTTCATGTGATTCATTGTTCTATGGAGAACACTGACTGGCAGCCCAGCTTTTGTTTTATGCCACTGGAAATGCATTGTTGGTGCAATTGCTAATGGACATATTGTGGCAATGCAGGTCTAATTCTCCCTGTCACCTAAGGATGAAGCAATATTATCATGGCTAGTCAATAGTCCCAGGCATGTCATAGTCAATAAACTGCTCTGTGTTGGACTTTGATTGTTAGAGAGGGATACATGCAAAGAAGTACACAGATGACTATAGCATTGAGGCAAGTGCAGAAACTGCCTCATACAAAAATCATCACCATAGTGCCTGGTAGACAACACCAAATGCCAGTACAGAGTGGTGTGAATATTTTAATGCAGCAGATTTCATATGCAGTAAGAATCTGGGGTCGATTTTTAGCTCAGTCAGCAACATTTCATTACAACTGGGGGGAAACTGGATTAGTTTCTGTGCACTGAAATTATGGCCAGGGCATTTATAGCCTGTGATATCAAAATACAGAACACTAAGAAGCACTTGCATTTTGGCAACTATTTTCACATTTTTTGAGACCCTGTGGAAGATGGATGTGGATGACAGTTTGTACTGGATGAGTATTAGCCTATAAACGGTTGATAAATGATTAATAAATATTTTCATAAATGGCTGCTCTGTCGCTACAGAGTCCAACAGGTTGCTCATAACCATCTGTAACTCCTATTTGCTATGCATTTAGTATGCTTAGAACTCCTGTTAACCCTTTGATTCATTCCATTTGGTTAGTCACAGCTGGGTGACAAATAATTCTTTCCCTATTTGTAAAAGGAGAACAGTGATAGTGGCCTCGTTTGTAGGGTAAGAGAGAGGTCTCTTATGAATAATGAATGAATTGCAGTGAACATAGCCTTTTGGAGACACACTGTACCTGAACTCTGGCTTCTGGGAGGTTTATCTTTGCTGCCAGTTGATTGCGAATATGGACATCTGGGTAGTGAGTCACTTGGAAAATTTTCTCCAGTTCCTGGAGCTGCTCAGCTGTGAATGTTGTCCGGATTCTTCGTTTCCCTTTCCTCTCAGCTGTGAAAACAAGGAAAGATGTATTACGTTTTACAGGAAAAGGCTACAGGACCACATGAAGATTCAGAGACGCAGCAATTTCTGTAAATTGCTGTGCAGTTGGGATGGCATCTACAACATCTTCTAGACATGCATTTATCATAGGTGACTGGCTCCTGACATTCTCTAGCAGACAACATGAACAAACTCCTTTATCATTAAAGGAATGAGTCAAGAGTGTTCATTTGCACTGGTAATTCCATGGATGCACTACATGTCAACAGCTACAAATGCCTACACTAGCCCTGCAATGAGTTTGTCACCGAAGTCCATAATTGTTGGACACACCATTGACCCCTGACTGCTGTTCTCTTCCCACACCATTCCCGCAGCAGCAGGAATAGCCAGCAGTTTAACTTTGCAGTTGTAAAGAAAAGGTATTTTTCTGACTGTACCATTGTGGCATGGGGACTTTCTAAACAAGCTTAACCTAAAGAACTTAACCTTAAGAATAAGGCCTTAAAGCCCATGTGGAAGTTTAGGTGCTGTGAATTCCTAAAGAGACTCCTAGACTGCTCCATTGCTTCACCTGGTGTGGTGTGAGCATAAAAAGTACATCCCTCAACACTCCTACAGTGTTTTGAAAATGCCCTTCTACACCAGGGTATTTTATTTAGATCATGAACTCTGTATAGCACTTGGTGTAAGTTAGAATGAGGTCTTGGTTGCTCTGAAATGATGCTGAAGGTCATGCAAGGAAGAGGAAAAAGCAGCTGCAGAATGTGGAGCTCAGCCTCATCTCAAAGCTAGAATCTTTTCTGCTGCACCAATGGAGTATCTTCCAGCTGACATTGAATGCCCAGCACAAAAAGCCATACCCCAAGCATTCTGAGTCACAGGGTTTTTTCTACTGAGCTTGGAAAGCTGCATCTGATAGGCACATAAAAATTCTAATACTATTTTAGTGAGTGTGATGAGCTTGCTACTCAGTGACCTGAAGTAACTGTCAATGAAACCATGTTGTTAGGGAAAATTACTATTCTGAATGGCTGCTTTTGGTCTTCCATAGTCTGATGACAACTAACAATTCATACCATGTAACTAGAGGCATGGTCTTTCTGACGGGAAGAATTAACCAGACAAGGATAGCTTAGCCCATCAAAGAGGCTTGGTACCTTTTCCCCCCTTTTGTTCAGCCATTAGCAACCTTTGGAGGCCTAAAACAGTGAAAAGGTAACTAAACACCTAGGCCAATATAAAGTGGGCTCTGTGCCAACCAGAAAATGACATTTTTCATTCTGTAATCAAAACCTCATTGTGACTGTGTTGACACAGAAAACAAGGATTAAAATATTCTGTTCATCAACTTGGTAGGAAGGAGCCCGGACATGATCCTATTGTGAGTACTTAATCTTTGCTAAACCTTTTGGGGACTTTGAAACGAAACCAGTCATGCAAGAATAACTGAGGAATGTAGTTTATCATAAACACTGTCAATACAACCATGTCTCAGAAACAGCCTAACAAAGCTGATGTCCAACACAGTTAAATCCCTATCATTAGACTTTCTAGCAGCCTATAAAAATTCTGCTCACTTAACTGCAGCACTGGCTTCAGACTCAGGAGAAAATGTTATTTCCACTGAATCTTGATGAAACTACTGGGGTAGAGATTTGAAATTAGATATATTCGTAATCAGGACTCCTAAGAAGTCCTGATTATGTCTACTTGAACCTTCTCAAAAGATGACTGTAAGGAGGGTTTATTGCTATATGCAAGAAAAGGGAAATATCAGTGCTGACAGTAGGAATCTGAGGATAAGATAGAGTTACCAGTTCATAATGCTATTTCTTGTTGGAGGATTTTCACCTCTCACTTACTATGTCTTATTATTATATTACTATGTTCTGTCCTGTTGGCACCTGAGAAATGTCCAGGACTAGAGAGCATGGCTTCAGAGAGAACAGGCATATAAGTCTCTGATGTCTCATACCAGCTTCTTAGGTATGAAAATGGCCCAGATAATGTCATGATGAGCAAAAGAAACTCCCTATCAGTTCACTCTTAATCCTCCCCATTTTTCCTTCTGGAAAGGTGAACTGTTTTATAGACAAGACTCTTGTGTAAGGGAAAGGTCTGCACAGTGCTCAGAAGTGTCAATCCTACTGAAACCAGACTTTGCAAAGCTGAAACTCATGAGATTGAACAAAATACAGTAACGTGAGGTCAGTTATGGGCCAGTAGGGACTGAAGGACAAACTTTGATTTCGACTAGATATGAAATTTAATTGCTAACAAAATAGACTCATGTGAACTAATCATGGCTTTTGCCAGCAGGGAATACAGAAAAGTGCATTTTTTTCTAAAAGTAATCAGTCATTCTGTTTTTAATTTTTTAAAAAACTATTAAGAAATGCAAAAAATTTGGGATTCTCTGTTAACATTTTCTCTTGCAAGATGAAACTTTTTCTGACTGTAGCTTTGATAGTTCCCTTTGCCTTGGGACCTCAGCTTAGAGATCCCATGGCAAACAACAGCATTCAGAATTACAGTCTAATAAAGAATGTGGGTGGAAGATGTAAGATTAGGAAGTGTTGGAAGTGTAACTTTGGCTTTTCTAATGTGGCTTTAGAGTCTCTGGGGAAATAAGACTCTGTCTGAGTTTCCTGAGCTATTTTTTATGTAAAAGCTGGGGATATTCAAGCTGGGGATATTCAGTTTTATGCTCTGTGAAAGTCATTTGCAGGTTAGCTGACTGCTGAAACTAAGCTTGAAAACACAAGGCAGCTAAATATGTCAGCATTTTCAGATGCTTAGAGATACAGCTGCCTATACATTGCCTTACGGTTGATGTTGGAAAGGCCAGATTCTCCAAGCTGATAAAGCAGCATAGCTCCTTTAAATTCAGTATCAGGCTCATTTGTCCTCTGCAGATCTGCTTTATTACTAGGTCAGACTTGAAGCAAGTTGGAATGTATGAACTTTGTAGAAATAGAGGTTCTTCTTGAAGGTGCACAGTGGAAGGATGAGATCCAAGACTATAAGCTGCAGCAAGGAAAATTCTGATTACGTAGTAGGTAAAAAATGCTTTCATCGTGAAGGTACTCTGATGTGGGCTAGGAGAGGCTGTGAAGTCTCAGTCCTTGCAGATACTCTGAACCTGACTGGGCAAAAGCCTAACCTGATTTAAACTGCCCCTGCTTACATTTGGGGTTGGACAAGATAGCCTCCAGAGGCCTCTCACAACTTATTTTATTATGTAATCTCTGATTTCCAAATAACCACATGAAATAAAGCCCCCCCATCATTCCTTCCCTAAAAAGTAAGGGAGCTTAAGGCATTAAGGCCTTAAATCAAGCACAGCTCAAAGCATCTGATTTGCAATTGCTTATATACACAGTTTTAGCTTAGCATATTGCAGCTTATTTCCATTGACCAGTACAACACAGTTTCAAGATACTAGAGGTATGAGCAAATCAGTACTGAGGACTACTGCTTGTGAAAGTTTAACATTTGCAGTTTGTTAAGTAAAAGCTGCACAGCTGCAATAATGCCACACTTGGGGCAAATTTCTTCTGGACTATGCTCTGTAGTAGGCAAGTAACCAATGGTACACCTTGCACTGCTATTTCTTGGCTGCATATCTGAACCAGCTAGAAAAATGCTGCTTCAGGGAGATCTCTGCAGCTGCATCCCCCATCCACACTTGCCCCAGTAGAAGCCAGGACTGTATCAAGCCTACTTGGGCCATACACTGGAGGGAGAAGGAATTAAAAATTAAAACAGCAGGAGAAGGGCTGGAAATCGGTGCTGGCACGTATTTGCCTTGAAGTTGGTAATCTAGGTAGATGAAAACTGGTGGGATCAGTTTATTTTGCTGCAATCTTCTTTGTAATTTCTGAATAGACACCCTCTCACAGTATGTGACAGCCAGATCCAAAGATTCTGCTTCTTCTTTTACAAGGAGAAAGCAGTTGCATAAGCAAGTGGGTTTAGCTATATATCCTCAGAAATACATTTTTCTCTGTGTAACAAAGTTAACTCTATCATTTGTTACTCAAAAAGAAACTCAGGTGTGTTGAAATAGAGCCTCATTACATCTGGTTAAGTTCTGTTTACTCCATTTTTGCCTTTTTCAGAGAAGTTTCTCTCTCTCTCTCTCTCTCTCTCTCTCTCTCTCTCTCTCTCTCTCTCCTTTTTTATTCAGTCTCTCAGCCAGTTCCTTCTCGTGGCTTTCCTGAATATTTTTCTCCTGTGGTGACATTCTGCTCATGGCAGACAGCCCCACAGCAAAAACCTCCAGTTATTACAGGGTGCTGATGGCATCAGGACAAAACCTGCTTGTTCGTATACAGAGATGTGCCCATGGCTGTCCCTCTCCTACTTAAAGAAGTGGCTCATGGCTTTCAAAAGACCTTGTGCTGCAATATTTAGGCATGAGTATTGCAGTGTGGCTAATCATTATTAAATTATTTTTCAGCCTTTGTTAAGAAGGACTGGCATAGCCAGTGAGACTGATCCTAATTGGATGGGTACAATGTGCTCCAGACAGAGCCTTCCTGCTAGTGAAACACAGCATTTAGCATCCAGCTGCTGCCTGTTCAGGCATTGTCAAAGTTAATTCTGAGAAGCACAACTTGTACTTCTAAAGTCTCGGCCTCCTCCATTCAGTCCAAAACTCCTTGACATAGAGTTGCTTCCACCCTGGCAATGTCAGTGCCTAATCACCTGACAGCAAGACTGAAATTCAGAGAGGTACAGACTTCAGGAGGTGTGAGCAGGACTGCTAAAAATATCAGGCTATAAACCTGTTTAAGCAGGCTGTACAGTGGTGGTCAGGGGAGTTCCTTAGTCTGCTTGTCAGAGGAGTTGGCAAGGAGTAGGCAGTATGTATGAAACCATTCATGCGAACAGTTTGTTGTGGAGGATCGTGCTCACCATCAACCTGAGCCCCTGGTGAATTTAACCTTTCCTGTCTGCCAGCAAAGTGATGACAGTGTTTACAAATGCTGCTGCCTGAAATGGTGGTGTGCATAACTCTGGCACAGTCAGCGGACTATCTGAAGGATGAAGCAAAACATAAGTCTGTACCTGGGCCAAAGGGCCTGCACCTTCACAAACTCCTTCAGGCCAATGTGGATTTGGGGTAGATGTGTGTGTAAATTCCCCATACAGCAAAATCTCAAGATTGACACTCGACACATTCATTTCAGTGAATGTTTAGCCACAGTCAAACCTCACCTTAAAAGCAGTGGCCTGCCTAAACCAACAATGGTTCTCACCAAAGAATCAGGTTCCCCACCATTCCCCCCACACTCTCTGGTCCAAAACCCTTGTGAGAAACCAGCCATTTGCAACAGGGAGAAACCTGAGCATATTGCAGGTTGCACAGATAGCCTGCTTTCTTTATTCCTGCTATTTGTACCTGCAAACATCTAGACACCTATCAGGAATGTTTATTTACATCCCTGCCTCTCCTATTTCCCCTTTAAGCGTAAAGGGCTTGCTAAAACAGTAGGTAAAAACACCTGCCCTCAATTTCAAAGAACTGTAATTAAGAGTACCATATCCCGGGGATGTAATGAAAAGTTCTAGGACAATTTTGGAGAAGCTAATAAATACTCATTAAGATCTTTGAAATAAACTTATCATGATCAGCTTTACAAGTAGTCACATTACACAGATTTCACCAGTAGGAACAAATTAACCTCTTGGTCCTGTGTTATGTACCCTTTGGATCCAAAATTCCTAGGAAAGAAGGGTCTGCTTGAGGAAAGCATTCAATATTAACATTGGCTTTAAATAAATAAAACTGCAAACCCAAAACCCATGAAGAAACAACACAAAAGGAATTTATGATAGTCCCCAACTGCTGACAGCTTTGCTTTTTTCAGTGCTTACTTGTACCAGTGAGACTTCTATGTGAACGGAGTTTGAAGGGTGAAAGTAAAGGATTCAGGTTTTGTGCCTTTCATTTAGTACCCAGGGTGTCATTATAAACAGCCAGTCTTCAAAGAGGGAGAAAAAAAAAGCCTCAGCCTCCAATAATATCTCAAGTAAACTCACCAAAACAAGGTCAGTGATCTGGGGCATTTCCAAGTGTATATAGAGGCACACTGCACTTTAGAGACACAGGGCTGCAGGGACTATTCACATAGATAAACAAAAGGCTGGTAAGACAGCTAATGGCAGCCAAATTATATATATAGGCATTTTTTTTTCCTCCTGCTTTTCCTTTTCATTTAAAATTGTTTCCTTTTGTTCTGCAGGACAATGGGATGCTTGTGCCCTTTCTCACAGTCCCATTGGTGTATTCTGGGCAGCTGATACTTATCTGGGGTTGTGATTACACAGTGCTTCATTGTCTCTTGGGTGTTTCAAAAATGCATTAAGATAAGTCAGCATATTGGGGAAAAGACTGTTTTGTGAGAGATAAACCATGCTGTTTCACAGGGATACATGGATTTGACCATATTGTCCACAAATGAACAGTACCAAGTGAATTTATAACTTCAGAGAAAACATAAACACTGGGCTAAGGATGTCTGCAACTGGCATCATTACAGAGGGGACATGACTTATATTGGAATTCCACCAGAACTGAAATTATCTCTACACTTTTTGTTGTCTTTATGAAAATTGTCACCAGAATTCATCAACATGCTTCAGGATCACAGATGCTATCATAATAATAAAACAATTAGATTAATAAAAAGATCCCTGAGCTCCCAGTCAGCAATGTGCAGGGGATTTCTGCTAAGGAAATATTTCTGCTAAGGAAATATTAGGGCAGCCTCCTGTACAGCAAATAATGAAGACATGAGCTGCAGGAAATAACATGAACCCCCAAACCACCTGTGGTTCACAGCCTGAAACCCTCAGTTTCTGGTGGATTTAGGAGCTGGCTCTATTTATTGAAGCATGATTTATGCTGTCCTGGAATTACTGCCCAGAGAAGAAAGCCCACAAGACCGGACATCCACCAGTGTCTGAAGGTAGTGCTGCTACCTGGCTTCTCCAAGGCACCGACTGCTCCTTTGCGTGAGGAGAAGACTGGAACCATTATCTATGTGCAATGCTAGGAACACACTCACACACTGCCTTTGGATGTAGTTACAGTGCACACCCTCCCAATGTACACAATCAGACCAAGCATGTGTAAAAGATGTTGCAAAATGACTGCCCAGGAGGATCCAAATTAGACTGGGATCTTGTACTTGACAATCTCCCCCAGGAGATTCTAAACTGGCAAGCCGAATCCCAGGGAGGTCACACAGAGCAGAGAGAAGAAATTGAAAGGAAAGTGGGAGCTCAGAATTTGGGTGTTACGTAGACAGGCTGCTGAGAGGCTGACCAACAACCACAAGAGTTTGCCCTTCTTGCTCTGAAGTTTTGAAAACCTTGGCAGTGATGGTGGTTGCATGTAGCAAAGGGGCTGCAATGACTCATCTCACAGAAGCTGGCCCAGAGTCTGAACCTGCAGCTACAAAGTAAGACCTTCCTTAGAATGATCTCCTTCTCAAACAGATTTTATTGAAGCTGTTTCTCCTTCTAAAACGGGCTTTATCAATGCTGTTTGGCAAGAATACAGGTTTTCTGAAAAGGCTCTCCTGAACTTTTCATGTAGAAGGCCACAGGTGAAAGCACACAGCATTCAGAATGAAGGCACCCAAATTCAAATAAGGTTTTAGTAAAACTAAACGCCAATGTCAGCATGTCTCTAGCATATGAGGGCTCTTCTTTTTTTTTTGCTTACAGTGCAGCCTCTAAGTTCAAAGTACCAGAGGCATTGCTTCCTGCAAGTGGTTTGTGATAAGGGCATAAATCTATTTAGCTTAAATGACACTGCATTTCTAAACCGCTTAGTGGCAGAAGCCATTTTGTGGGAGAAGAAAAATTTTAGGGAATTCTTACAGGGTTTCCTGGAAATATGCTCCAAATCCATACTCAGCATCACAGCTGGGGTGCTCTTGCTATCTCAGACCACCTGCCCATGAAGGAGGCTGTTGTCATGGCCTCCTCCTCACCTTTCTCCTCCTATACAAAATAGCACCAAAGCACAGCCCTCCTGCCTTCAAGGTGATTGTATAGCACACATGATTTCTTCTGTTCCCTGGCAAGTAAATGGATGTGTGTGTCTAGACAGAGCCCAGGGCCCTTCCTCACAAATCATGAAGGTGTTTTACATCAACAGACATGTGCTGAGAGAGACAGGTGAGGGAATGCTCTGCCAAGGGATTCTGATGTCTTTCACATCAGCAAGATCTCCTGGTGCTGAGGCTGGTACTGTTCCTCTGAGTGCTTACAGGCATCACTGGTGTGGGTGTGAGGGAGGTCCTGGGGACACCTCCATGGATACACTATGGGCATTTGGCATTGCCCAGGTGCCTTGTCAGAGGACCTGTAACTGATCTGTAGCTGCCATGCTAAAAGCATGTCTGAAGCACCCCAGAATCGATAGGTGTGTAAACAGAATTTGCTATCGGCTTGAGCTGTAAGGACTGCAGACTGCTTCCAGGGATGATGCTGTCTATCCTTAATGCAGGTACTGCTGCTGACTTTGTCTGAGAAAGGTGGTACCTGCCACAGACAGAGGCAGGAGAAAAAGAGCCCCCAGTTCTTCCCCCTATAATGTGAAATGGAAGAAGGAGGCTAAAACTTGAGATACAGGAAAGTATTTTAAACCCAGGCCTCCAGCTCTCTGCTAGGAATGACACAATGCATAAACGGGATCTGAAATATCATTGTTTGCACACCACGGGGAAAATGTCAATCCAGTGCTTTAGGATCCTCCCTCCTTCTTCAGCCAGCTTCTATCAAAGGCTCAGCAACTGCAGGAACCAGTAGCCTAGAAAATGGCAGATCATTAAACCTCTGCTGGCTTCGAAATCTCACTGCCACCAGGGAACAGAGGATTTTGTTTAAAATGCCTTTAAAATACACGTTGACATCGAAGGGAGCTACTCATCTTGGCTCAGTTTTGTGAAGATAATTACGTGCTTCCTCCCCTGCTTTACTTATGAGGCTGGTACCTACCATGGTGCTGATCAATAAGGCTAAGTGCCAAGACAGGACAGCAACCTCCCAGCTATGATGTGATCCTCCTGTCTGGGGACTCCCTCACATATGAATATCCTACTTTTATACTCAGAGGCAACTCCTAGTGTGAGATACATACAGCCCTGGCTCTTCTGTGAGGAGGCAACATGATTTAGCCCTGCTGTCATGAGCTGTGGGCAGCTTACAGGGCAGAGGAAAGCTAAAATTTCCAGTTATCTTACAAGGCTTCTCCCTGCATCAAGACTGATATCTGTCTAGTGCAGGAGGAGGAGGTGACAGCAGCTTGTCACAGGACTCATGTATACCATAGCAGCAGTGGCAGAAACAAGGATTTTCTCTCAAATGTGTTTCACAGAAAGTGTTGTTTCTACTGCCAGCTTGCAGAGTATGAAGCAAGGATGATGTGTGGATCTCAGAAAGTCAGCTGAGTAACCCCACATCTGCCATCTTCAATGGGCTTAAATGAAATGCCTTCATTTCCCTGGAGTAAATAATAACAAACCACCTTTCTGCTGCTGCTGAAAACCTGTTTTCTGGAGCGTACTATGAATGTCTGTATTTACTGTTCCTCAAACTCAAAGAAATTAGAGGAATTTTTGTCACATGCGGGTAATTAATTGCCATCTGTCTGTTAGGAACTTGTCTTGCTCAGGTACCATGTATCCCACTTAGCCTAAAGTCTATGTGCAACATATTGGAAAATGATATTTGTATTGTCTGGTGCTCTAAGAGCTAGACCACTGTTTACTAGTGCTCATAACTTATTAAATTAGCAGATCCACCAACATGGTCAGGCTTGAAGATTGTGCCTGACGCATCCTGCCAGATCTATTGCATGTCGCCAGTTTGCCTGTGTGCATGCTGATGACCTCTCCATCACCTGTACAGTGGGTCCAAGGTGTACGGAACACATTGAGCTGACTTGGCTTATTCACCAGCCTCTCTCCCTACATTGTGCAATGCACTTTTTCCAGGAAATGGGTGTTGCACAACCCTGGCAGTGAGGCTTAGAACGTGGTAACTCCTCACACCCCAAGCAGGAGGGCAATAAACACCCAAAGCAGTCCCAGCCACTAACATTGGTAGGACTGAGCTGGAACTTTAGCTCAAATAGTGGCTCTTCAGTCTTTTGATGGCAAAAATGAAGAACTGTCTCTGTGACTCATCCATGACCATCTACTGTGACTCAGCCAATAGCAATATTCGTGATGTCAGTTGCTTGGTATCACCATGTACATAATTGTAAGATAACAGCTGTGTTTTGGAGCATCGGAGGGGAGAGTCTGGATACAGAGGCACTCACCATGAAGTTTCTCCACCGAGAAACCACATAGCTGATCTTCCTCTTCCTCATGTCTTCTTTTGCCTTCCAGGTGTTCACATCCCGTGTCCTCACCCAGGAGGGACACTGGGCTGGCAGTAGGTTTTCTGCAGGGAGTTGCCTGCACTCTCCTTGCTCTGGCCATGGGTGTAGCACATGTGGTGGGAAGAACCATTTTGGCTGACTGTAAGTCACAGTCAGACTGACTCTGGCGGCTGGAATCTGTGAAGGACACAGCACAAGACAGCTCTGAATAAAGTAACTACCTTCCAGTTGCACCTTCCAGTCTGTGTGAAAAAAAGCTGTCTGGATACTGTAACATTCAAACCTGATCATATTTAAAATGGCCCTAATCCTTCTGTGCTGTATTTCAATGCCAATATTACTACATGTTGCAGACACAAGATCTTGGTGAATTCGACCCCCAAATCTAGCCTTTTCTCTGCTTCCTTCCACCTTAAAACTTTCAATAGTCCTTACAACAGATTTTTAAAAAAGGACTGCAGAAATAAGGAGACATAAGCAAAAGATTGAGAAATCTCAGCTTCTCTGTCAGTATGTGAATTAGAGGCTGCCTTTTTTGAAGAACTTGGAAGCAAAGTGGATATTGAGCTGCTCTGAAAATCTGTTGACAAGACTGCCATGGAACTTGCTGGATGCCAAATGCTTTTAAAGGCCTGGTCCTTTCCTAGGTGTCCCTGTAGGTACATCTACCCTACAGGAAAATGGGCCAATGAATAGGCTAAAGGTCTTCCCCAATTCCGGTCCCTCTGTCCTTTCTTCTCCATCTGGGCTGCTTGCTGCTCTGATTTAGGCACTGGACAATTCTGAAGGCAGCCTTTGCCCAGGCTGTCAACATTTCCTCTCTGCCTTTGTGACAGGTGATGCTGGTGATATCTAGGAAGGTACTGACAGCCAACTCATCTTGGTGAAATCACCTGCATGCTCTTGTTGACAGGACAAACAGCACAAGCGTGTGCTGGCCTGTTTTCATGAAGTGCAGCTTAGATTTGAGCATGGACATCACAAACAATCTCTGAGGTAGCCTCAGCAGCAACCAGTGATGATATGTGCTAGGACACCTGACCCCAAGTGCTGAGGAAATTGGCCCCAGAAGCCACAATCTTTCTTCAGCCATGGTGTTGCCTTATTACTAACACCATTACGACAGTGTGTAGCAGGGGCACCACAAGGATCTTCCAGATGAGTTCTCTGCCTTCATGAATGTAGTATGAGTTCTTACTCCTCCTTATAAATGTAAGTAGACCTTGCAAAGCCATGCGCTGAAATATAACACGCTGGGAAGCCTCGAGGTTTTATGGCAGTGCCTGTTAGCATCCCATGAGAGCTACACCAAATACCCCACTCTTCACCTTCCCTTTCTATATTAAAGTCTTGCCACAAACCCTGATGATGCGTGTTTGATGTGCTGCCTTTGTAGTTGTAATCATGGCTCAGTTGACTCTTCAGAGACAAGACATCTGTGTCTGTGAAGCTTTAATGGCAAACCTAGAATTTCCTCTAGTTCTCCTCCCTGCCTGGAAAGCCAGAGTAAGAGGCTACACACGAACATAAGGCACCCTTTGGGGAATTTGGTTTGCATGACCTGGGAGCAAACATGATAGTACAGGTTTGTCTGCTATTACTGCCAAAGAACATTAAAATCCTAATGTAATAATGGACTGCACTCCTGAGCAGTCTGACATCCAGGCTCTGGGGTTTGCTGCACCTGTGGTTGATCCCCTCTCCCTTCTCACATCTAAATGGCAGCAGATGTGAATCACTACAGGCTGTACTGGAAGAAACTCCACTTTTTAATATATATTTTATGTATATATATACATAATATATATGTTGTCACGTCCGACATTGGCAAAACATCTAACCTTTTACACTTGTTAGAGATTTATTTTCTCGAACAAACAAGTTCTATTTGAAAGCAGCTTTGGAGCAATGATAATTATAAAATCTAGAGACAAAGTACCCAATTCTGGCTCTGCCCTCACTAACAGCCCACACAACAGGAATTTTATAGAGGTTTGACACTTATATGAAGAAAACAAAGTTGTAAGAGCTCTAAAAATTAGCCAAAGCCTCATTTCAATAAAGGATAATTGTTCAAATGTTATCTATTTAAAATATCACCATTCTTTCAGTAACCTTCTAAACACAATTACATGTATACAGTCATGTGGACCTTAAAAACCTGGCCCACCTATGCATTTGAGGCACATGGTGCAAGACAGGACTAATTTTATTCCTTTAGTATCAACTAACTGAGTTTTCTGATGAGAAAACAGGTGAGGTTTTGAATAATATTTGTGGGATAAAGGAGAAGGATAGACCTGGGAATGGTCACTAGCGTGAGGCAGGGGTTAAATAACTGATGATCAAAGGGTATCAGTACTGGCATAGGTTTGTAGCTCAGGATTTCTGTCTCAGTCTTCCATCCCTAAATTAAGGACTACTTGCACTCCTTTGCTAGATGTGATGCTGTGAAAATTAATATGTTACAGAAGTGATGATGCTTATATCCTACACTAATGAAAAATGTAAGGGTACCTAAGCACGGTGCTCTTATGTGGAGTGATTAAAGCTTTCTAAGAATGACATTAATATTTTCTAAATTACAGAAGACTTTTCAAGTCTTTATCCTTTACATACAACTTTCCTCCCCAAAATTTTTCCTTGAGATGCTCATATACCTCAGTGGTGAGTACAATTTATGTATGAGCATGGATAGAGTAATTACAGTCTGAAGCAGAAAGAACAGGGAGGAAATGGAAGACAGTCCTAGGCAGAAGGGGAAATGCCAATGTCTCTGTGAACTGGTGAAAAGGAGTGTGAAGTTCTGTTGTTTGGGATCAAAGAAGTATGAACCTTAAAGAGAGGCTGAATTAATCAAGGAGTTTTTTCTGAAGGATAAGACTGAAGGTAGATGACAGTGAATTTACAGCACATAGCTGAGTTAGGAGCCCCAACCCTGTGTCCATTGCAACCTTCTCTGGTGTTTGTTGTTCTGACCAGGAAAAGAGACTCTCTGAAGTGGCTGCTCTTTAGGCCAGCTAGAATTTTTTTTTGATACACAATCATGTGACTCCAGCAGGGAGCTCTGAAAAATACCTGTGAACTGGCATGGGGCAAAACTTCCTCCAGGGAATGTAGTTTTCTTTTCTTTTATTCCCAGGGAAGGCAATGACATTTCAGCCTAGCACAACATGAGACACTTGTTATTGTCATGCACAGAAATTACTTTGACTTGTGGCTCAAAATGGTCTTTTTGTCTTGACTTTCAGTTGCACAGGAAAGGACGGACAATTTCAGGCAAGATAGTAGGGGTTCACTTTGAAAGCAGAAGGTTATTTCAGACGACCTAAGTTCCATTTAAGCCTTGTTGTGTAATCACTGGAGAGAGGCAGACCTGTGGAGGCACAAGGTTTATGATTTTAGGGTCTTACTAAGGCTGTGAACAGGGAAGAGTCTATTGCTGAGAAATGAAAGCTTCCTGGTATTGTGTTGTTTTTTATTTCTTCTACATATTTTTCTTTCTTTCCTATGTTTTTTTTGCTTTCCAAGTGTACTGTTTTTCCTTTTAATAGGTGTGGTGACTAGGTCTTATTGGCCAGATGGTATCTATTCAGTTAGATTCCTTCAGTTTGTTTCCTCTTCAGTGATAAAGCTGGGTGGAGTGTTGCTAAAGGTGAACAATCACCATATTGACATTTGTGTGTGAAGTGGCAGTTGTATTCCTATGAATTTGCATATCCTTAACATGATGGAGCATAACACAGGCAGAATGATGAAATTACCATGTCTGTTACTGCTTTCACTATTAATTTCCCAGGTGTAACACTCTCATCACAAGCTCTCCCTGACTTGATAAAGGATCTCCTGTTGCTGAAATCTCACTGGCAGAAACCAGGGGAGTAATGAACAATCGTAATTTCAAGTACATTAAAATCAGGTTCCTGGGAATTTCAGAATAATTTTTTTTTTTTCTGAAATAGTCCTGATATTCTTCTGTGTTTTAAATGAACTAGTTGGCACAAAGGAGGAGATCAGCACACACTGAGTGTTTAATTGTGTCCCTTGCAAAGGCCATAGTTACCCTTTCTAGGCATTGTGACGAAAGGATGAGAGGAATAGCACAGACTGCATACTAAAATGTCACCTTGTTCATTATTTGTTTTTTAATTTGGTAAGAGTCTTCCAAAGATTTCAGCAGGCTTCAAGAACTGCATCTCCAGGTCCTCTAGCAGTCATGTTTGTGCAGTGAACTCCCCCATGGCTAACACTGCAACTGGGAGGCCAAATGCTTCAGAGAAGACTGCACACTCCTTATTCCAAGACCCATTAATTGCACTCACAAAAGCATGTGAACTTAGCAGACAAGGCCCAGAGGTCTTCCCATACATGACCAAGTCCTGCCCCAGCTCTCTGTGAGAGACTTGCACTGTACATCACAACATCCTTTTTGTCAGACACTCAGAGTAATTTGTTAGAAGCAACTTCTAGAAGTCATCTAGTCCAACACCTATGGGTTTTCTTGAGAATCTTGGTTTGTGCCCCTCATTTAGAATCATAGATTGGAAAACACCTTTAAAATCACTGAATCCAAACATTAGACCACCAAGTCCAACCATTTCTGACATTCTACATCTTCTGCTCCCCTGGCCCTACCCATCTTCTCAGCTCAATTATGGTCAGATTTAGATTCTAGGACAAGTGTGATCTTGGTACTGAGACTGTCTACATCAGATGATAATTTTTGGCCTCAGTATTTACCTTACAGTAGCCAACGTGGTGCCATATTAATCTTCCTGTCTCTCATTTGAATCATGGCTTTGCTCAGATATACACCATATGGGACTGTAGGGAATATTCTTAATATATGTAGTAAGATACAACTAAGCCCTGACCTGTAGTACTTCCTTCTTTGTTGCTGCTGAACTGTTATGAGAAAGCAGCTGGATTTGTATCCCATCCTGGAATTTCCAGCAAGTTCCCTAGCTCATTTCAGTTCCTTGACCTTGGCCAGCACTGAGCCATACTAGATGTGGCTGATTATTTACACAACCTTTTTAATACCAGTGTTATATGGCATGAAGCTGAACAACTTAGGTGAAATACAGCAATTATCCCAAGATGTACAGCACAGGTATTGCGCTTCTGAAATAAATATAAGTTATCTGAATAAACTTAGGTATCACATTCTTAAGTAAGAAACAAATAGTGAAAAAGTCTTGTTTTAATTTTTTAAAAATTTCCTTGATCAACTACAAAAACAAAATACAACAACATTTTGGAAGATCTCTACAGCTTTCCTGTTTTCCCACTTCCAGTAACAGTTAAGTGAATCTTCACGCATATATACTGTTTTCATTAGTCAATATTTTACATTGCCTTAAGTTTACGAATCCAGCCTTGCCTTCTGGCAGGGGAGAGAAGAGTCACTATATTCTCTTGTTACAGCTGCAGTCTCTCTCTGGCTAGGTGGTGAAGCAAAGCCAAAGACAAGGCCTGGCGGTTTTGCTTGCATTGTTTTCAAGATATAACACTGGCTGTATGCTCAGGTGGAGCAACTTGGGGTGAGGCTGCACAGGCAGTGCAGCAGTGCAGTCCCAGGAACACACCATGTCCTGCATGCAGATCTGTCAGACCCTTGTGCTTGCAGTGGCCAAGACACACAGTGAAACTGGGCTTCACCATATTGATTGTGAAAAAGACAATATAAAAAGATCCTGTCTCTGTTCCCAGAGAAGAGTCTTGCATTATTAAAATGCAGCTCTGTGGCCCATGTTATGAACAAGCACTGACTGAATTTTCAGTGGTGGTATTTGTCTCACTTTGGATTCAGTGGCACAAAGTATGGGCCATGGACGCTCAGGAAAGTACTTTCAACTCACAAAACCTCACTGCCAGAGCTCACAGCAGCATTCTCTCCCTTCACAACCTGGCACTTGTGCTCCTTCAGCACACAGGTCCCACTGCACCAGCAGCAGCATCAGCCATGTCCTTTTCCACCCCTACAAACTACCAAGCTCTTGTTTCTTCCAGGACTGCTTGTCTAGTTCCAGTTGGCAAAAGCAGCTTAAGAAAACCTCCAAATGCTGCAGTCCTCCAATAGTATCAGTGGCGAAACAGGCAAGCAATGCTTGTCAAAGCCTTTAGCAGCCTCATTTTAACTTTGAAACAGCTTTTTCTTTGCACAGGAAGCTGTACCTCCAGATGAACTGGTGAGGTCCCCCCAAACCTCAGTTATCCTATGGCTCTGGGGAAAATCAGGAGAATGATTCTTCCCCATACACAGGTTTCCATGGAAAGCTGCAGTTACTGGCACAAAGGCAGCAGGGGTATACTCAGCCCCGATGCTGTGAGATGAATGGTGGGCTGACTGCCACATAGTCAGGAAACAAGTTATCCTGTGTCAGACATGAACAAAAAGAAGTCCAAATCTTGTGCAAAGCATGACTGAGAGGCAGTGTTCGGGGGCTTGAGTCCAACCCCAGTGACTAATGCTACCCTAGTGAGTACTTTCCCTCACCATTAGGTCTTGTTTGCTTTCCAGTCCAGGTTGGTATCCAGTTTGGACATAGAAAGAGATGACACTATGTGAGTAGGCAATGATTTCTTGGACTCCCAGGTTTTTGGAAAAAAACACTCTCCCTTACTAATGGGTGGTTCATCCAGTGTCCTGGGAAATGGGGTCCTGATCCACGAAAGGATCTCTCCATATTACAAAAAATAAAGTGCAGCATTAAGCTTTATTGAAAGCAGTTGAGTGAAAATTTTGTGTCAAAACTACAGGTCATTTTTTGTTTAAGTGGATCTGCCTGTATACAGAAAACATTTCTTTTTCATTAAAGACGCAGATTGAAAATGATGAAAAAAATACTAAATCCAGAAAATGCTGGACGCTGTTTGTTTAACAAAAGAAGGAGACAATTTCTGTAGGGGCAGAAGTTCACTCAAGGCCAGAGTAACTAAACTGTGAAAACTGAAGTCAAAAAGTCTAATGCACTTGCTGGTTTGCTAAGACCAAAGCCATGCAAGTTTTCTACTAGCCATTTTTATTTAGTTCATGAAAGAACCTAGTGTCCGTGATGATAGGAAGAAATTATTAAACATAAATGCATTCTCTTTTCTTACGCCAGCAACTGGGTTCTAACACTCCTATAGCTACCATTACCCCTACAGATTATTTTTCCTGCTTGAGGATGAGTGGTCACATTTATCAGAAAAGGGCGCTGATATGAGATTTGGCTGTAATTCCAGGCAACTCTTGATATAAGTGAAACACCAAAAATTTCATTAGAGTTGCAGCAGTCTTAGGCTCGCTTCCTGTGTCTGAATACCTGTCCTTCTTATGGCGGGCATTTATTTGTCTTTCCCCCCCTTAACAGATAACAAGAATATTGTTTTTTAGAGAGAAATATGCTGTATTTTTTTACAGTAAGCACTCCTCATTGAAGAGAGCTACCTGAATTAACTTTTCAGGTTGCATATTCACCTCTCCAAAGATATTTTACAATGTACAATACCCCTGAGTTCAGTCAACTGCAAGGTTGAAAGCAAATTATTTTAAAAATATTATTTCTGTATATATAACGAATGATTTGTACCTGATAAGGGAAATCCCAGATTCCTACATAAGTTAAAAAACAAAAATTCTACATAGTTGAACCTGGCAGCTTTAGGGATCAATACGAACGGAGCATTTTCATTAAATGTTATAAGTGGTACTTACCAAAGGGCACCGGTGACCCTGCTTTTAGGGACGGAGGTCTCTCAGCGTAGCTACTTCTGTTCCTGGTTTCACTGGCAGAAGGTTTCTTTAAGATTTCCTCAATGGAAAAGGACAGGCTGGGCTTCCTCTGTCCAGCACACACCCGGGGGTCCGTCATATTCCTGGCCAGGTGGCCGTGGGACACGGGGTGCTGTGGCTCTGCCCTGGGTCTCGGAGCACCCCGAGGAACACGCGGCTGGGATGGTGCGCGTCTCTCCCCACCCATGCCCGGATGATCCGTGGGAGGAGAAACAAAGGGGACCCACAGCTCAGCACACACGGCTGCTCCTCGCTACTGGTCACCCTGGGACCTCTGGGAAAGGCAGTGTTAGAAGTAGGGGTTAAAAGTCCTACCAACCCCACCCACTGCTGAGCATTGCCCCTACCTCTCGGATTTACGGAGCTCTGAACCATTGTATGGCCATTCCAGGAGGAGGTGTGCTCCTCGCAGACCCAGGAGAAAAATGCTCTGGGAAAGGTTGCCTCTTTTTGGTAAATCCTGTTTGTGGGGCAGTTATCTTCCTTTTCTGCTTTCAGGCTGAAACCTGCAAAAAGCCCACTGGATTTGTACCATTATGGAGTTAAGAAAATAACAGGCAGGGCAAATACTTGTCCCTCGGGCAATTTACTAGCAAGAGAGACAACCTGTAAACTTCTTTTACATACAAGGAGGTGCCAAGTATGAAAAGCAGCAGCAGCAGTTCCCAGCTTTTCCTTCAGCCATCCCTCCTAGCCATCAGCTTTGGTTCAGATTCTCTTCTATTGTGAAAACCCTTTGAACTTTCCAAGCAGGTGCTTTTCAACATCATCCCATCTTATCAGTCACAAGAGAAAAAGAGATGGCCCTTGCAACACAAGTGGAAATAGGAATTAGTGCCCTCTACCCCCCCACCTATACTTCTAAAGAGAAAACATTATTTTCTTTCCATCCTGAGCTATGAGGCAAGCTAGCTTGATAATCATCCCACCAGTTGCCTCCCAATTAGGCATCCAGCACAACAGGAGATTTCCTGGTCAATGAGGGTGAATACCTGTGATTCCTCTCCTGAGCCTCTTCTATCTTCTTGTTAATTTTTATTTTGGGAAGAATGTGGTCAGATACACTCCTGCTCCTTCCCTCTCCCTTCCCCCAGGGATATTTCTTGCCTTCTTCTGGGATTGCCCCTCACCTTTTAAATTGCTATGGTCGTTTCTCTCTTTGCTGCTGCTTCTTCTCTGTGCCTTCCTTATCAGGCTCTTATAATTGTATTGGCAGTCCCTGCCTTATTTATCCAGCGAACTGACAATTCTTGAGCTGATATCCCATCATATGACCTTTCCATGGAGTGGAGACCAAAATTACTGTGTAACCAGGGGGCAATAAACCACACCTGATAAGATGAAAGGCTTTCAGCTTTTTCCAGATTCTAGATACTGGAAAAACGGTGGGGGTGATGGGGAGAAGAACAATGGAAGACGTTCAAAATGATGCAGCCAATTGTGATGAAGAATATCTTAATATTTTAACAACCAAACTTCTTTCCAGGTGACAGGATAGACCAGTGAGCATCTTTCACACTGATGACACACATGGGGTAGAGTGGGAAGTGCTTTTCTTTGTTCACTTTGCATCCCTCTGCCATTTCCATAAAGGAGGATCTTGTGCCTTCCGGTTGTGTGATGAGGTGGCAGCTATTGAGTGGGTGCAAAAGGTCTTGTGGCCCTCTCCATTAAACAGTGAACATCTTCCTTTTTCAATCCCTGCTCTGGGGGAACGCCTCTTCAGCCAAGCTTTGCCCTCTCCAGCTGAGCTGCCAGAGTCTTTAATCGCAGCTGGGCACACAAAGAGGGATGTGTCCCCCTTCTTTGCTTAGGCAGATGAGAGAGTGGGTAATTTATGGGCTGAGAACAGGTGAGCGTGCTGTCTGCATGCAGAGAGAAGGGAAAGAAAGGTGCTCGGAATCTATACCCTGGGTTAAAACTGCCCTATTTAATAACAGAGTTTCCCTTTTATACTTGTGAATCCTGATTCAAAACCAATGAAAAAGAATAAGGAGAAACCTGGTACATTCTTTCACAGGCACTCTACTTTCCTTACTCTGTTTTCCTGAGGCACTAAAATGGGAGCCACTCTTCTTGCCTTCTGGCTTCCTATAGAGCAATGGCTTCAAATCTTACTTCCCAAATGCCTCAAGTTGAGAGTCCTTGACCCAGCCTGCACTGTATTAATTTAGTATATATCAGAGTGTCTGAACTTTCTGATGTTTACTGTGCTACCTTTTACCTTTACCTTTTCAGGCACAGGAGAAACAGATCTAGGGACATCTGTTTTTTAAGCCTCCCTTGCTGTCCATTTTCCCAAAGGATCTATATAGGTGCAGGAATTAAGCCTATGGATTTGTCTGCTTCTTTTATTAAATGAAGCAAGCCCACATTTTCCTTTGCAATGAAAAGCTAGCTTTGGTTTTTCATTAAAACCTAGGTATTGAAGGGGCTCATTTCTTGCTGCAGGGGCAGGAGGAGGAGGAAGAGAAGGTTTTCACAGGAAAGTCTGGTAGGTCCCAGTACTCCTTGTGAGAGGACCCATATCTTTGTGTAAAATAGCTCAGTGAGTTAGCCTAGAGACTCTCAGGGCAAAAAATACTCCTCCTATCCCTCTTCCTTGCCCCAGCTCCATTTCTGCTGAGTTAAATACACACAGTTTTTAAAGGAAGAAACGTAGTCTTCTGGCAGAAATTCATGTGCATTCATGTTAAAAAATTTCTGAAGTAAAGAGAGTTGAGACAGGCAGAGTCCAAGTTTCCCTCACAGTGAAGTACTTTTGTTCTATGGTCATGAGTGAATTCAGCAGTACCCCATACTCAGAGTGTCTGTACTGCCTGTCTCCAGTGCCACCAGCTCTCTCTGTGCAGGCACCTGCTGAGACAATTCTGTACTGCCATGTCAAAAAATCAAATTGTGCATGTTTGTATAATCAGTCTGTCTCAATCTGCAACTTTAAACCTCCCTGCTGCATGCAGCGACAAGTTGATTTTCTGTGTGTGCTTAAATTAGATGCTCACATGGAAATTTACAACTTGAAAGTGTTCCTGTGAAAGCTTTACTTTTGCTCTGTCTGATTGTATTGTACTTTTTAATTAAAACTGAAATCAATGCCAACTGAGAAATATATTTTTGTTCTTCTATATAGGAAAAAAAACAAGCACTAAAGTAGGAAATAGGATAAATAAATGACAACTCTTGAAAGGGGATTAGAAAGCAGCAGTGTAATTATACATAAATCCCATGTTTTGTGTACAAAAGTTTCTTCAAAAAAAAGGCAGGTTTGATATCAAAATGTTTAAGTAGCACCAAAAGACTTGAACATTTTACTATTTTTAATATAGGAACAGAAAAATAGTCATAAATGCAATTTTATTAACTAAAAAAAGAGATTAAATACTGTCTTTGGAATGACTGTGTGTTCAGAATTTCTTTGCTTTGTATTAGGTTAAAATAAAGATGAGTGGCAAAAAATAGACCCTTGAAATGCAAATGAACATTTTGCAAATTAAAATAGTTCAGTTGACCCCCTTTCTCAAATGAATGAGTTGCTGAAATGTAACAAATTATTTAAGTTCAAAACAAGAAATTATTTACTTTTAAATTACCGGAGAATGAAGAAGTTATTTTTCTGCCAAGTTCTAATATGCTGGCTTTTGCAGGGTAGTTTGGGGATATTTTTATATATCTGCTTGACCTGGAAATGCAGATGACTCTCATTTGTTACAATTATTGTGCTACCCCTCTAATTTAGTCTATAAACTCCTTGAGGCAGGAAACATGTCTTCCTCTGGGATTGCTGAGCTCTGAAGGCAACCCTTTACAGCAGAAGGCAGTTATCTAGAACAAAATCATGCTCTGTTGATTTTCTCAAATCATTGTCTCTGTGCCAGGCAAGTCTAGAGGTCCACACAACCTCTGAGGTTTCTTTCAGAAAGTGAAAAATCCTGGATGTATAGACTCAAAATCAAATTGGGATCAATATTTTGGAATTTTTTCCTATATTAGCTATCTCAAGGAGGAAGAATTGTGTTCATGCTGTCAGTCATGAAACAGGACCGTTCCTGTCCCACTGGTCTCTTCCACCGGATAAAGGATGGGATGATATTCCACCCAATGCCCCTGAAGCATCTCCTTTAAACATCTTCCGCAAATGTGACTCAAGAGTCAGAGCTGCCCAGTATTTATGCACAGCGTGGATGCTGCAGCTCTCAGCAGCTCATCTCCAAGGGCCTGTGCTCTGTCAGCTGTTCAGAGCAAGTCAGCCAGCTCAGGCAGCCAGAGACACACGGCTGCACCTGCAGCTGCAAATTGCCCACATCAGCTCAGGAGCCTTCTGTCCTTGCAGGTTGTCTTCCATCCTTTATGCCTTACTGGACTCTACCAATCACCCTGGTGACATCTGAGCTGCTCTGATCTCCTCGAAGTTCAGCAGCTGCCAGTGATCTAGTATAAAGCTCACGCAGCCTGCTTCTGGAGCCTCTTTCATCTCAGATTTCTTGGCCCCATTATCTCTGTAGATTTCTCAAAATGCTCATTAATTAGAAATATTAATAAAAGGGACACTGTAGGTTTAAACAGATAACACCTATCATGGTGTTTTTTATGGCACAGTTATTATCAATTGACATTTAAAATGGCATCATAATCCATCAAGGTGAAATGGACTCAGAAAAATATTTCTCCCAAGCCAAAACCCATAACAGCAGCAGCAGGATTGCAAGAGAAGAAGAACACAAACAGTTTGAGCCCAGGTCACTGATTATGTAATTTAGAGGTGCTTTTTAACAACTTCACCCTCGATTTAATCCATTCTTATATTTCATAAAGCTTCTTCTCCACTGCCAGCCCCCCTGAGCCCTTTGTAGAGGCTTTTCTATCAAAAATCTTCAGTTCATCCATGATAGGGAGCAATTTGCTTTGAATGGAGTAGGAGCTGTTATATGTGGGAGGGACTGGAGAGATCAAAGGTTGTCCTTTTCATAACAATTCAGGCCATGGAGCAGCAATTGCCATGGAGAACTGTCCAGCATGGCTATAAACAAGCTTTGATTCTTTTGCTGTTTACGTGATGGAAATCTAAAAATAAAGAAGGAATATGCTTAATGAAGTCTGTTCTCACAAACGTGGGGGAGAACAACAATTCTCTCCACACCTAGTGAGAAAGGCTACACAATCTGTATGTACAGAAATAAAGCAAATTCTCTGAGGAAAAAAGGGGGGGGGAAAGCCCCAGGAATCAATAACAGAGTAAAACAGAAAGTCCATGACCTGTAGCTCATTATTTCAAATTGGTTGTAGCTTGGTAGTGAATATATGTCGGTAGTGATGCATGAAAATGAACTTCCTGTGACCTGGAATGGTTCTTCAACATCCAGGTGTGGAGAAGGCACTGAATGCTCCTAGGAATCACTGTTGTCCTGCAGTGGTACCTGCAGTTAAAGGATTAGGATTTCACTGCATAATCCATTAGGGAGATGCCAGTAGAAAGTACTCTTTGAAACAGTGCCATGGCAAACTGTCTCATTTGCCAATGAGGAGAAGACTGGCACTGCCAAACGGGCAATTAAAGGTATCCTTAGGCAAATGCCTGAGAGAAATGTACCTAACATTCCTCAGGATGCACTTCTCTCCCTATATGTTCAAGAGAAAAAGCCTCAAGAAGTAGTTTAAATTAACTATCTAAAAGTTAGATGCCTGGAGTACAGTACGTACATCCCCCATTCCCAAACTGAATGTGCAATGCACAGACTGGGAGTGTGAGATGAGTTATTTTTTGTTCAGTGTTCTTAACCACATGTGTTTTTTTCAGTGTGTTTGTATGCAAAAAAGCACAGACAGAACAAGTGAGCACTTAGGCAGAAGTCAGTGAGGCGTTAGCTGACCATCAGTGTGTTTGCTGTGAAGGAAATGTTCATGTTACACTAATGGGGTGGAGCTGGCATCTGTGGCCTCATTCCTGAGAAGCCTGGTCTAGAAGTAATTGTCAGCCTGGGCACAGTTGCATGGGAACCAGCCTTCTCATGTTGGGAAGATTTTGCGATTTTAAGGAATGCTCCCCACACCAAACCAGAACAAAAAGTCACTCTGATAGACTCAGAAAAGAAGGTGGACTTTTGTTTTGGATTTGTCGTTGGTTTTTTTTTTTTTCCAGTTCATTAGCCTCAGCTCAATAAAAACATTTCATTTTGATCATACTAAAATGTTTTGTCTTGCTGTTGAACTTTCAATTACTTTTCCAATGCAATCAATTCATTTTTAAATAAAGCAGTAATCTTGAACATGGCAAAATGACCTTTTAAAGACTATTGGAACAGCATGTTTCAAGAACATGAAGAATTTTTAAAATTTATTTTATTTTAATGAACAGTGAATCCAAACAACCCCAGCCTGGTAATGTAGAGCTCTGTGTGTGCAGAGCAAATGCATGTTTTTGCAGCTGACCCAGTTTCCTAGTCTCATAGATGCAAAAAAACATTTAGGGAAAGTTGCCATATGTATGTTTTTTGTAAGGCTGCTGTCTGTCCTGATTAACAGGATGCATAGTTAACTATCATATTATGTTGTTAAGCCCACTTTTTTCTGTGGGTATTTTTTCTCCAATTCAGCAGTCCAGTCTGTGAGGTGTCCTGGAAAACAGTTAGTGCATAGATAATTAATGTGGGAATAAAGAAATTCTATACTGCATGCATATATATATATACACACATGCAGTATACTCTTACATGTAAGAGTATATATATTTATACATTTACCTGTCTGCGGTGGTCACAGATTTCACTGTATACGGGTTTGCCAACCTTAACCTTTTTCTAAAATTGCTGTGGTTTCCACAAGGAAAAAGCATTACCATGACATAAAGTTCTCAACTGGCTCTGACATCCTGCATGGATTTTAACCACCCTTCAAATGATGGGCTTTGCAAACAGTATTGTGAACCAGTGCTTTAGTTACCACAAATTAATTCAATGTTCAGGCTGACAGAGCCAGTATTAGGGCATCACTGTTTGAACTATTCCTGCCTCAAAGCCAAGCAGGAGAAGGCAGTATATGCTGTGGGATAAGCACAGTAGGGATGCGACAGCCCAGGTGGGGAAGCAAAAAGTGTCTTACATCCTCATCTTCCACTTAAAGTCCAGTCATTCCCATGATGAAAAGATGTCACAGAATGAGAAGTGGTAGTCTTACGCATCTGATTTGCATGCAAGGATTCTCCTGCAGTTACTTCCTACAGTAGAGCCCATGATTTATAAGCCAAGAACAACCTTGATTTTTTTGCATATAAGTATTTATGCAGCTTTCCAGGATGGCAAAGAATTATAGGAACAGAATAGAACAGAGTAGAACAGAATAGACTGTTTTGGTGGAAGGGATCTACAATGATCACCCAGACCAGCTGCCTGACCAATGTAAGGCTGAGCAACTTCAAGCATGTTATTTAGGGTATTATCCTAAATACCTCTTAAACACTGGAGCATCAACCACTTCTCTAGGAAGACTTTTCAGGTGCTTGACCACCCTCTAATTGAATAAGTGCTTCCTGATGTCCAGTCTAAACCTTCCCTGGCTCAGCTTTGAATTATTCCCACATGCCCTAGCAGTGGATACCAGTGTGAAGAGATCACTTCCCCTCTCAGGAAAACATAGAGAACATCCAATATCTATAAGGAAAGCCAGTAAATTAAAGTCAGTTAAAGGCTGGTTGCTAAAGCCTGTTTTTCAGGTGACTTATTCCAGAAAGCACAAGAGAAGGTGAGAGTTTTCCTCTCTTTAAACTTCAGTCTTCACAGCACCCATACATGCAATTTTTAAGAAGGTTTTAGTGGGGAAAATTAAAATGATTCATGCTTTTGTCTGTCAAACACCTCAAACTATAGTTGGCCCACAAAATGTAGGGAGTGAACTGATCCTGAATCCTCTTGTCTGACAAGACCTTAAGTATTATTTCAGGAGAAGCTGGGATGGTTCGCATTAATTTCTCTGTAGGTCCTGAAAAGGAATGGCAGGACGGCATGAAGATATGTCCTTAGAGCCATAACAGAGGTAGTCCTAAGAGGAGAATAAACTCTTTGCTGACAGAAGAGTGAGAGCAATAGATAAAAAAGTCTTGATAGCAGGAGAAGATTCTGGGCAGGAGCAAGACAGAGCAGGCTGGAGATACGATCCTTGCAACCTATCCAGTCAACACATCATCTTTGTCAGTGCTAAAATGCAGGTCAAACTCCATGAAGAGAAAGTAAAAGAGATTACACTGTAGCAACTCGTTAGTTCTAATTACAAAACCTGAGGAAAATGTCACTTCTAAATTTAGGCAAAGCATCAAAATTTCAGCCTCTACCAGGGACAGTCGTGTTAGGCTGGCCAGATGGCAAAATGGCAAAACTAGCAAACAGTCCACTGAGGCCCTGCAAAATCTTGGGAGAGCACAAGATATCCATGTACAGACTAGAGAAAGAAAAATATCACCTGCAGGCACATGAAGGAAGCATTCTTCCAGTTGCCAAGAAGGTACAAGTCCCTCTTGCCTGACAGAGCCCTCACACCTCCCAGGCTCCTGCTCTCCACTTAGAAAGCATTGCAACTTTCCCTGTCCTATCCCTGGGGATCCTGAGAAAATGATGAAGTGCACAATATTTGTAGGCTCTCAGCGTTTTCTTTTGTTTAATGGGCTCCGGTGGGAACTCCTATTAATCTACTCTGAGGGGAAGAGCTTTTTTGTTGTTGTTGCTGCTGTTGTTGTTTGCCCCCTTTTGCCTGAGGCAGGTCATGAATTATGTGCCTGATGTTCTTCCTCACTCTTGGACTCCACTGTGATGCCCCACGGGGACCCATTAAGAACTTCCTTGCTGCATCCTTCCAGAGAAAGGCCAAGTGCTGAAGTGGCAGAAGCAGGGGTAGAAAGAGGCTCTTGTGACTCAAGGATCTTTGGAGAGGAGCAGCAAGTCGCTGTTAGGATTTGGATGGGCCCATGGGGATCTGCTGGGAAACAGTTGCATACCAAAGGAAATTGTCCAGTTACAGGGCAAATGCATGGTTTGGGTGGTTTTTCTCCTGAAGTTGCTCTTTGAATAATGTTATTTCCATTCATGTGGAAATTTCCACTCATGCAGCAGAACTCAGACTTCAGAGAAATGGGCACTCCTGACCTGCAGCTGACTGCGGATCCTTCTGCGGTCCAGCCCACGAACCGCACACACTTGAGCCAAAGCTTAGATCCATCTGCTAAAGCTGTCTATGCCTTTGAGGCAGAAAAGCCCTTGTTTGGTTCCTCTGGGTGACATCTAACATAGCCACTTTCATGCACTTCAAATAAATTTTCTGCAAGAAACCATCTCATGTTTTTATAACCACAGACATTTCAAACATATTTCTCTATTTTCTGATGTGCCACTGGCACAGGCTATGAAAATTGTTTGGGCTATATATAGTTGGACTTTTTCTTTTTCCCCTTGCAGTTTGTCATAGGAAAGCAGCATTTCTGTAGCTTTGTGCCAACCTGGCCTCTCTTCAAGTGGACTGTCTGCTTTTTATCCATAAAATCACATACCGCAAAGTCCGTCTAAAGAACATTATTAGCTGAGGCTGCAGAGTCAAGTACTGGAAAGCTCAGGCAATGCCAGACCTGAGATTGCTTCTGCTCATACATTAAGGGGCAGATGCATTAGGACATACTAAAAGCTTTTATAGGAGGCCAGACTCCTGCAGAAGGTGGGATGATCTGTCTCACAGGCAGGACTGATGAATTACCTGAAAAGTGATTAATTTGCATGAACTCCTTCTTCCTCAGCTGTGGCCCCCAACCCCCTCTCCTGTGCTCCTTTTGGTCCATTGTCTCTGCAAGTCCCAGTAGGTGCTAAAATGTCGTGGCTGTGACACACACTATGGAACTGCAACAGATGGAGAAAGGGGAGGAAGGAGAGGAAGCAGGTGAGGATTGTCTGGTTCAGAAAACTGAGGAAGATGAAAGGGCATTTTCTCAGCCCAGAAAGCAAAAGACAAGAGCTGCTTGATAGATCACCCCTCCCTGTGGTTTGTTCCTGACTCGTTCAGCCTCCTTTGGTGATGAATTGTCAGTTACTGGTGAGACACTGAAAAGGACAAGAGTAGTGTATTTTATCATCCAGTAAGTATTTCCACAGCCTATTCTGAGGAGAAACTGAAAATTTACCCCCACTATGCATCAACATAGCACAGAGGAGCTGAGCTCTGCATGGCCAAAACAAGGCACTGAGGAGGCCCCTGCATGGCCTAAGAGAAATCTGGCCACAGATTGATAAGAGTTGTTTGGGGCAGCTGATGCAGGGTCTGTGTCTCTCTCCCCCCACCCCTGCCTACAATAGTGGTAATGTAACAGGACAGTTCATTTCCTTTCTGGCTGAACACTGAAGCTTATTTGCAGTTTAGGTTGCCAAAAATAAAACCAATTGTCTGAAATATTCCATTTACTTGCCTTATTATGGGAGTAAGCTTTGAAAAATGAAGACATTTTCAGATTGTCAGTGCTCTTTTTATGGACTTCATGAAAATGGAATTTTTAAAAATGAAAAATCTTCTCTGTCTTCTTTATTTATTTAGTGAAAAAAATCCCTGTGATTTCCTTTTAGCTTTAGGTACAGCCCTTCTCTCTGCTGGACACTGACAGCAAATTCAAGCAGATGTTGCTCTATCCATGGTACACAAGTTGTCATTTCCAGCTTTCCTTCATGGCCAGGAGGGTTAAAAGCATTTCTTAATAGGAAAACACAAATGTTGTTGACATCAAATCAGAGCTGGAGCCCCAGGCCTGTGCATTAATCTGTCCTGGGCACGATGTGGATTTGTTCCTCTGGATCTGCAAAGGCAGGTACAGCCTTGTGCTCTATCCACTGGATCTTCCCTGCAGAATGCACACTAATTGCCATCCCTGTACTGGAGACATCCCTAGGCGATACACAAGGCAGCCACAGCCAGCTTTGGTAGGGGTTTTTTTGATAAATAGTCTCTAAATTTTTTTACATGACAGTACACTAATGGTAAGGGTGAGATGAGGTTAACAATCAGCTAATTATTACCTATCACTTTCTGTTTTAAAGAATAAGTTTCTGTTACTCCTTTGATGAAAATGGATTGCAAAGTCACGTTATTTTTACATCTCCAAATCTGTTACATTTAGTTCAAGGCTCAGTTAACAACACGTGTAATGTCACTTGACTAACAACAGTGACATGGGAAGTGTCTCTAGATCCCACTTCATGTTCTGACAATGGTTATTTAGAAATTGTGCTACATAAACCAAAATCAAATGCCAAGAAGTTTGAATGCTGCATTCAAGCATCCTCTTGCTTATACTTGAAGACCTACAGTTTCACTTCAACATTTTTAAAAAGTTATGTGCCCACCTTGACTGCCATAAAAGTCAAATAAAAATTTCTTTTGATTGAAATGCTGGTTGGATCAAGCTTGAGCATGTCTGTGTTTTTTCATTATTACGGAAGTGTTACAACTACCAAATGCATCTGAAATATTAATTTTCTGAGAATATTCTGAGAAGAGTTCTGAAGATGCACATTTTGGACTTGGGGCTTATAGCTCATAATAGAAATATCACATTTCAATAAAAATCCACCTCAGGCATTACAAGCTAAATCACTAAATATTCAGTTGGCACCACCTTAATACAACACAGCTACACAGCAGTAAAATAATTACACATACACACACACACACACACACACACACACACACACACACACACACAAACAGTCATACATAGCCAAGGACATTTTCTCTTGGTAATGCAAGGTAATAGTTATACAGATGGCATAACCTAATGCACAAAAAGAAGTAAGACAGCTGGCACTGAAAGCATTTGGAATAGTGTGGACAACATGCAGGGAGGAGGCAGTAGAAAAAAGGATACGGTGAGGGACCTTTGTCAGTGCAGACATGTTGAAGCTAATGTCCAGCAGAACCAAAGTACCACTTGGGACCCTGCAGCAACATGGTGATGTTCTCTTTGGATGTGAAAATAGCACAGTGGTTTGTGCAGAGCATCTGCAGGTGTCTGCACAGTTAATATCTAGCCTATGGATAATGGACATACAGAACATCAAGAAGAGCTGCACCATAATCTTTCTATTATCTGCTTTGTTCTCAAAAAGGACAATCTCTCTCTTCCACAAAAACCTTTTTACTAGGAACTGTTCATCATCTGTAACTGAGCTAATCAAATCCAGAATACTTCAATCCAAAGAGAGTGCAGGGATCCTTAGTGTGTGGAACCTGACAGACTCCACTTTTTATTATAACAAAGATTAATCTAACTTTAACATCTCTTCTATTTGCAGCTGCAGCAGGGAGAAAGATGAGGAAACAACATCTTAAACCTCAAGTACAAGCTGGTTGCTTAGTACCTGCCCAATTTGCAGTTGCTTTTTAGTGCTAATGGTCAGTTTCTCCTCCCCCTATTGTCTCCACAAGAAATTGTTGATAAGTCTTCCTGGTGACATTTTAGAAGACCAAATACAGAGAGTGTTTTAAAGATACCGAGAAAGAGAATTCACACAGGCTCGAGTCTGCCTTGAGGAAGCTGTGATAAATGCAGTTTGAGAGTATTTTTATTTGCTTTCTGAGAGATAAAGAGAATGATAACAAGGAATTTTTTTAACAAGCCAGGCTGGATGGGGATTTGAGCAACCTGGTCTAGAAGGTGTCCTTGCCCATGGCAGGGGGGCTGAAATTAGGTGATCTTTAAGGCCCTTTTGATCCTTAAGGTCCCTTTCAACCCAAACCATTCAATGATTCCAGGGTGTGCTTAGCCACCCTCTACATGACGAAACACAACTAACAAATAATCTGTGTACTTTTTAAGACCCATAGAGTCAAGTTTTCTGCCTGGGATGATGGTTGAGTATCTAGCTCAAGTGCTAGATTTCAAGGGCACTAAAGATCTTTACACATGGAGGAAATAACATTAATGCCCTTCTGCATTCCTCATACAGACTTAGTTCACAGCTGAAAAAAGCACTAGATTTTGGATCACACTACTGAAGTGTAGTGGCAGCATTTTGAGGAACACAGAAAAAAGGAGTTTATGTTTATAAATTGCATAAGGTACATGATTCAGATGTTGGCTGGCCTGGAATATTGATCAGGTGAGGGTTTTGCTTTTTGGCTTAGAATTGCAACTGTTAAAGCTTTCTGATTGAGGTTGATTTAATGCCTCATTTGGCATCTGCAACTTCCCCCAGGCCAAATAGTACACGTGCTAGGTCAGAGGAAAAGGGAATGGCTCTGTGTCTTCCCAGGCCCTCCTGCACATCATGAATGCATTCAGCCTTGCAGTGGGTCCTTTACATGCAGTTCAGGCACGTGTCTTTCAGACCCAACAGCCTGCAAACATGACTAAAGGTGGAAGTTGTTTGCTTGGAAACGTGCTTCAATCTGATGGAATTTTTTATTGTGGATACTGTAGTCATATTATTCACTGACTTTGTGTTTCTGTGCTTGTTCAGTGCTCCAAAATGTAGCTTCCAGCTGGGCTTCTCAAGGCACTAGACTGAGTTTGCAGCTCACTCTCTTTTAATGCCTAAGAACCACCTTGTGCTAGGTGCTGGAAAAACATAGAACGAGGAAACATTTATCTGTGTAAGATGAGAAGTGTCCAAATAATGCAGTGATCTTATGGGGGGAAAAAAGTTACAAAGATCTTGTCATGTCTACACATACCCTTTGTGGAATTGGGCTTTACTGAGATGACCTAAACCATGGCTGTACTTTAAATATTTGTATCTGAACTTTTTTTCTAGGTGCATAGGGCATGATAGTACCATGTAGTTCAGAGATGTACAGAGTAGTTTCAATCATGCTGGTTTCTTCAGGTAGAATTTTGCTGAACTCTGCTGTACCACAATGCTGCTTCTACTGTGGAACTCTCTTTCAACACAGACTGCCAAACAAGTGACTTAGTTCTCTGGTGTGAGCCTGAGAAAGTAGTTATTTTCTGCAGCACTGGCTTTTGTTTTGACACACAGTTCTGCCCAGAGTGAGGGAGAAGAACCCCCCGTTCTCAGTGCCCTCTCTCTGAGCAAATGAAGAATTAACTAGAAAGCTACTTCTTTCACAGTGTTTCTGACTCTGCACTCTACAGACACGGCTAGTCTGCCATGAGTTGGCAGCATGCTAACAAAAGCACTGAGCTCTGAGTTACAGTAGGTAAGTTCACAGCTGAAATGTGCTGCCCTAGCAGGGTCCTGGGCTCCTTGGTCATCAATTAAACCTTTTCAATACCTTCAGTTAATTTTTCTTCTTTCACCTCCCCCAGAAGAAGATGTGAAGAGAATAGTAAACCGGATTTTAAGGTTTTTCCCCCCCCCTGTAAAAGCACTCATCTCCCACTGTTTCTGGGACTCATATAATTTCTGGAGGGCTGTAACAGCGCCATGGCTTGGGAAGGACTATGGCAGCGAGTACATCACGGAATGACTGATGGTCTTAGCAGGGATCTGGGACCGTGCCGGCCGCTCGCCGCCAGATGGAGCCCTGGGCACGGCCGGCCCGGAGGTTCCTAGAGGGGCTGGGCATCGGCGGCTGCGCCGGGAAGGGCTGCGGGGGAGCGGGATGGCGGGACGAGCTTCCCTAGGGAGGCGGAGTGGGAAGAAAAACTGTAACTACGGGTGCCTGCCCGCGATGGGCTGGGACTAGGAGGCCTGGCTTTGGGAAAGGGAGGTCTAGTACAGAAAGAAGTTATGGGTGGGTATGGGTCTCTACACAGGAGCAGGGGAAAGTCACATGGCCTGGGTACTCCTGAGATACTGGGCAATTTGAAGACTCAGTTTGTAAACATTAGAAGGTAGGGGTGGCTTCACAGAAGAGGAAGATGGTTGGTGTGGTCTCAGGCACAGTGTGCCTCTAAATACTCTCCTTGAAAAAGAGGTGAATATCCATTGGTGTATTCAGCTGCTGACATCACATTATTTACCACAGTCAAAGATAAAACTGTGAAGGCTTTAAGAAGGAGCTCAAGAAACTGAGTGATTGGGTAATAAAATGGCAGATGAACTTCAGTGTCAATAAATGCAAAGTAATGCACATGGAGGAAAACAATCTTAACTATACGTTCACAGTGATGGACTCTAAATGAGCTATTACCACTCAAGAAAACAGATTTGGAAATCATTACATATAATTCTTCAGAAACTATCAGCTCAAAGCTAGCAGTGGTCAAAAAGACAAATAGGGTATTAGAAATTATTGGGAAAGAAATAGACAACATGGTAAAAACACCCTTTTTTGTTACCACGCAAACCAATGCAGTGCTCACATCTTAAATGCCAGGAAGGAGGGAACAATTTATTAGACACTTGGTTTACAAGAAGCACCATATGTTTTCAAGAGATGACACGGAACTCATTGTCACAGGAAATTTTGAAAGCCCAAATGAAATGAAATTAAAGCATCAATTAAATAAATGTGTTGGCATTAGGTCAAAAAAGTTTGCATTGAATGATGTAGACAGATCTACAAGCTCAGGTAATAATATGCTTTCTAGCTGCTAGAAAGGAATAGGAATAATCACTCTATCCCCGTCTTGCTTCTGCTTTTTTTTCCTCTTTTTTTTTAATCTGTTGGGCTGCACAGACCTTTGCTTTTAACCATCAAGGCCATACTTATATCATTATCCTGAAGATAAAGAAATATTTTGGTCCTAAGGAAAATCAATGGTAGAATTCATTGATTTCGAGAACAGGAAAATCAGTTCTGCCTGTAGCTGGGTCATGTCTCACTGTGTGAGGTGTTGCATTGATTGAAGCAAGACTGCTGGCACAGCATGAGCAGCTTATAACAGGTATCTTTGAGCTACCCAGACAGTAGCAGTGACTAAGAGTTGGATTCATTTCAACTAACTTTAGCTGGTGGTGAGAACTAGGTGCTGGTTCTTTAGGCAACTGAGGTACTTCTTCCTATCACAGGGTGTCCATGGTATGAGTTTTGACAGAGATAACAGTGACAAAACACATACCAGGAGCACAAGTCACCTTGATTGCTCTTTAGCATCTGAAAAAGGAAATTTAGATGGTGTTTGTATACCTTGGGGTAAAGACATGAGATGAGAATTCATTTCTCTGAGGAAAATAAATGTGATACTGTTTGCCTTTGGTACATGATGGGTACAGAGCACCCATCCTTTTCAGGTGTCTTAGTGACAGAATGAGTAAGCAAAACTCAGAAATGTTATTTGCATTAGAAACAGAAATATTTCTGTTTGGTGCCTGGTTATTGAATAGGGATCCCACTTTAGGTCATTGGTGAGCTGCAGCAGAGCTGTAACTGCTTCCTCCCAGCAGGGTTTCATCCCTGTCTGTTGGACAAAGACCTTCTGCCAGTGAGGAAGCATTGCTTCTCAGAACTAGATCGTGACTGCTGGGATAAGCATGTTTTAAATCAGTAGCTGGCAAACCCAAAGCAGAAAATTGCAAAAGACAATACCAGTGAAAGGATCCTTTAAGGTGTATGTTTTAGGAAGGCAGGAAGAAGAGGACTACATTTGGTGGAATCTTTTGCACGGATATAGATCATCTCTCCTTTTTTTTTTATTTGTTATGTAGCAGCTGATCTTCAGTTCTTCCCCTTACACTGAGTTTTTTTCTGTTTTCGGTAGAAAAGCTTAATGAATCGAAGACTTGTGCAGTAATGAAAGTGGTATGGTTGTTCCTGAAATAATTTTAAAAATTGAAGACACCATTTCAAAATCCTGAAAATTTCATGGCTTAGGAACACCCCTCTCATTCTTTTCAGATCTCAAGGCTTATAAATGTTATTTTTAAAATGGACAATCACTGAAATTTTTTGATAGATAATATGTATATACACGTATGTATTTAAAAGCAGAGAGAATAATAAAGAGCTAATAATCTTTTCAGAAGTGGATACATAGGACCTGCTGATTTCTTTGGTATATACAATTAATTCATATTAATTATTGTGTATTGTAGTGGTGCTGAGCATCTGCCACTGAAACTGAAGGTGCCCTGTGCTGTATCTGTACAAATACTGAGGAAGAACCCCTGTCTTGAAGCCATCAGTGCTTAACTGAACGAGAGAAGCCGCGAAAAGAAAGTGATGTCTCCTCTGTTTAATTTCACTTAACAGTCCTCATAGTTTCTAAAGGAGCATTTACTCAAAGCAGTGCTTGGTCAGAGATCTCTGACCAAGTTAGTGCCTTAAAACACACCAGGGTGCTGCTGTGCAGAGACTCTAGAGCAAAGTGTGGATCCAAAAAACCTCACTGGTTGGATGCTGGGCCACCAGATGGGTGTGGGAGGGCTGACAGGTTGATGTGACTTCCACCTCTACATCTACAGCAAGTCTGTGGAACATTGGCAGAAGAGCCATCACTCATTTTGCCTTCAGAGACAAACACGCCTCAAGTGGCATAGCTGAGGCATACAGATGGGCAGCACTAGAATAAATTGCAGACTTGCTTAAATCTTCTAAATGATGAGCTACCGGTCCAGCGAACCTTATTCACGAGTGTGGTCACATCTAATTTCATGGCATTTACTGTGAATGACACATTGTCTCTGGGAAGAAATCACAGGTTTTTGCAGTGTTTGTTGGTTTTGACTACACCTACTGCTTCAGTACAGTTTCTGGATACTGCCTTGTATTTTTGTTAAAAAAGAAAAAGACTTGCCATTAGTGCTTAGTGTTATTTCAGTGTGATGGCAAAGTCTGCATTAAAAATGCATAGCTAGGTTAGATAGTTAACATTCAGTTGGTGTTCTGGCACAGTCTGAGGGCATGAACTGTAGCCAAGAATATATGGATTCTTAAAACTGTTTCCTGTGCTAAATCTCAGCATCAACCTGTCCATAAGTAATGAGGAGAAGGATGAAGTAAAATAATGGTATTGTTAAAATACTGTCACCTCTCCCTCCCCCACATATTTTAAAGAAATATATTGCAAAAAATTCATAATGCACCTGGCTATTTTCTTATGTCTTTCTTTCTTCCTCATCCTGATAGAATCAGTTCTCTATATTACTCCTTAGATTCAAGAGATTATGGCAATCTTCTCTGTTTATTCATTAGCTGAGCTGATTCAGTGCAAAAGATGTTTAAGACTCATGAGTGATTTTGCCACTGCAAAGAATAGGAATGCAGCTGAAGGAAAAAAAACCCAAAAACATTTCCAATAGTCTAGACTAATGATGGGATGCTGATGAGAAATATGCACACAATAAACTTGAAATGTAATGCACCGATTTCTTCTTTAAGACTGTCCCCACAAATTGAGATGTGCCTAGCTTATTGCATCCAAACCCTTGCATCCTTCCTCTTGTACATGATGATGTTGCACAGGTACACTCCTGCTTAACTGGGTCTCTGCAGAGACATAACATTGCATGACAATTACCGTAGAATTTTCGCAATCTGGGAACCTTGCTGTCCGTGGTTTCTGTCGCCAGGACCCATTCCTTTAGGCCAAAGTTTCTTATTTTCTCACACCAGAACACTTGCAGACAGGGCAAATCAGATTCTGCTGGCCATTGATCCTGAGAAACTGGAGGGAGATGTATCCCCTCCCTGCCCACAGATATCATTGTGACCGGGGTTGCTGCATGAGTGCCTGAACAGCCTGCCAGATGCTGGCAAAGGGTGAACTTGGGCTTAGAAAATTCCTGTGCTCCACATCTGTCTGTCGTTCCCACTTCCTGCCTCTCAGTGGATGCAGGGGTTATTTTAACGATGTCATTTTAGACTGATTGTCACAGATCTCACAGAAAGAAAAGCAGAACTAGTAACAGGATCCCTGCTTCAATGGGCTTATTGTGCTTAGGGGTGTTTTCAGTACGATGTAAATGATTTGCATCCCCTGTATTTGCTCAGAAGACCACAACTCCAGGTGCTGTGTAATATCAGCTGTTCCACACTGGGAATTGTTTGTCAAAACTGTTTGCAAATAACACCCATCTCCCTTCCCTTCTGGTTTTCCCATACTGTTTCTGCAAGGAACTTGGAGCAGGATTATGCCAGTGAATACAAGACACTCTGAAAAATTACCTTCAGGCTTATGTCTAGGCCCATGTGCTTCAATATGTTCTTGGATCAGGGCCTCAGAATACTGCAGTCACCCAGTGAACAACCCTAATGTGAAGCCAGTGCCAGCTCTGAGTGCCTGAGCAACAGAACTGGCACATTGTACCTATCTTCTCTTCTTCATTAAGAAAGATGATTAAAATATTATTTCTTGAAAAGCGTCCAGTCTGTGAAAAGATTCAGACACTGCTGATGAAGTTACCATGGATTTCTTTTGAGACATTCAAGCTATTAAGAGCAGGAATGTTTTGTCTGAAATTCTGTACAGAAACCTAGTGATAGAAATAATCGCTTGCTAGCTGTTACCTTTCATCTTTCGTACACGAGTAGAAGTTTACCATGTTCCTAATTGCAGTGAATTAGATTAATTTGTCCTAACAAATCAAGCCATTCAGAGGGTGAATATTTTCTGGAAAGGGAAGAGCAAAAAAGACTTTAAACAGCGAGTCCAGAATAAAAGGCTATGAAGATGGGCGGACATGAGTCATAAGGGAGGGATACTGTAGGTGTCCTTCGTGCCACTGCCTAATGTTTTTTCTTCTTGTACAAAGGAAATTAGTTACATTGTACACAGCAGAACATCTTTATTTGAGGACATAATTTACTGGAGCTTCTTAAAGAAATACTCACTATTTCATGTAATGAGGACAAAAGCCTTCAAGGCACTCTGGAACATGCAGGTTCTGTTGACCACAAGAAGATCATTTCTACTCTGTAATCCCTTTCTATAAAGTTTCCAAAATGAACTCAGGAACACAGCTGGAACCATAGAAATAATTTTGTTCACTGCCAGTTGCAAAACAAAACAAATGAGGGACTGATCTAAGAAAACATATATGGCCTTTTGTTCTCATTTGCAGAAGGATCTTTAAACAAATTATAGTAGTGTAGAGTTGAAGAAAGTGTAAGAAAGTGGGGGAAAAGGAGCAGCCACTCCCAAACCTGTGGCTAAGAGACTACATGGCAACCAGTATATGCTGTAATCAGACCTAGAGCCTCATCAACCTTTCTCCCTGTAAGTCTGTTGTAACAGCAAGGAAAAATTACGCAAAAATAGTATTTGCTTTCACCTTAATGTCCCATGCCATTTTAAAGGTAGGGGAAATTAGAATCAGCATTTCTATACATAAAAGGGTTGGCTGTTATCATAAGCCTTTGTACTGTCTTCTTCAGGATTATGAGGAGTAACTGCAGAATCTCCGAAACTGTCTGAGGTTTCAGATTGTTTAAATCCTTCCTCAGGTTATAAGTTAACACAAATATTGCCTTTTTAATTTAACCTAGATGCTACTAAAACTGAGAGGAACCCAGATTTCAGTTGCCTCTCTGAATGGAGCAAGCTCTGGGTCAGAATAGTGTCACTTTCTAACAGCCTCTATTACAACTGCATAATTGACTGGGGCAGGACAGGAGACAACCGAAAACTCAAGAACAGCTCCTTGGTGGATGCTCCCTGCCCCTTTATGTCCTGGAGGAGAATCTGAAAGTTCACTGCTATTTCTTGGGAATCAGTCAGCTGCAGAGGATGAGCTGAGGAGAGATAGAGGTGTCATATTACTGTGCCTGACAGAGGAGACCTCGAGATTCATTATTTAAGCTCTCATGTTCCCAGAGGGACTCAGCTAGGATTATGACCTGTCCTCACTGAGAGCAAGGTGACTTTAGGTAATGCTTTCTTGATTTGGTTTCTTACTGACTGCACTTCCTCTCCAGCTGGGTCAGCTGATTTGGATAAGGATTCTCAACTTCTCTGCAGCTGAGATTCATTTGATGAGAAAGTTGCTGGGCTGCCTCACGCATCAATGGACACAGCTGCCCAAAGGCAGGGATGTGGAGACTGGGTTGTCTCTTGCATGGGTGCTACTTTTTCGTCTTGCCACCATTTTGACACGTTAATATTATGAGCAAACGCTGCATGACAGTATCTCCAAACAGCTGGAGTTGGGTAAAGGGGAGAGATGATAAAGTCATCCTGACTCACTTCCTATAGGAGAAAGGCTGTAAGATTTGCTCTTTAGAGCCACCGACCAAAGAGAATATATGTGGTAGGTGCAAATGCTGCTTCTCCAAATACAGTACAACCAGGGCTTTTGAGACCAGTCAAAATTTTTGAGTTATGTGTTTCATCTAGGTATTCCTGTCACATTTTGGACTGGAGGTTTCCTGGATGGGAGCACACCATATATGGGGAGCTAGGCACTCTCTGTTTGCATCACAGCTTCCAAGGGTGTATCTTGGAGGCACAAAATTCATGTTTTTCTGGACTGATTATGCTAAGCAATGATACTTGAGAAGAAATATTTGTCTGAATCCCTAAAAAATACCAAACCCCGAGGATTTCAAAGGTAACTGGTACTTCAGCATGTACAGGCAGGGGAACAAAGAATGTGAGCCAAGTACTGTGGATGGATGGCAGCCATACTTGAACAGTGTATTTCCTTTCGTTGTAAATGAGACATTCCACAACAGGGGAGAAGCTGAAAAATCAGATAGACAGAAGGGCACAAAGCATGTTGGTGCAGTACATCCAGCACATCCAGCCTATGGGAGTGACTCAGTACAGATAATTCCATGGAACTTTTTCTTTCCCATCATGAAAAATTCATTTATTAGATCAGAACTGCTACTTGACCTTTGTTCGGTACCTGAGCTTCTTACTGCTCTTCATCAGCTTCCAAGTGGCTGCTACATGACCATTTATCCTTGTCTTGCTGCCCAAAGTTTATGCCTCAGGGCTACAATCACTACTGCCACCTCCTATTTAAACCATTTAAATTGAGCAGAATGAATTAGCTTGGCACAAACTAAGGAATGCTGACACAAACTGCTGTGTGGGCTGGTTCAAAAGGGTGCTTAACACTGGAGGAGGGAAGGGGTGGGAAGAGGATGGAGAACACCACAGATGAGCAGCTGTGGTGGTAACACCCAACAGCACAGCTGGATCTGAAGGAGGATGTTTGTCCACAGCCTCTGAAAGCAATTAGACTGGAGCCTTGGGGGGGTCTGGCACATCTGACAACAAGTGCTACTTATTTTGTTAACTAAATAGGGTGTTGGATATCTGTCCTTATTTCCAGATTGCAACATTCATGAGCTTCTGTGTGCTGTGTAGGCATTGAAGATCTAGATGCTTTAATTACTGGTAGCAGCTCATTCATTAAATGCTGTATCTTACTTGAGAAGACAATGATACTGATCTCTAAGGTGAAGTAGGGGGAAGGATGGTTCTGCTGCTGTTTCTTCTCTTCAAAATCAGACTGTCTAAACTCAAAATGACACAAAAATTCTGAAGAATTCAGCTTTGGAACCAGGTTTTAATTTTTTTTCCTGTTTCCTGCATTGTCCTTGCCGCCTGAGGTGCCCTGTGGCTGCTGTATTCAAGAAACCTGTCCTCCCATTGCCTCCAATGTCTGTGACCATTTCTGTCTTACCCCCAGCAAAAGGTCAAAAGAACGGTGCTATACATCCTTGGGCAATGTTATCTACATTTACAGCATTCTAGGCCATCCTCATTGTTTCTAATGCAGCTGCAGTAAATTATTTAATTGTGTGGCAACTTTGCTCCTCACAGCAAGCACAGTACACTTACTAGCTTCAATTGGAGTTATATGCACATAACTATGCAAGAAATGAATATAACCTTTTGATTGCAATAAGGTTATAAGCAGCAGGATTCCATTATGATTAGCAGTAAAATGAAGGATTTTTCATAAATCATAAATGTTAGTTTATAATTTCCATTTTTCCTTATCCTTTTTCTTTGTGTGCACCTACACAAAATTATATTTTGTCCTAATTCAGGCACCTTTTGTGCAATTGTCCCAAAAGCAGTTACTCATTATTACCCAAAAGACTAAGAAAAACAAATGTATTAAAATAACTCAATATTTGCCTGAATTGATTTTCTGCTTTTTTGCCCTAGGGTGAGGTCTGCCTTGAATGTCACTTCGCATCCTTGCAAAGTCAGGCACATCCTGAACACATCATATGCCCAAATGGTATCAGAGGCATGGTTAGAATCAACTTAGCCACTCCAGAGCTGTACAAAGAGAAGCAGGAAGGAAGAAGATGCTACTGGCAGCTGCACTGCTGCTGCTGCTGCTACCACAGTGTCTCTCTGAGGTGGCATGGTATGACATCTTTTCATTTGGTTGTGAGCTTCTGCTCTCAAAAGGCCATTCTGTCACCTAGCAGTGACTCTGGGAGACCAGGGTTTTCATGACAGAAATGAGGGATGCAGTGCTTTTATAGGCAGGGTCTGGGATCCCTGGTGGCCCTGGAAGCCTTGGGCCAGCATTGGAAGAAAGGTGCAATGGTTCTGAGGTGAGAGTGGAGCTTCTGTTTGGCTGTAACTGTACATTCACAGCTGTCAGCGGTAGAACAGTGGACCAGGCAGAACTGCATCTCTACTGTGTCAGCTCCTGCATTTCACACATATCTGCATGAATTTGAAATTCAAGCTAGTGCATGACTGTACAAATGGCCAAGAATTGCATCCTTTTTGATATTAAAGAACACATTTATTCAAAAGATCAGGGAATCAAAAAACAAAAGAGAAAATCTTTCGCAGTTCAGGTGGAGTTATATATCTCAACAAAGAAGGAAGCATTTCTCTCCTGACATACAAACCAAATGGCAAGCTGTGTTTCTCAGAAGCAGATTTAGAATTGCATCCTCTGGTACTGTGTGCTGACTGGTTATCAGAAAGACTGATCTGTTAAGCTTGTTGACATTTCTGTTGTTTTTACATAGCTGCTTTGGTCCTGGTTAAAAAAATCGTATGTGGCAGAAGCCAGAGTTTATGTGGAAAGTTCCCATCATGTGTTTCAAGGACCAGCCCTTCCTGTGGAGCAGATCTGCTGCCACAAGGAATCATCCTGTATCTTCCATTAAAAATTAGAAAAGAATTCCTACCTAATGCTGCAGGGGTCTCTTGTTTAGTGTAGGAAAAGCCATGAGAAAAATCCTCTACATTTATCACATTTATAAACAATTAGGGCAGAATGATCTCACTGTAAAACCAGGTAAGTCAATGCCTTATTGCAACACCTGCAAACACTAGTACTTTTATGCTTCTTGTGCTTCAAAAGTGAATAGAAAAAAATCCCGGAATTTTTTTTAAGTTCCTTCATATTTTTTCATGTTTATTTGGCCACTTTTTTCATCCTAGAAATCTTAAAAGCCTAGATTCAAGGTACTAGGTGCAAAATGATGTGTTATTTCTGTATTTAGACATAGTACCATGTATTAAGGTAAGAGACAACTATTTCTATGTTTAGGAGGGAAAACCTGTTATTTATTTTAAAAATGTATCTTTGTAGTTGTAGCTTGTGAAGTATCCACCTTCTAGACTAAAATTTGCCAGACATGGTGAATAGTTTTGAAAAGTTGACATATATAGTATTCAGACCAGTTTTAAGTGAGAATGAAAAGCAGAATGCATTTCTCCTATTATATCTTGTGACCCTTCTCAACAACTGTTATGAACAAAATGGCTGAAAGCTGAGAACTGTGATTTACCATGCAAATAGCTGTGCTTTTGCACAGTGCCCAGCCTTATTGTGAAGGAAATTGATTTTTCTTTAGCTGAGATATAAAGGTTTGAAAATCATATACCAACCATGCACTGTAAAGGCTTTTCTTCCCCCCCTAATTTTGTCTTACAGCCCCCACCTTGGGAAGACCTACAGAAATACTTAACTTTGCATTCCTTGAGCAGTTCCAGCAGAATGACCACAATGTGTACAGCATGTGTGGGGAGCAGATTTTTATAAAACAGGTTTACATGCCTCTACTTTTTATTACTGAGATACCCTGTAACTAATCTCAGTGCATAATGACCTGGCTGCATTTCAAATGCTTCAACAACTTAAAACATGTTGGAAGGACCCCAGATTCCCAGCAAAAGGACTCTTGTCACGGTGTACACATTTCCCTCCTACAGCTATACTGATCTACAGGGAGCATACACAGGACTGGGAAGAAAAATACTGGTGAATTTTATTTTGATCTTTCTTCTGTGATTGGACTACATAGCTTACTGTAATTTATGGCCTCTCTTTGGTGCACTCTAAATAGGGTGCAATCTAAATTGTGGGAGCTGGAAATCTCTAGTTCAGGATGCAGGCTGGCGTCAATAAGAGCTCTCCCTCTCCTTCTTCCTGAAGAAGTATTTGGCAGTTTATCAAGAGATGAACATTTGCAATTCCTACACTGAAACTGACAGTGAGCCTTTTGCAAACAAAAAGGAATCCGATCCCACAGTGATTAAAGGTGATAGGGAAGCTGCCCGCTGAAGGAAAATGTTGGGGACACTCTACTGGGAATTGCTTTCCAGTCTCTGAGCAACCCTTGCAGGCATCTACCAAAGGTTGTGAAGACAAGAGACAGTATGTTAGCAACAGACATTGAAAGGTAGGTAGTAAACAAGGATTTGCTTAGCAGAGCACAGCTGAAGAGCTTACGAGTAACATCCATATTAATTTTTTGTAAGAGCTCTAGAAGCACGTACGGGATCATTCTATCAGAGCACTGCCACTCACTTGGGATTCCCACACATACTCTGTTCTCTGCTCTTCTGTGGTACTTCTCGTAATGATGGACTTTTCTAGAGGGCTCAGAGCCAGCCATTTGCCATCTGGCTATCTCCTCAATGCAGCAGCACACTGCAAGGTGAGCTCCAGTTTGAAAGCATTCAAATCATATTCATGTGACCAAGCTAATAAGCTCAGCCTTGGGAAATTGTTACCTTACATTTCAACAACTGTTTAGGGTAAAATGCCAAACCCAGACATTCTGCCTGTCCAGGAAAATGCTCCAATCAATGGAGTAGAGAGCAACCAAGCAAAAGTACTTCCTTACTGTATGACCCTTGGATAAGGGTTGGGAAAGCCTAAAAGATGGGCAGGTTGTTAAACAACTCAAATGTTAAAAAATATACACAAGTCTGTCTTTACTAGGCAAAGAGGCAAACTTGGTTTCCCACTAGGAAGAGAATGCCCCAAATCCATCACTGGATAGGGGCAAACCTTCTACTCTCCATCCCTGGAAAGTGGAAATGGGAACATATTCCATTAATGCTGGGGAGAGCCCTCTTGCTCTCCCAAAAGACAGGACATACCAAGTGCTAAACCCAGCACATCCACATGCGCTCTAAATTGCTCAGTGTCATATTCAGGCTGCTCTGACACACCAGCCCCCTCCTTCTATGCACCGTAGCATTTGTGAGCCCTTAGCACAGATTTTGGATGCCAGAGTATACAAGCCCAAAAGTTCTGTGCTGCAGCTGCTATGATCTCTCTGGGTTCTGGCCTGTAGAGCCATATGGCAGAGCTGGGAATGGAGAGCCATGTGTGAGCTGTCACATTCCTGACTCACACAGCATCTTCTAGGAAAAGAGGGAGGGAGGGAGATGGGCAGGGGGTCTGTGGAGATGGAGTAAATGCATGATAGGACTGTGCTGGGCACAAATAAGGCTCATTTTTCAGGATTTGCAAAGGGCCATTTGTGATCGATCTCTTAGTGAGTAAGTGGAAGGAAAAGAGTGTGTGCATTACAGCCCATTGGCTCTCATCTGGCAGTGGGGGCAGGTATCAAACCCATTTTGCCTTATTACAGGCAGTCAGAGGGCTCACTGTTAACAACACCTGCTTATCTGAACAAACAGGCAATTGTGTACTGCACACACACTATTTTATCCAGGGGCTATGATAACTCAAGCTTCCTTTCTTGCAGCTGATGGCATCATTAGAAGGTTTCTGCTCTGGATTACAACAGAAAGCCTGGAAGGAATAATAGTGTTGTGATTCATAGCCTCAGGTTATTTATTTACTGTACAAAACATTCAATCTCATTGTAGAGAGATCAGGGTGAGGCTGGGTAGACTGGCAGGGGCTGAGGCATGACCACATGCAGGACAGCCTCTGGGGCAAACTTCAAGCAGGGTGGCAGCTTTCTTTAGTTCAGAACTTATTACTCTCATCTCTTACTGGTGCACATTTTCCACCAACTTTGAAGAATGGAGAGATGAGCTGGCCTCGCTCCAGTTGAATTTAATCACTCATAGCTCCTCCAATATTTCCTAGGCTCAGCGAGTTGTAGAAAACTGTCATTAAACATGCAAAAGCAACACTGAGGTTTACTCTGCAAGGAGGGAGAGAACATATGGAGCGAGCCCACGCTTTGTGCACTGCTGCACTTCAGAAACTGGATTAGCGTCTCTTTTTTTCAATTGTAGTTTGGCCTGGAAGGTTTGTTAATTGCCTAGTGTTGTTAGCATGGCAAACACATCACTGTGTTATCCTGAATGCATCTGCAAGCATGATCCTAATGTAATTTTATATCTTCTGATGCTTGATTTCTAATAACTTCTAGTAGATTATCACTAATGATGTCACACCTATTACAAAGACGGTTATTTTTGTGTGTCTCTCAGTTTTTCATCACCACAGCCTCCCCTTGCTCTGCACCAATATGCAGTGGTTATGTGATAGAGTTTTTGGGTTGTGACCTTACTCTGTGCCATGTAACTGTGGAGACGTAAGTATCCCCTACAAAGACTCCGGAAATACTAGACTTCTTTCCCACTGAAAATTATGTGCAAAATACACGATACAGTTTTTACATGACAAAATACATTCCAGGTATGCCATTCTGAGAAAAACGGGGATACCTTTCTTTAACCCCCGTTCTTCTATATTTGCAGTTTGATATTTTCTATTTGAGTTGAGAATGCAAGCAGGAAATAGTGATTCTCTTCTAGAGGGAGTTACTGCAATGATTACTTTGGAATTGGAGCTTAAGGTCTATTTTGTACTATAAATGAAAAAGATGGAAGGGGGGGAAAGTCAGTTGCAATTGGCTCATGGATTTGCAGTTTCTTAACTCTCTTTTTTTTTCTCTCTCTCTCTCTTTATAAATATATATGCACATGCGTGTATATTTAATGTACTGAATTATTGTGCCTTCATGACTTCCACCTAGCCTTTCCAGCTCTGGATGGGGAAAAAAAAAGTGTAGGTTCAGGAATCTTGATGATAAGAAAGCCACAGGAGAATCCTGGACTTCCACCTAAACTCTTCATTTGCAACATCTTACAGAGCTCTTCCTGGGGCAATGGTAATGATGCAGGTCTAGTGGCAGCACTTTTGTAGTGAGCTCTGGAACAGCATTTGAGGTTAGAATTAAGTTGAAGTCGAGTGGGTTAGACTTCATCTTCTTCTGGAAGCTGCAGTCCTCATCTGTGCAATTCCCTTATTCAGCACTCATTTCCGGAGTGCAAGAAATTAGGTTTATTGCTGTGACAGCTGACCTAGAAAGTCTGGGTCAAGTTCTCCTGCTTATATGTAGAGTTTTATATTGTATCCATTACTGCAGCCTCCAAGCAATTTTCATATGAAGAGAAGTCATTAATTCCCACACAGAGTTCAGGGTTCTCCCGCAATTTCCCCTTGTGGGGCCAGCACTCTGCATGAAAGGCTGTTGTCTTTGGAGGGAATGAGGGCATGAGTGGAGAATAAAGGTTTTTGTATTGTTAGTGTCAGTGGTGGCAACAAAGTTACCTCGAAGGAAAACTGAGTGACACCCTTTAGAGACCCCCAGGCTTGGGAGTGCACTTGATCCCTAATTAAACAGTTTCCACATCCCTTCCATCAGAGCTCTTTTGTTGTCCATTCTCAGAAACATTGGTTCAGAGGAGCTGTCCACCAGGGGCACAGATTGAAATTTGGTTCCTCATGGAGAAGAGATTCAATCTTTTAGCTTCTTTGAGAAATGAGACTTTGAATTCATGTCAGATGCTATTGAAGAGCTAGAGAAGAGATTGGGACAGAAGCTTTCTATACCTTCTGAGGCTTCAGCCATACAGAAGGCAGCTTTTTGTCCTGGCCAGAATTGAGTGGCAACCTTAAACTGAGGCCCAGATTTGGTTTCTTCTTATAATCCATGCTGATGCTGATAAATGCAAGGCTTATGTTTGCTATGTCCACTCCTGGAAGGAAAAGATGAAGTTACCTTGCAAGATGACGATGAAAAAAAAGAGTAGTTTAGTGAAGATTCTTGTGGGACTGGAGCTTTGCACCACTCCTGGCAAACGAGCTTCAGCAATGGAGCCTCCCTCAAAAGCCTGTTTGGCCCAGAAATGCCAGCAGGTGGGCCACTTTATCACAAAACCATATCAAGTCTGTGTGAAACATTCTGTCTGCAGAGTGGTAGGGACTCCCCAGGCTACAAACACTCTAACTGTGGCAGGGAACACATTGCCAGGGAAGCAATGTGCCAGGGTTGGTGGTGAGCCTGACTCCCATGCCTTGGGTCCATCTGCTGGGGTGGGAAGGGGGAGGCAGAGCAGACACTTCCCAAAGGCCAGAGGCTGCTATGGTGTGTGGTAGCACAAGGAGAACTCTGCCTGGGAAGCCCTTTCTGAATCTGCATATCTATCAGAGTGTAGATGTCACTGAAGGCAAGAGATTCTGAAGTGGCAAGTGAGGGCAGAGAGTGACAGATTTTGTCTTGGGGCTCCTTGCCCTGGTTCCTTCAGCTGTTTGGTAACACAGACAGCTTTTGTAGGGATGCATGCAAAGCAAGAGAGCAGGCCGTAAGGAGAAAAGTGGAGAGATGTCACAGTATGGTTGTGGGGAAAATAGGGCTGATGTCCAGGCCAAGGGGAGCATGATGGTCAGGAACAAAAAAAGGCTGGGCATCCAAGCATTATTCCCAGAACTTGCCATGGAAGAAGCAGCAGAAAAAGTGGCAAAGTTAAGGTGAGAAAGTACCATTAGTGGTGCAGAATTGAAGGCCTTTGTGCAGATGACATGCTGGGTAAAGTGGATGTGAGGTGAAAGAAGTGTTGTTCTGGTGCAAAACAGGCCATAGGTTTCTACTAAGAGTGTCCGTAGGGAGTCTGGCATCTCATGCTGAAAGCAGCATTCAACCTGACCACTGAGATGGAGAACCCACTGTTTCTCTAGGTATTTTGTTCCAGTGATTAATCATCTGTGCTCCTAAGAAGTTGTGCCCCATTACTATGTTAGATTTGCTGGGCTTCACCTTCTGGTAATTAGTTCTTTTTATGTCTCTCTCTGCTAGATTAAAGATCTCTTTTGTAGCCAGTATTTTCTCCCCATGTGGGTAATTATACCCTGTAGCCACACCACTTCTCAATCTTATTTTTGATTAACTGGAACAGATTGAGCTCCTTAAGTCTTTTCCTGAAAGGCAGCAGGCTCTTTCATTCTTTCTCCACCCCTAGTCACTGAATTGTATCTTGTGACTCCCCTGTTCAGTTCTGTGGTACCTTTTGAACAAACAGGTGGTAGACCAAGATTCGTTGTTCAGCCATTGTAATAATGGGATACCAACCATGCCAGAACTTTTAATTTTAGTATTTTTATGGTAAACAGTATGTTACCATGTTTTGTTTTGTTTAAAAAAACCAACCAAACAAACAAAAGCCAACACACCAAGCAACTCTCTGGACTCTGAACTCTTGCAAATACTCAGACATCACCTGTTAGCTGCTGCAGGCTGGCCTCTGGTTTCTTCTAAGCTGTTGTAGATTTGGGGCAGAGCTGACTCAGAAGCTGCTGCCCTGCCAACAGGCAAGGAATCGCTGCTGCACAGGGCATCCTGCTCCTTGGTGCCTTGGAGACTCAGCAAGGAGTGTGGGGCTGCCTGCCTTACCTGGGGTGGGTTTGAGCTCTGTGTTTCCTCCCAGGGAGGGGCAGAGGCTTCCACATCCAAATGTAGTTCTGCTTCAAGCCTTCTGGCTTACTACACATGTAGTCTGTTCCTGAAGGACTGACCCTATGGAAGGCACCCACACTGGAGCAGCTTGTTAAGAACTCTAGTCCATGGGAAGAACCCATGTTGGAGAAGTTCATGGAGGACCATCTCCAGGGGAAGAGACCACGTGCTGGAGTAGGGGAATAGTCTCAGGAGTCCTCCCCCTGAGGAAGAAGGAATGACAAAGACTATGTGTGATGAACTGACAACAGTGCCATGCCCTGACTACTTGTGCAGCTGAGGAGGAGGGGGTAGAGAAAATGGGAAGTGAAGTTGAATCCAGGAAGAAGTTGGGATGAGGGGGAGGTGTTTTAAGAACTGGTTTTATTTCTCATTACCCTACTCTGATTTCGACTGGTAATAAATTAATTTTCTCATGTTCAGTCTGCTTTGCCTGTGATGGTAACTGGTGAGTGATCTCTCCTTATTCTTATCTTGAACCATAAGCCTTTCATTGTTTTCTCTCTCCTGCTCAGCTGAGGAGGTGAGTGGTAGAACAGCCTTGGTGGGAATCTTGTGTCCAGCCAGGGTCAGCTGGCCACAGCTTCACTAAGGCTAAACCAGGGCTAGTTCTTTCTCTTTGTGTCGATAACCAAATCTTCAGGCTGTGATATGGAGTCGCTCAAGCATCAGACAAAAAATGAATTCAAAATTTTAACTTCAGTAGTTTGAACACATTAACTGTTTTCTATTCCAGATTCATTTGTTACACATTAGATGTCATCATAAGGCTTTTGTTAATACATTGTCTTCAAATATAGAGGGTGTCTAGGTGCAGATAAGTTGCTGTTGCAGACATATCATTATTTTTCAGGGTATTTTTACTTTAGAACATTGGATTTCAAAACTCTAATGTTTTACTAAGCTAAAAGGCTTATGCTAAAGTATGAAAATACAGTTGTCACGGTGCATATTCTTCAGATAAACATAATCCACAGCAGCAATCACCTAATTCTGATATAATTAAAAATAGGCAGACAGGAAGATAATCAGAGAGAGAAAAGTATTCTGACTGAAATCTTTTTTTGATTACTTGTGCTGAGGGAAATATCAGAATAGACAGATTTAAGCATGGTTAGGAGCTTAGATCATATACTGTTTATTTTCTGTTTATAACACAAAAAGAAGGGCTCTTTTTGCCAAACTTGTCTGATTGCTTGTGACAAGATTTGGAGGAATGCCTTTAGAACAAATGGAAGTTTTTCTCTTCAGTGATCCCAGACTGGGTGCCTCAACTGGGCATCAGTGAAAAGTTCCCTTGATCACAGAGCAGGCTTCTGAAGGACAGGATGAACAGTTTGGATTCAGGGGGAGAGAAGACAGCTCCACATTATAGAAAAAGAAAAGCTGTGCTGTACTGTACATCACCTATGTGGTATGTGCCATAAACCCCTCAGGGGCTGGGGTTATTTTTGTCAGTGTGATGACCAGTCACTCATGGCACATCCCCACAGAGGGGGTATGGTGAGTTGGGAGCCTGCTGCAAGATGTGGGGAGTGATCTATTTCTGGACTTAGCCAGCTGAGCCAAGCTCAAAGCTGGAGGTAGGGTCTTGTCCTAGGAGTCACACGCAGGAACACCGAGCAAGCAGAATTACTCCCTCCCTGTACAGATGGCAAGCTGACACACTGATGGCAATGGCAGAAACCCCCCAAACCATGGTATGCAAACAATTTATGGTCAAACAGGGCCTTGAACACAGATCATCCAAGTCTCATGCAGGGGCTACTGGAGAGTTGGGAGCAGGGAGACGAGAGTCAGGAGAGAGGACTGTCAGGAGCAGGTGAATATCTTGAAGTGACTCCAGGAGACACAGCAAAGTCAGCAATTGGAAAGGGACACACAGACCAAAGCTATTCAGTACTTAATCACTTCAGATGCTCTGTTTACTGTCAGCCAATACCAGGGGATGTGAGACCTACATGTATATGTGTCACATATTATGTATCTGAGACTTATATATACTCCCACCCTCCAGCCTCTTGGACACTTTTAGGACCACAATCAATTCCCCCAGGCCATCAGACACACTGATTATTGTCAAGATTATTGTCTAATAATCAGACAATAGAGGGGACAGGCAAAGAAAGAGGAATAAAAGAAAACAAGGAAATAAAATGAGAAAGCTCTTTGTTCAAAGCCTTTTTTGAATAGGATTTATTACTGTTTTTCTAATACCTTTTACCACAGTGGCAGGCCGTTCTTAGGCAGGAGATGCCAGGGACAAAATTGGTGCAAAGCTCATTCACTTTACAATGTGGATTCTTACCGAATAGAGGCTGAACTCCAGCCATCAAATGCATTTCAATTGGAGTCTCAGGTTCACCTCTGAATTATCATACAACTCTGGCATTCAACCAGCTATGCCCATCTTCCAGGTGAAGCCTTTTACTCTGTTTGTGGGTCTAAGAGGGCTGTGTCAGGACCCATTTCCTTCCTGTGGTTAACTTGGTGCTCCTGTAGGAAGCAGATTTGTGTGGGCAAATACAAACATCACAAGGTCTTAGCAGAATGGCTTTGGAAGGGGAGAACACCCACACCTACCTCCCTAACCACCTGCCTCTAAACATAGGGAACATTTTCATGCTTTACTCTAGCAAGATGTGAAGCAAGGTTGAGTTTACAAAGATTGAGTATCACCAGATGAGCATCACCAGCTTTCTTGGGGTCTACAGGAGCTCATTTGCTGAGATGGATTCTTAGAAACTAAGTCAGATTTGGCCAGCCTGAGTTATCTTGTAGCAGGGGGGAAAACTGTCATTAATACTGCTACTCCTGAGCATGGTGGCAGGAGAGAGACAATTGTCTTAGTCATTTTCCAACAGGCAAGAAAGTAACTGTCTGATATACCAACGCCACAAATTAAGCAGCAGAGACCAAGATGTAGGAAAACAGCAGCTGGATTTTGTGGAGGCTAAGAGAGAGGAGGAAATTTTCAGCAAGATTTAAATCACCCCACAGAGCAAAGGGTAAGACCCTCAGGCAACAAGCTGTTGGGTTGCAGCAGCAATATCAGCAAATAAATTCTCATAATCTGACCTTGCCTTCCTCTCTACATTATCTTTCCTAGCTGAATGATGCCTTCCCATTAAATGAGGGCAGGAGAAGGATGACGGCAGAAGCAGCCAGAGCTGCAAACTGCACCTGACTCAGACTTCCAGGCTTAGAAGTTGCTTCTTCTTCTGGATAGAAAAGGATATTCTTATTTTACAAATGATAATTTTAAATAGTTTTCCTTAAGTCACAGAGCAACTCTGGCTGCAACTGAAATAAGCAGTAGCTTACACTTGGCTTTAACTGAGCACTTGAGCCATTATTTTTAAATAACACTATTTAAGGAAAAACCTAGATGCCCTGGCCTTGACAGGAGATCTATTATGTTACATTGTCTGGTAAATTTATGACAAGAGCTGTAATCATTTAAAGGCTAAGTGGAGGAGAAAGAAAAAAGGAAAAATTATACTCTTAAATACTCTTATAAGGAGCTAGCTAAGGACTGGCCTGCCTAGAAACAGTTTTTGCATAACTGAAATTTTGTGATGAGAAATTTCAGGTTTGACAACAAATTCCAGTTTTCCACTGAGAGAATGCAAATGACAGTGCTAGAGCTGCCTGCCTGGCAGGCATTTGTCAACTTAGTTTTCTGTCTTCAGGGATGTAGTGGAATCAACAAGAGCCATTTTGACAGGCAAAAAGTCAACAAGCCAAGTAACAGCATAATAAATTCTGCTTTAAATTTTCTAAAGAGTGTATGTATGTGTGATTCCTACCTAGACTTTCACTTCTGTGGAAAGCATTTGTATTTAATTCCTCCCTCCCAAGTACTTGGGGAGCACAACAGCACTGAGCTTTGTGTATGGTACAACAAGTGAAGAACTGAGGCACAGAAGAGATTGCAAGCCAGAATTTCCCAAGTGACACTGTTACCGTGTCTGACCCACACTTTCAGAAGGGTTTTGGAGCTTTTATCTGAACACCAAAATAGCCAGACACATCTTAAAATGCAAAATCAGAAAATAATAAAATGGTTTATATCAGAAGGTTTGTTTCTAGGATGCCAGCTAGCAAACTGGATGAGGTTGCTCAGGATCTTACCTACCTGAGCACTGAAAATCTCCCAGATTGCACAAATTCTCTGGGCCACTCTTGTGTTGCTTTCACCCCACCTATGGTAAAAATTTTTCCTTCTAGTAAATTGAAATTTCCATTGTTACAAATGGTGACATTTGCCTGTTGTCCTTTTACCATGCACACTCTTTAGTATCATAGAACCATAAATCATTTAGATTGGAAAAAACCTGTAAGATCAGCAAATCAAACTGTTAAACCAGCACTGCCAAGTCCACCACTAAAATGTCTTCGTAAGTGCCACATCTACATTCCTTTTAAATACCTCCAGGGATGGTGACTCCACTACTTCCCTGGGAAGTCTTGACAATCCTTTTGCTGAAGAAACTTTTCCTAATATCCAATCTAAATTACTGATAAAGGTATTAAACCAGACTGACCCAAATACTGAGCCCTGGAGAATACCATTAGTGACTGGCTGTCAACTGGATTCAACTCCACTCACCTCCACTCTTTGGGCTTGGCTATCCAGCTAGTTTGGTAGCCAGTGGACAGTATCCCTGCAGTAGTAGTAGTAGTGGAGGTGAGTTAGATCCTCTCAGCCTTGCCTGTCCTGGCTGAAAAGTCCAGCTTCTTCAGCCTCTTCTTGCAGAAATTAAATGAACCCCCCACTTTTGTCTCAGAAAGCTATTTTAGTGCAGGACGATGCCTAACCAAACATGGTTTACGATGATTGCTCATGTCTGGTGAGCCTTAACCTGATTTAAAGGTGTTAAATAACAGGGAGTGGAAAAGTAGCATCACTTATCAAGTCTATCATTCCCTGTCATGTTAGCAGATGCTAATCACTGTGATTTTTATGTTCTCTGCTCCTTAAAGTGAGCTCTTTGCACTGTGGTGTAACTCTATGAACTGTTAATCTCTTCATGATGTGTATTTTTGGCTAAATCTGTACAAAACCATCGGAGTGGTTTACTGGGAGTTGAGCACATCAGTCTTTTCTCAGTAGCCAACCATTGTTTCACCAGTGACTCCAACAACAACTAAAAGATGAGAAGAGCTAAAAGATGGAGTTAAAAGATGAGAAGCACAGGATTTTCAGGACTGTTGCAGGTGGATGTAAAGCTGGTCAGAGCAAAGAAACGTTTCAATAATGGGAAAGGTTTGCAGTGTGAGAGTGATGACTAGCACAGGGACAGTGAATGAGAATGTCCCTCCCCAAAAAAAGGGTGGTCAGGGCAATGTATGCAGCACACCATGCTCTCATGTTTGCTCTTTCCCCTTTCCCTCTGGCTCTCTGCCTCCCCAAAGACAAATCTAACCTAGTGTTTGCACAGGAGCACACCCCTGATAGGACAAGCCAAACCAGCACATCCATGGAGTATTCTGAATACTCTCACATGGCTTTTTTCTAGGCTGAATGAGAGAGTAATCCATTATTAATCTTGCTGCCATTCCAAGATTGTTCCCTGCTGTATATTTTACAGTGCTTTGTCCAGGATGGTTTTAAAACATCCAAGTGATGAGACTTCCCCAGTTTACTTGGGGGAGCTGTTTTACAGGCTAACAGACATCATCATTAGCACTATTTCTTGTCACATGCATCAGCAGCTCTCCCATAAATAATTGCTAACATTATAGTTATTCTACAGGCCTAGGAGAGGTGAAGAAATAGAAACAGGGAGTCAGTATTCAGGTAAAAAAAAGGAACAAAAAGATAATGGAAATATTTAGCTCCTCTGGGAAAATATGTCGTTTAGCTGGGTTATGGACACTTGACTAAGTGACAGAGGTAACCAGTAACCTCTGCACTCATCCCTGAATAAATGCGAGGTAATCTGAGAGAGCTCAGGCACAGAGAGAAACTGGGATCCTCGGGCTGCTGAGTTCAGCTGTGCCAGAATCAAGTAGAGTTGACTACAGTGCCTCCATTCCCCTGTAAGGCCACCCCTAAGTTACCTCACATCTATGATGGGGTAAATGTATAACTAGGAGAGTTACTGCAGAGCAGCTTAGAGAGTTCACTGTTAATGCTATTGCATCTAAAGAAATGGGCATATGACCCAGTGAGTAATGTCTTATTTAATGCATCCTTGATTCTTTTACTGAAAAGCTTTTTTCTGCTCTTCAAGTTCTTCTCCTGCAGTGATCAGTACCTGACACAATGGGTGAAACCTTGCAAACCTGTGTGAGCCATATCTGAAGTGTTCTGTATAAATGAAAAAAAGCCCATCCCTCTTGGCCCTTCTTAGCAAATCAACATCTTTGGCAGGCAGCAGTTTACTGTACATGACTACTAACCAGCACTGATAATGGCTGTGAGCCAACAGATACTTTCCAAACATCCTTGCTGCAATATTTCAATCAAGATCTCCCTTTGGCAAGTAATTAAACAGTTTTGCTCTAATATACTGGGCAATGCCACCTCCATTTCCTTTGTTCTTTATTATATGTTCATGCATCTCAACTCTTTAATAAAGGAAGTCCACTGAACACATCTCACACATGGCTTTTTGCTTAGAGTACAGCCCCCTGCTGAAGCAGTGAGCAGACTGGTAGTGCATGCAGCACCAGTGATAATCTCACTGAACAACTCATGCCATGGCAGTTTCAAAGACAAGAGGATGCCTCTCCCACAAAAACTAGGGGCTAGCTATTTAGGGTCTCTGGCTGTAGGAAGAGGCTATCTGACTTCAGAAGAGTGTTTCCTCATTTGATCCGTGTTGGATGTCTCCTGAACACTTCTCTTGTACTGGGATCAGTATAGTCTAAGTTCTGGAGAAATGTTTCTCCAGAGATTTTCCAGATCTTATTAAAAGGAAGAAGTTTTTCTTAACATTCAAACTTCGCAAGCTTTCCTTCTCCGACGTTCATCCTATTATGCAATGCCCCGTTGTACTTAGCCTGCACAAAGTCTCTTCCTCTTGGGATTTTCCTTGAATTTATTTGGAGATGATTATCATATCTCCTCTTAGTTGTTGCTTTGCCAAGATGTATATAGTTTGTTCTTTTAATCTTTCCATATCAGTCAAACCTTTCCACTACCTAACAATAATTGTGGTTCTTCTCTGAAGTCCCTCCAGCTGTTGAGTATCTTTCCAGTGATGCAGTGCGCAGAACAACATAGGAAGTGCCAGCTGCATTTGCAGCCATGTGAAGAAGGCTCTTTGTTCATCTGCTTTGCTGCAGAGTATCTTAAATGAGCTTGCCAACCATACCCCCATGGCTTGAGAGCTGCTCAGCAGAAAGGTGGTGCTGCTTGACAGGGGCTGAACATGAGCCAGGTGTGCCGAGGTGGCCAAGAAGGCCAATGGCATCCTGGCCCTGATCAGCAACAGTGTGGCCAGCAGGAGGGCAGTGATTATTCACATGTACTCAGCACTGGTGAGGCTGCACCTTGAATCAGTTTTGGGCCCTTCACAACAAGGAGGATCTGGAGAGTGTCCAGAGAAAGGCAATGAAGCTGTGGAAGGATCTGGAGCATCTGGATGTGGCACTTGAGGATATGGTTTAGGGGTGGTTATGGTTATGCTGGGTTTGTAGTTGAACTAGGTTATCTTGAAGGTCTCTTCCAACCTTAATGTTTCTGTGATTATACCACCTTTCAATGCAAAACTTCCAAGAGCCAGAGAGGAGGTTTCAGTGCTGGAGAGCTGTCAAACTTATGGAAACTTCCCCTGGATGTGTTATACCATGATTCCCCCTAAAAACCAGTACCATACCCCTCAAGAAGAACATGCTGCCTGTTTCTGGCAAGATACTGATGACATAATGCCAAATATGGATTGGTTGTTTCTTCTCGGCTTTGATCAACCTTTTGGTGGCAACACCATTGGAATCCTGAACAGCCAAGGAGGCAAAGTCTCTGTGCAGGAATCAAAAACTATTTTGACTTTTTTGAAGTAGTGCACCACATTGAGAAATATTTTATGATTTACATTTACTACTTAATCTAGTAAGAAATAAATCAGAAAATCATACTTAAGTGAAAGCATTTAATTACCAAGGCACAGTCCTGAAAACCAAAGCATGTGCTAAGTTTAGCATCAACATATGTTTGATATTATGCTGAGAACAATCAAAAGGAAAATTCAAAAATGTCTTGTTATACTTCTATGCCTGTTCTATCACTTTTTTTGCAAGAAGTTTTCTTTTAGGACTCTTGAGCAACAGATGTATTTGGCTTCTGGAAGCATTGCAATCTATCAAGTAATTGGTTTGTCCAAGAAGTTAATTCTTGGTGAGTAATTGCAGATCATCTCAGGAAAAGAGAATCAAAAATAGGCAAAAGACAAAGACAAGAGAAAAAAATAAAGGAAAAATATAGAGGCAGCATTCAGGTTTGCAGAAGTTTGAACATACATAAAGAGGAGAGAGAAGAAAAAACACCAGAACAAAACAGTTGCCACAACATTGGTAATAAAATACTTTGCCTAATGACTGATCACTCAGTTAGCCAATAAATCAATTCTTCTGGGTCAGTTTGGGGTTTTTTCAGACTTTTAACATACAATTAGAATCCATCAACTGAGAGCTGTAATTAAGACTGGGTGCATTTCCAGAGGACATGTTTTTGCGTATTTTAGAATACCTGGCTTCTTAAAAGTATCAGTTTTTGGTCAATATTTTCCTCCTAAATATTTCAAGCAAGACCTAGTACTTGAGTTACTTCCTTCAGAACAAAAATTCTCTGTTCTTGCACCTCACTTTTTTTTCTGAATGTTTTTGATTTTGCTATTTATTCATCCCTACAAGGATTCAAAACTCCCCCTCAGTTCAACATTGAATGTGAATTTCATTAATGTGCTGTTTGTTTTTCTTCCAGACCAATTAATGAGGGTGATAAATGAGGTAGGACATAACACTAATCCCTGTGGCACCCCAGTAGCTGCCTCCCTCAAATTCAAACACTGCCATTTATCATTACAATTCGGTAATGTTCTCTCCTCCAATTTGTAGACCCCATGGCAGCACTCCTACTGAAGCCAATCTCAATTAATTATTCAAGTACGTTCATGGGAGATGCAATATCAAATACTTTATGGAAAACCAAAATGTGGTGTAGCAACTGAATTTCCAGTAGGCACTACTACTTTAATTATTTTAAACCCTTTTGTATCTGTTTGTGAAGATTTATTCTTTTATTATTTGTACTTTAGTGGTGCCTAGAGGATCCAGCTGGGCGGAGGACCCATTGTCATGTTACTGAAATTGCATTACTAAAATTTTATCTCCAGCTGTTTAGTGATTCTCTTTTCTCCTTCTGGCTCTCGTATTTGCTTCATTTTTGCCCCAAGGATAGAATTTAAATTAATGGAACTGTAATTGCCAGGATCATTGACAATTCCTTTTTTCAGGATATCAGGTACATTTTCTATATTTTGCATATTTGCTGCTTCCACTTTTTCTCTTCCAAAAACCACTTTATTACTAGTTCATGTTTGCATGAAAACAGGCTTCTCTTTCTCTGCCTCTACCGTGCATCTGCTCCTGCTGTGCATTCCCCACTGGAGTCCATATCATTGATAATCCTGTGCCTGGGAAGTCTCAGTGAGTTGCATGGAGATGACTGATGTCACACTTGATGGATTAAGTAGGGAATAAACAGCAGGAGCACATCATCTCTCAAGAACTGAGACCCCATCTTGTCTGTGCTAGAAAATGCCAAAGAATGATTTTTAAGAGATGTCATGGTGCTTCTTGACACAAAAAAAGAGAAAGCCTCTACACGCAAAACTGAAAGCAGACTGATTCAAAAGGAGCAGAGGAATGACTGTTCAAACAAGTCCCATCATATCCTGAGCCCAAGGACAGATAAGCTCTGAGAAAAGACCTCATATACCAACTTTGTTCTGTGAAAGACTCACAGGGAGACACTTTACCTGCAAATGTAAAATTTACTTACTCTTTATTTTCTTTCCTTTTAAATAAAGGTGATTGATTTCTTCACACTCTTCCTCATGTTCCCTTACCTAGGACACCCTGGAGGTAGTGTCTGACAGAGACCTCATCTTCCCTCTCACCCAAGAGAATGTAGCCTGAGCTGAAAAATATTTCAAGGAAACACTACAGAATCTTCTCCTTAGATCAGAGCTTGGAAGAAGTATTTCCCCCTATCTCCTGGAACCACAGGATCTACCTTACTAAAGTGATTTTCCCCTCCCACTCACAAAAAAACATCTTCCCAGTGTTGCTGAGAGTGTCCCATCTCTCTGTTCCTTTGTAAGGAAGCCATTTTATGGTCTCAAAAAGTCAGATCAGCTGCACTCTCAATTTTTGTGAGATCCTTTATCTATCACAGAACAAGGACAAGTGTTTCAATTCCCACCATGTTCTTACAGATGCTGTGGAGCCCCTTCCTTAAATTTCCAATGCTGTAATGTCATACTCCTTATGATAATCAAGGAAAATTGGCTAATCAGCAGCAACTTGCCCAAAATATGGCCATCTGAGTGTGAGCTACAGTTGATAAAAGCTCTTAAGGTTCTCCCACCTAGAGCAAGCAGTTAAAGTAAACCCATTTATTTTGATGCTGTAAGCAGGCTGTTTACCCAGAGGGATTCAAAGCTAGTTTCTGCCTGCTTCTCTCTAACCCTGGCATTATTCAAGAGTCAATAATCCAATTCAAAACAATGCAGTGACAGTGAGGTGGAATTTCTTTTAATGGTGTTTACTTGTTCTTAATGATGTGCTGTATCTCCCTGTTACAGAGAGAAGCAGATGATATAGAAGGGAGAAACTACACAGTAATGCAGACAGTAAAATCAAAGAAGAAATAATAGAGATGAAAGAGAGCATCCTGCTAGTTTCTGAAAACTCAAAAATACAGGATTTTAGTGCCACAGTTGAGGTCTTTCTGTCAACAAGGGCCAACTGTAAAACCAATGAAAAAATTCCCAATTCAGAGCAGTTCAGAACCCTTTTCAATACAACCATTTTACCCCCTAAAGCAAGTTTTTGGCCAAAACAGGATAATTCTCTGCTTCCTGTCTTTTTTTTCTCATTTTTTCCAGATTTTATATTCCCAAATGTGACATTCCCCCCTCCTCAGTTCAGAGAAAATAACTGAAAAGGGAATGCTCTTATACTCAACTCCTCAGGAGAGGAGGCAGAGAAGGAAAGGAAAGGGGTGGAAAATTGGTCTCTACCATGATTTACAAAGTCTTGGAGTTGTTTCAGTTTGAGCAGCCCAACAGGGCACATGAAGCCAGCTGCAGTGCGAGGGCCTAGGCTGTCTTTGCAGCTCTACCACAAGCCTTCCTCAAAGGGTGTGAGGAGAGACAGAATAGCGCCAGTTTAAAATCTCTGCCTGCTTGTTTAGCTCAGCTCTGGAAAAACAACCGGGAAAGGATTTAATGCAAGACAGGATGAGGTTCTACTTTTCCATTTCTTTAAAAATAGTGCATTGATATTGTGTTCGTATGGTAAGAACAATTTCCTTATTCCATGCCATCTCATACTCTTGTGGTCAGCCATGAGACTGCGATGACTGTGACTGTTGCTTTGCCATTTTCCTTCTCTAATTGTTATTTGTCTGTGATTGCTGCTATTGTCTGTGTGCCTGGGGGTCTGAAAAACCTTCTTTCTGAAGGGGAAGTAAGTTTGGTTTTGAGGAGTTTTGTGATGAGGGTGACATTACAAGAAACTGTTACATATGAGAGATTGGAGTGGGCAGCTGTGTTGTGGATACTGCTTATTAAACATATCTCTGTTTGGGCTTGTAGTTCCAGCAAAAGAACCAGGTTTCCTGGTTTGTCTGTAAGCTGAGAAGCATCAGATCTCACAATGCTTTTTGCTAGAGTTCTGGGAAATATTGGGAAGGAGCTGGTGGCCACCATCCCCAGTGATACACGGGGAGATAAAAGAGCAGGAACTCCTTGGCAGCTTTCCCCAAAATAGTCCTGGTACTCCACTCTGGGTTAGGCAGATGTGAACAGGTAATGCTGTTTGGAAAGTTATATACATAAGAGATATCAAAACCATCAAGAGTAGAGAGACATCTGGAAGGGAGGGAGTGTGCCCAGGGCAGTTCCAGCTGCTGATGGTCCACAGGAGGATGCTCACAGCAGGGTGCTGAGGAGCACAGGGTTTGGAGAACACATCTTGACTTTACAAAAGCTCTTCATCCTCAGGTGAAGCAAAGTACAAAACCTAGAAATGGCCAGGTTACAAACAAATGAACAATGGCACACACAGAAGAAAGTGAGAAGTAATTTTATGCATACATCTACCTTAGTACTAGCAGTTAAGGGAGATACGAACATTTAGATTTAAATGAATATAAATACATAAAAGATATATTGGAGATTTGATGGAAGGAGAAGCAGATGGACAATGTAATACTAATCAGAAAAATCATACTGGAAAGACAAAATTATTTTTATAGATGAAGGGATCATAATATAGCCTGAAAGAAACTTTGAGTCAAACCAAATTAACAATCAAGCAAATCTTGTCAGCAAGGAATAGAAATCCTATGAATCAAAATTCAGTACCATGTAGGCAAAATACAGCACTAAGGCTCTATTGCGGACTGCCTGATGAAGATGGTGATAAAGATTGACACACAGAAGGAGATCCAGGAAGCCAGGAATGAACAATAAAAGAAGATTACAATTACTCTCATTTACTGGATAAACTTCACTGTGGGGAGCGATGTGTGGGCTGAACTTTCAGACAACGGTAATTTCTTTTTCTATGAAAATACAATACAAGGAAAAGAAACAAGAAGTCATGACCCTTGTGCAGGACTTGGTGACTGTAATAGAGGTGCTTGGAATGGTGCCAATACTGTATTTATGTCCAACACCCTCATTCATCCTGCAAGAGCCAAGAGGTCTGCTATTATACTGATGAATTAAAAAAAAATCCTAACTGCACAAAAATCATGGGTCTTGTTAGAAAGAAGCTAAAAAGAGTGGTACAATATAAAAACCTTTTTTTTTGGACAGCACTGAAGTTTTTTAAAGATGCCATGATGGATGGTCACAGCAAACACTTACTACTTTTCCATAAATGGTTGAGAAAGACCAAAAGATAACAGGCCAAGCTTAGCAGAAGCATGTGAGGATCAAGGAGCACGAGGCTTCAAAGACAAAAAAAATTATAGCTGAAAACTCAAATCTTTCTGTCTGCACTAAAAATGAAATGCTTGGGAAAGTATATACTTGAACTCTTTAACCTAGAGAAGAGACACTGGTGAAAAAGCAAAATGTGGATTTGTTGAACACAAGAAGCATGGAGTAGTTCTGGTTATTTATTGACAATGTGACTATGTACTGTAGAAAGCAAACAAGCACTACACCTTATGAGGCAATCTTTCCAACCTTGGTGGGTATCAGGTGTTCACTGAAATTATGGAAAAGGTCAGTAATACAACTGTAACAATAAATTTAACGTTTACTATTGCAGAGGTGCTTGAGATGACAACATTGTATATGCCCAGTTGCCATGATTTTATATCATAAAAGCAGACAACTTAAATGATTTAGCAAGTTTCCAAACATGGCTATATATGCATCAAATTGGACTGCTAACCTATTTTACCTTGTGAGGTGAAGTAATGTTGAAGTAACATTGCAGAAGGAGCTGATAGGTTGCGCTGGTTTAGCTCATAGGCTGCATCCCTGGAAGTCCAGCCAAGCTGAGCTGTAAGCATTCCAGGTTGCCAGTTAAAGGTTGAGGCCCACTTTACACCAGATAGTTTAATATCACTTTGCATTACAGAGCTTCCCACTGCAGTATAAATCGAGGGAAGACAGCAGATGTCTGTATGGTTCATTGCCTAATTTTGCAAGTGCACAGCTTGAAATTGACTCTTCTATTACTAAATATTCAGTGGATGAGTTTCATAAACAAATCCATTGGCTGTACTTGTTTTTAGGGGACTGAGAATCCAGTTAAAATTCCCACAGAGAAATGTGCCCCTGCATGTGCACACATGCAGAAGTGCAGACATACACAGGGAGGAAGTCTGGGAGTTTTTCTGATCCCTGGAATGAATTTGTTCTTTACCTCTTCTTCTTCTGTGCTCAAATAACAGATGGATTATACAGGGCATACACACAAATAAGAAGTGTAGTTCCAGCTGAACTAAATCTTTTAAAGTACTTGCAAATATGACTGATATCTTCAAGAGCAGTTGCAATGGCTTAAGGCAAGGGAGCTAGAATGGTGAGCTTACAAAAACAAGAGATGAGGAGGTCAAGGTCTGTATGTCCTAAAGCAGTGACTCTCACAAGGGAACTCATACTGGAGTCCATGTTTTAGACCCATTTCACAGATAGAGAAATGCATGTCAGGGAAAGCCATTCTGCTGCCTCTGGTTACAACTGCAGCAGCTGAAGTCAGTGAGCTTGCCTTGGTATCCTGCAGCAGGAGACAAGGGCTCCAGGTGGTGTGTGGACATGCTGCCAGTGCTGGAAGGACTTGCCTATAAGCTTGTCAGCCTTCCCCAAAACATGAGTCATGGCTGTTCCACATTCTCTCATCTGTAATTGCTTGTTCAGCCCTCTGGAAATATCTATAAATCCAGCACAGGCATTGCTATCAACACATCTTATGCCTCTTCCATCCAAGTACTTTGTTCTTCTGTATGAAATATCCAGCTGAGCCTGATACAGAAATTGTTCCTTCTACAAGTCCTTTTCAATTAATCAGGACCAGCTAGGCTGAATGTTTCTTCAACCCCAATTGCTGCAGAGACAATCCTTGTATGTGTAGGGATATATAAAGGGGCTTCCAGTCCTTACACAGAGTATGTGAAATAAAATATGATCTTCAGGCAACTAACCTATTGACTGTTAGGGCTCCATCTAACTCAAGACATGAGTGCACACTGGAACCCCAGCTCCTCAGTTAGCTATGTTTTCTTATAAGCTGGAATGTGTCAACTTGCTCTGTAGGTAAGAAATGAAGGCAAAGCTCAAGAGTGCTCTGGTGCTCTAGCCTTGTAACTTCACACACAGTACTGACCTGGGTGCCTTGAGACATTCAGCTTCACATAGCTCTCAAACCTTATAAAAGACACCTTGTACTTTCCCTCAGATAGATGCTCAAAGGTCAAAGACTTGCACTAGTGGTCACAAGTGGGCAACCAGAGCAAATAAAGCCTGTTTTGGAGGATCCTGAAGAACTGTCTCAGAACAAGAACAACCTGTGAATTTCATTTCACATGGCAGTGCCCAATGGTCCTAGGAGAGGCTGTGTACTTGGTCCCTTGGGTTTATCTGTACAAAAGACCCTACAGGTAATTGAGAAAAGTAGGATTGTGAGCTTCATCTCTACATGATAAAATTTTAAATGAGATGATTATGGAGAGAAAACTTGAATAAAACCCCTAAGGTCACACGTCCAGAGGTATCTGAGCCAGAAGCACAAAGGCTACAGGTAAGAACTGTGTATTTAAAATACTGTAATTATAACTGCAAATGGTACTTCAGCTCAAGGCTTTACAGCAAAGCTGTAAAAAGTAAAATCAATTCTAATCTTTAAGGGCACTTTGCTTCTTTTTCTTCTTCAAGGCTAAACCCAACTAGGTCAGTCCAGGTAGGAGTTGAAAAAATATGAGCTCTTCCTCCCTGAGCAATAAATATTATCTTGAATATCAAAAGCTGGATTGCTACCAAGTACACTGCATGGCTCCTTGGGGAAGCTGAGTCCTGGGTCTGAGAATCTATCAGAGCTGAACAAAGGCATCCAGGGTTGGGGAAAGTACACTAGATCAATAGACAAGAAAATCTCTCACCCATGACCTTTGGTGATTATCAGGCAGCAGGAGAAGCTACTGCTGTCTTGGTTGTAATGTGGGTTCATTGACACTCACTGTGGAAGTACCTTTGGGTGAAAGGGTTGCTTATTTGATACTTCTTTCTTGGAGTCCTCCCTTTTCATATCCCAGCTGAGGAAAGCTCTCTTGATTTGAATTATTGCTAAGTCTGCAATTACACACTGCAAACCCTCTAGCCTGTGATACAACACCCTCTTTCAGGATCACTTCTACAGAACTCAATGCTTTCTCTCTGGAGTTTCTCTCTCCAGTTTTACGCTGGAGATGAGGAAACAGGAACTCGGGCATAATTACATTTCTGTCCCCCTGTACTACTTCATCTGTGGTAACTTTCATCCCATCTGAAGATGGGCATGTTGCTGTGGTTTCAGGAAAATGATGGACATCCTTATTCCCTTCTGCTACTGCTTGGTCTTCTTATAGTCCACTAAAAAGTAAAAATTAGTTCCTGATTTAGAAAGATCGTATTTAATAACAATAAGTATTTTATAAGCAAAAAGTCTTCCCAGAATGCTCAGACATGATTATTTGGGCCTCCAGTGACCATTTAAGAATGCTCTTGCTGGTAATGAACTATTATTTAGAGCTGGTTGAGTAATATTAAGTGGATAATTTATATAACAAATGTTACAATTTTTTAAAAACAAATTACTCATCTAATTTAAAAATATTATTCACAAAGATGGGGGCAGAGTGAGTTATTAAATGTATTCATCAACTAAGTTGATGTTCAAGTTTTGAAATATATTTGAATAAATTATTCAGCTCATTCATTATTCATTCAGTTCTAATTATTATTTTAAGCACTTATATAGCAATATTAGTGCATTGACATAAGTAGTCAGTAACAAAAATGACAGGTCTTCTGATAGGTCCGCTAAGATGGACTTAGGCATGGTAAAAATGGGCTTCACCTATACTGAGAGGGGGGAATACTAATTGATGATCTTTACATCAGAGATTATAGAGTTGTGCCTATGCTCCTAGTTTCAGGAATGAAAGAACTGCAGAGGGCCTTTTTCCCTGTATGACTGGGATAAATACGTTGTTGGCAGCAGTGTGAAGTACCAGGTCATGCAGCTGGGTCATGATGACTCCATGCAGTGACACAGGTGAGTACCACAGAAGCCTGTCTGGAAAGATACCTGGAGGGAAAGGATCTGGGGGTGCTTGTCGATAGCAGCTGGACATGAGCAGGCCTGTGCCCAGGTGGCCAAGAAGGCAAATGGCATCCTGGCCTGTGTCGAAAATAGTGTGACCGGCTAGACCAGGGCAGGGATTGTCCCTCTGTAGGCAGCACTGGTGCCTTAAATCCCATGTTCAGTTCTGGGGCCCTTCACAATGAGCAGGTCACTGAGGTGCTGGAGCATATCCAGAGAAGGGCAATGGAGCTGGAGAAAGATCTGGAGCACAGGTCCCATGTGGAGTGGCTGAGGGAGCTGGGGTGCTTTAGCTGGAGAAAAGGAGGCTTGGGGAGGGGGGGGTACCTTGTCACTCTCTACAACTGCTTGAAAGGAGGCTGTAGCCAGGTGGGGGGGTCAGTCTCTTCTCCCAGGTAATGAGTTATAGGTCAGAAGGAGATGGCCTGAAGTTGAACCAGGGGAGGTTTAGTTTGGATCTTAGAAAATTTCCTCACCAGAAGGGTTGTCAAGCATTGAAACAAACTGCCTAGAGGTGGTTGAATCACTGTCCCTGGAGGTATTTAAAAGCTGTGTAGAAGTGGCACTCAGGGACATGGTTTAGTGGCAGACTTGGTGGTGTAATTGTTGGATTCAATAATCTTAAAGGTCTTTGTCAACCTAAAAGTTTCTATAATTCTATGAGTCTACTGAAATTATAAGTGGCATAGTAATGTCAACCTAAATATGACAGCAGCCTAAACCAGCAATTTGGAGGACTCTGAGCATAGCTTTGGATTTTAATTCCAAGCTTCAGAAGCAGATGATGAGAACTTCATTAATCTTGACTTCCTGGAAGCATTACTGCAAGTTAGTTAGCTTTGACTTCAGGGGATGTGCTGCAGGAAGTAAGAAGATTCAGCCACAAACTCTATAGTCAGGAGCATCACAAAGCTGTGAGCTGACTCCCACATACCTGCCCCATGCACTGCTGTCTCACCATCTCCCGCCACAGAATGCTGTGGGAAGAGTGGCTGCTGATACAGCACACCTGCTTGTCAAAAAAACCCAAGCTTGCTTTTTTGTTTTTTGATCAGTTCTTCTTTCAAAGAACTGATGATAAATTCTTTGCTTTGGACTTGTTGAGTTCTATTCTATTACTTTAATGGGGAGGCAAACCAGTTTGATAGAAAAGAAGGAACCAGAAATTGCCCCCTAAGTTAGGCTTTATCATAGGGTGACTAAAATTCTTCCCAAGGCTCATGTTTGAAACCAACACCAAATTAGACCCTTCCTGCTTCTCCTGAGCTTTCTGAAAAGAGGGTCAGTTCTTCTGAAAGAACAATGTAGTTCAAAACCTAATGGACTTGAATGAAATAGACAAAACCTAATGTTGCAAATATACATTCTCATTTTTCAAGGAAATGGTTCTCTTCCTTCTTGTTTTCTGATATCATCTATCAGCACTCCTTTTCTCTACTTTTCTGTCACAGACTAGCACAGGTACATGTATGTGGACATATTGTCCTCTTTTCAGTGTTCCCCATCTTTCAATTTTGCTACTAAGTGAGAATTAGAACTTGTGAAATAGCATCTGATGTTTCTAAAGTAAGAAATTATGGCACAAAACAGCTTAAAATAAACTTTTCAGTGACGTGTTTCATATCAGAAAAGCCCGAATTGTCATTTTTGGAAAATGCCTTGTGAAATAGTTTGCACTAAGTGGAGCTGTCTCCATGGTCCAGCACATCTCTCCTGTGTCCCAGTTGGGGTAGGTCTTACTATAACCTTGACTACGGAAGACAATTTACTTCAGATGAGACTGGAAACTTAGAAATGCATCGGGGAGATGAGTTACATCCACAGAATGCAAATTCTACACCATCAGGAGGGGGGAGTCACCCCTCCCTACATATATATATTTAATTATTTTCTGGTCAGGAAGTTTCATGCTAAACATGAATGCAATCTTTGAGCGCTGAACTGTAACTCTTCTGGGCTGCCTTCTTGTTGATAAAACTTGAAAAAGCAATTTACTCTCTTGGGCCTGTTCAAGAATTTATAGTGCAGAAAGGGGAGGAGTAGAAAGACATCTCTCTCCAATTCCTACCTGTTTTTTAAGAAATGAGATGGAAGGGGATGGAAGGGAAAGGAAGACACACACATCCACACCCACACACGCCTGCACACGCACAACTCAAGGGAATGACAGTGTTTCTCTTTCCCTGGCATTGTACTCCTGCCCCTTATTTTAGAGGAACACTTCCAACCATCATTTCATTCTGCAAGAGAAGAAGGGCAAACATCAGAGCCTTTCCTGAACTGTTTGCAAAGCTGTGAACTCTGAGCTCACAGACAACAGGCACCCCTGCCCTGCTTCCTTCCTGGCAGGCTCCACACTGAAGTGTGCAAGGAACTGTTTTGTGAGTTGAAAGCACTGCCAATATATTTTGTGAAAAGGGGCTCTGTCTGGAGTCAGTGTGAATGCCTGGTCTGTTGGATGAGAAATTACAGTTAAGTAACAGCAGATGAGTTACGGCTACTAAACATAAAGGATGATCTAGAGTAAGAGATGGCGTGAGGAGAGGCTTGATATTTGATGAGTTCTCCAGCTTCTCTTTTTCACCCTCCTGAGCATGACAGGCTCTGTTTGATTCACAGGTCCAGTGCTCCAATTCATATGAGATCCTTCCGCTGCAGCATCTTCCTGGACCCTGGCACCTGGTTGCTGCTTTGGTATGCTGAGCTCCACTCACAGCCTTCCTTCCTGCTGCAAGTTGCTATTTGTAAAGCCAAGCTTGGAAAGAGTCCGTGACCCTCATATCCCCTCCAGCCTCAAATTAATTGTCATGGAGGTTGTGAAAGCTCTCCTCTCACTGGTATTTCATCATATCTGATACTCTGTCCAGTGACTTTTCTTCTCCTGGTGTTATCTAATGCCTCATCTAGGAAAAAGCTCACTCTGGTATGGGATCTGTGTGACTTAAAATTGCTTCTTTGTGCATCATGTCTGTAATGCACAAGTCATTGTATGTTTATTTTGGCCTGATGAACCTCAAATATGCTTGGGTTTTAAAGGACTCATTTTATTCATTTTAAAGACTGACTGAAAACATCCCTATAAAACTCAACAACATTCAAAACTAGATGAGCCAAAGCAAAACTGTCCAACAGAAAGGATATGAGATTACTGCTGAGTGTTCACATTAAAATCATGCATACTAAGAACTGCGATGCTTAGGATGAAACAATGTTTTCCAGCAGCAACCAGACCTGGGGAGAGCAGAGGGAGAGCCAGCTCATTATTGACATCTATGGAGATGCAAAAGGCACAGAGATGACAGCTGCTCATATCTAAACACAAATTAGCTACAGCAGTGCTGAAAATAGGAACATGGAGAAAAGTGCTTCTAACTTTCCTTCTTAGCTCCATCTTTCTCTCCACTCTTTCCCTCTCAGTTGAAGACCTTCCCATGCTTATACCCAGGTGCTGTGCAGGATGCAAAGAATTCCATACCCCACTCCATTTCCCAAACATGCATGTTTGTGCACATCATGTCTAAATGTTACTTTTCCCTACATCATCTTGGGCCACAGCATTTGTGAATTTTGCTGCAGTTTGGCTTATTTGTTGGACCAGACTTAGCTAACCCAAGGCATACTCTTGAATCAGAAGAAAGGTAGATCCAGAGTCCACATGGACTGGCAGAGATGCTGTCACTAGGAAGACCATAACTTCATGCTACCCAGAATTTTGGGTGCTTTTTTGAAAGTCTCATTTTTTCTAGAAATACCTTGTTACAAGTTCCAGCATTTTTTTTTTTTTATAACTGCTAGGAGAAAATATATATTTCAAACAGTCCATTACTTTGTGCTTACACTAAGACATCTGAAGGTCCTGTTGCATTTCTAGGATGTCTAGTTCTACTATACAGATAGATTCTTTTAAGGCTTATAGCTCATGTGGATAAATGGTTCAGCTGAAAAATGAAATTATGAACTTCAGGTTTTTGCAAAAATTAGTCCTTATTCTAGAGCTGTGCTTGTTATTCATTAACAATAGATAAGCAGCACCAACATATTTGAGTCTAAATTGTTCATCACCTTTACTCAGAATGTGGTGAGGCACTGAAAGAAGTTTCCCAGAGAAGCTGTAGATTCTCCATCCCTGGAAGTGTTGGATGGCCAGGTTGGATGGGGGTCTGAGCAACCTGGCCCAGCAGAAGGTGTTCCTGCAGCAGGAACAAGATGATCTTTAATGTCTCTTCCAATCCAAACCATTCTGTGATTCTGTGATCACAAAGCAGTGTGTGGAATGTTGCCTGATCATGGTCAGCCACACTGAGCAAGAAACACATTGAGGGCATTGTGATGTTTCAGTCTCCCTGTCAAACCATTTGGATCAACACCCAGCTCCATTTTACATGTTTAAGGCTGAGACTCAAGTTTTGTAGTATTTGCAGATTTGTGGCCATGACAGCTGATTCAGGGTATTCACCAAATATGCTGAATTCTTTGGAACAGTCTCTTCTTGTTTTTCTAAGAACTTAGCAAAAAGATAGGCAACTTAAGGTTCTATACCTACTGTTTGCAATCGAGGAAAATACTGAGCTGAGTAAAAAATAAAGCTGAGTGGTCTTCTGTCTCCCCCTGCACTTGCTCAGTGAGTGGGAAACAGGCTATTAAATTGCTTGAAAGAGAAGAGAAATAATTTCATCCTTTGGATTTTAAGGGATCTTTAGGGAATGACAGAGAATTTTTACCCTCTGTTTATACATTTTTTTAATGTGAGTTAGAAACAAGAGGGTAAGTGAAGAAAGAGGGATTTACATCCTGGATTATCCAAACCCTCCAATTCCTCTAGATGAGTTCAGGTCCCCATCCATCTTGGTTCACCAGAATTTTGTAGCTGTGTTACATCCTAAATGAACAATGGACTAATGAGATTATTGAGCTGATTTGCATTTGGATAGTCTCACCTACCTGATGAATATAGCTTTAATCCTGGATGTAAATATTTAAAAAAAAAAGTTTTGTCGAAAGCAATACATTTCCCCAGAATATCACAAGTCAGTATTTGCAAGGAAGAAGCAACAAAATATTTTGCTGTGCAACTGTGGAAGTCAAAAGGTCATCATGCATGCTAACATTCAGAAAACATTTGGTATGTTTGTGAATAAAGCCGTAAAAATAATAAGCACTTGAACAGGAGGGCCCTATGAATAAAAGCAGTGAGAATTTGCATATTTTTTGGAGAACTTTGCAACCTCTCTTGGCGTAACTCAATCTGCTCAAATCACCTTTCTAAAGAATGCTTTGTCTGTCAGCCACATCACAGAAGCAATTAGATAATTTTGCATCGCGGTGCTATTGAACTGAGCCTCACATTGATGTTAGAAAGCAAAATAAAAAGGAAAACTAAAGAATAAAAAAGTACAAAGAAAAGAAACCAGGATGTAGTCTTGTCTAAAGCATCTGCATATGGAACAAAAAGGACTGCAGGTCAGTGCTGTGTACTGTACAGAGGCTCTGGTAGTGTGGCATGCTGTGGGTTAAAACTCATAAATGAGAAAGGACACATGGCAAAATGCACTACAGGCAGAAATGAAATTCAGTTTTTTTCTGCATGTCTGCAGGACCTAAGTCAGGGGTGTACATGGGGTACACATGCTGAACTCTGAGATTATGCACAGCAGTCCAGCAGCATATTTGCTCTGCTGCCTGCTGGTCTGGATCACAACCTGATGATGTGAGTTTCCAGCCCTAACATCGTCCATGCATTTGCCATGGCTTATATGCCTGATATTTCTTTCCAATAATAACTTCCCTTTAGGCATGGTTATTAAGACCTCCGTCACTGTGAAATAGCTTCTGTTCAGTGAGGCAGGCTTTTAATGGGATGTGATGCTCTATAGCAGAGTTTCATCTACCACATTCAAGAAGGTCAATGATGGACTGTTTACTCCCCTAATCCATCTAATTATGGCGGCTTACAGAAAATTGGAGAAAAATAATTTTTTGCCATAGATGATGCTGAGAGAGATCTGAGACCACATTGATTTAAAAGGCCATAAAGTGTTATCCAAAGTGTATACAGAGTAGCTTGTTGATCTCACTGTAGGAAACAGCCCTGGTAATTCAATCCCTCCTGAGTGTTGGCCTGTTACCAGGTACCATAAAAATTTCTAGTTTCTTTTGTCTTCCTTTGAAAGATGGGAAGCTCAAAAGAAAAGCTGCAGAACTGTCCTTATAAAGCTACATCCAAATATGGTAGGGAGAAGATGTGGAAGGGGAGTTGCTGCAGTAATAGTAGAGTCACAGAGCCAGGGGATGTCTGGGGAGCCACACAGAGCATGTGCCTCCTGTCTGCTGCCACATGAGCCTTCTGCCATGCCCCCTGCCCTGGCAGCAGCACTACAGCACCCATAGGGGTGAATGTGGCCTTTGATGACCCACCAGCACCTCCTGGTCACACTGCATGTCACAGAGCGAAGGGAGGAGGGCTGGTGCTTCTTTCCTCACTGATAAGTACTGTGAGAAAAGAGAATGAGGAGTTCTGGGAGCTCTGGTGCAAGAAGAGCATCATGTCTATAAGGATATCTTTCTTGGTCACTGACTTTGGAGTTTAAGGAGGTACAAAGTCTGCCTGAAACTTTTTGCCAGGTGTCTCATGAAGACTTATTTCCATGTGGATTGCCTGGGTTTTCAGTCACAGAATGGTCTCTGCCTCAGACTTCAAGGGAGATGGACTTGTGCACGAGCAAATGATTTCTGTGAAACTTGGTGTCACCTCTGTCAGACTGAGTGGGTTAAAATTCAGCACTCCATTTCTTGGAGAGTGGAAGAGGAGAGGATACTCACAAAGCACAAGGATGTAAACTTCTGATAGGAAACCAGACCGAAATGCTGCCTCTTTTAGTTCACTACATAAATAGCTGAAATTTCAACTATTGCATCACTTTTCTAGAATTTTGCCTCTTCTGCAGCCTTATTACTTTCTACTACTGACATTGGCAAATCTTCTAATTTGTGGGCTTATTTTCTTACTGTTATTGCTTTTGCATATCTCAAGACTTTAATAAGAGTTCTTTCTTCTCCCCACACCCTCCCACTGCCCCATCTTGCCATTATTGATATTAGGTGCTTTTATGACTAATTGTATCTAATTATCTATAAAATAATTAGTATTTCTAATAGCAGCTGCCTCTTGGTTTTCACTGGGGTGCAGGAGGGCAACAAGACTTTGACAATTAAAGCTTCATTATTATGTTCTCCCCTTTACATTCTGTTTAATAAATCCTTCACAGCAGAAATGGATAGACTAGAGCTCATTTGAGATCAACATCCTGAAGGGCTCAAGATTATTTTTTCATCAAGGTGTAGTAGGGGAAAAAAATCTAATTTGAAGAATTAGGAAGTAGTTACAAAGAAAAGATTCTTCTTGCAACCTGCTCTCCAGATGGCCTGCCAGACAAAGCTACCAGGCTGAGAGAATTGTTATATCTTCGTGTAAATCAGAATTCAAAAGCATGGAGTCTGTTGAGTGTGTGTGTGTGTGTGTGTGTGTGTGTATGTGTGTGTGTAAGGGATGCTATTACAGTGACCAGGGACTGAAATAAGGACTTTCAGAAATTTAAGCAGGAAGGGCTCCAGCATGTGTTGCCATGATACATTGCTGTCAAATCCTCCAAAGAAGACTCCTGCTAAGTCTGTAGCAAGTGAAAGGTGCAGATATTGTCTTTCTTATTCTGGGGCTGCAAGACACCAATATGTCGTTGTATGGCTTGCATGGTGGTTGCAGTGGTTGCCCTGTGCTTTTGAACAGGGATGGAGTGCAGGAGAATTTTGCTTCTAGGCAGAGCCCTTAACTGGATTAGGGAACTGTGTAGATGAGTGCAGTTGTAGCTTTTAAGTTTACACCTTTTGTTTATGACTGAACTGAATTGCTCTTGCCGAATGTGATGGTCTTCTTCCCCCAGTCGGTAAAATGTGCTCAAGTGCTCTGCAAAGCCACAGTTCATCCCTCACTCATCCTGTAGACAGTGAACGCTGCCTTCCCTTCTTGATGACCCTGTATCATCCTGCTCCCCTTGGACTTGAAGGCTTTGTTCCCTCAGCCATAAACTGAAGTTGGCAATAGCATGAGGAAGTAGGGACAGCAAGGAAATAAAGTGACTCAATGAAGTTCAGCTTTACAAAGGGATTTAGATGCTTAATGGCTCTGGTAGGCTATGTGGTTATGGCCTTGGTAATCCCAGTTTCCACATAAATCTCCATGCCTGGTCTTCAGGAAAGGCAGGCCATACTGAAGAGAAGTTTAAGAGTCTAAAATGGAAGTGATGAGCAAGAATTCATCTAGGGGCAGCTTAGAGCAGGCCAAAGGTGTTGCATGAAATTCACTCTGTTTGCAAGTGTTTTAGTGAGTTGTGGTCTAACTTTCCTCCTAGGATAGTAAACATGGGGAGTAGGAAAATGAACACTCATAAGAAAAAGAGAATTTTATTCCCCTGCTATGCTTAAAACAACATGAGGGGAAGTAAAGCTGATAGCTTACTGGGAGGTTAACAGGAAGGCAAAACAGAAGTAAATGGAAGAGCCCGTTGTTCCCTATAAATCCCAACTGCATTCTGTTGTCTTGCCCTCTAGTTCCTGAGCAGTAGAAGTAAACAAAGTAAAAACCAGCAGTTGGAACTTTTTTGCAAGGCAACAGCACCAAGCAGAATTCCTGCCTCCATATTTTATAATTTGTCTGAAGGCTACAGACATCTGTTCAGATGGCCAAGGGGAAAAAAAAGCATGAGGGATTTGGGCTAAATTCAGCACCACTTAGAAAAGATGCACCTGGCCTGCCATTTGTTATGTTCTCTCCTCTCTGCTTTATGATTTATATTTTATAAATCTTTTCCATTGTGGCTCCCCCCACTTTCCTCCTTCTGTTCCAGTTTGATCAGATTGTAAAGGTTCAAAGTGTACTCCTGTTATTTTAATTAAAGTAATTTCCCTCTGCCCTCCCTCTTAGAACAGATGTATTGGCAATCCTTAGGCACCTCCTCCCTGAGCAAAATTGGACACTAAAATGTAAAACTGCATTAAGACAAATTCCCTGTGCTAATTGCTTTTCTCTTTGCAGCAAAGATATTCAGGAGTGAAGGCATTGCTTCATGCTAGCAAGTCTGGTTTATCCTCTGTAGAGAGTTCATGGTGGCTACCTGAATTCCTTCCTGCAACAGCTTGTCGCTTTCCAAAAAGGCTCATGACAATAGAAGCTACCAGATATATCTAGCATGATTTGCTACTTTTACTGCCTCTCTCAGCAATATCCCGGTGATTCCATGCCCCTGGCTGGTTTCTGAATTTAACATTTCATTTCCAGTGGAGGATTGTGCCTGGCACACAGAGATTATTTAGGCACCCTTATCCCTTAACTAGGTTTAAGGATAAGAGCAGGAGAATATAGCCTGAGGTAAAATCAGACTTGCAGTATTAAGTCATGAGATGAGGCAGGAAAATACATTTCTATGATTATGCTTAACAGAAAGTGCCAACTCTTGCATTTCAGCCAGCTCATGAGGTAGCTAATTAGCCTATATGAGCTTGTCCAGGAGTGCATTTAAAGCTAGGTCTTTTCTGCTATTTGACTTAGCTGCCCCCTTAGTTCCCCCTCCTCCTCAACCTCGCTTAATGGACATTTATTCTCCATATGTTGTTTATAACGAGGCTTGATGCTAATTTCCCTCTCTTGCAGCTTCTTTAAAACACTGCAGATATTATGCTGTATGGGCCTTTCCCATCTGCTCTGAAAGGACAGTCCATACAGCAGAAAAAAATATCTGTATTTCTGCAGAGAGTCATTTCATCCTGGCCAGAACATGTCAAAAGGCATAAGCACAAACACTGATCAACCCAAGCAGAAAAACAGCCATTTGGCCAGCAAAGGCTACTATAGCCAGTCAAAGCATCATTGGCAAGCTGTGAAGGACAGCAAAGACTGTGTGGCACAGCCAGTAATGCTCTGTTGCTTTTGAAGGGGTAAAGCCTAGTTACATGCAGAGTTTTAGAGGGAAGTAGAATACTGAGGCTTTTGTCCTTGCATGAAGATTAATCACGTACACTGTGCCTATACCAGCCTGTCCTGGAGCCCTGGCTGTTCTGTCCAGGTGATATTCCCAACCTGTGCACAGCCACATACATGCAACTCTGTATGTCAGCAAAACCTCAAAAATAGCCAACCCTAGCACCAGTCCCCAGCAAACCCCAATCTTAATGTGTGAGTAGAGCTGCTCTTGTTCACCAAGCCAGTACCAGCCGTTTAGGTACAACTTAACATTCCTGGATCCCAGAGTCAAACTGCTCCTTCGCCCTCGATCTCATCAGAAATGCAGATGAGTGTGGCTCATGTGTGGCTCCGTGTCCTCCCTAGAAGCCTACACGGGGTCACAGTAAAAAGGAGAAGACAAAATCACTAATAAAGACCTTTCTCCCTTCTCTGCACATTCTCTTCTAGAGACAGTTTTCCTCTCTAATTTTACATGGCACACTGGGACTTACCATCTGTTTCAGAAAGCCCTCAGATGAGCAAAAAGCATTCTGCGTCTTATAGGAGAAGAAATCTTAGAGCACCACACAGGCTTCTAACAGAGCAAGGTTTTGGAGAACATTTCAATTTAACATTGTAAACAGTTCTGTCCCTCCCTAAGTGCTTCCCACAGAACAGACAAATTTTGCACTGTCAATTTGCAATCCCAGCTCCTGCTCCCCAAAGGATGACAGAAGTCTGTAATTCTTAGGAAAATCTCATTTCTTTCTCCTTCCTGTTTTGTTTTTCGTTTTTTTTTGGTTGGTTGGTTGGTTGGTTTTTTTTCTGGTGGAAATATCCATTACACATCCGTTCTACCCACCTCTGTGCTGTGTCCAGTCATGGATACCTAGATTCCCAATCTTCCCATGACATCTTTAGTCAATGTACTATTCCTCAAAGGTCCTAAAAATTTTGAAACTGTGTCTAAATCCATTTAAAGTCTTTCCATTCTAGTATTAAAGGGAGATCAGACTGGGCTGATTCATGTTCCCTAAGTGAAAGTCAGCATGCCCAGCACCTAGTCTGCATATTTGGAAATTTAAGAAAATTCAAACTTATATATTTCACATTTCAAATATCTAGTGTTGTAAACAAGCATCCAAGGCAGCACTCATTTTTAATTAAAACTTATAAATAATTAATATTATTCAAATGTTGAAATCCAATAGCCTGAAGATGACTGCTACATTAATGCATAAATACAGGAAAAAATTCTGTCATGCATGCTGCAAGAGCATGAACTCAATGGGAAAAGGTATTGAACAGGCAAGGGAAATGACCACCTGATGGATAGATATTATATGGGATTCCAAAAACAAGCACTAAATGTGCCCTCTAAAAGAATGCAAAGACAGAAAATCAGAAGGAATGAACTTAGGCACGAATTTTTCATTAGAAATCCCATAGGCTAAAACTGATAAACATTACACTACTGCCAAAAATTCCGTAGCTATCCCATGCCTCACCAGCAACTCCAGGTCAATAACAGGACACAAAACCTCATTACTGGACATGGGTAAGTCCCTGGGTATGATTTTTAAGCCTAGAAAATATCTGGAAGTAAATTTTAATTTTCTGTTCAAGCCAATTATCATTCCAGAATAATGTGAACACTTTCAAAAAAGTGTGTTTAACAGAGAAGGGGACACAGATGGGGGCATGTTCTGGAGCAAGCACCAGTGACAGATTTACAGGATAAATGATGAGGCTTTGGAAGGCAGGTTGCACAGGGTACAAAAGACACCTTGTGCCTGTGAGGGTTGAAAGTGCTGATGCATATGCTGACAAGGTTTGCACAGCTTGCTTGTGTGTACATTTGCCTTTGTACACTATACTGGAGGTGAGAAGAGCTTGAGCAGGCATGAAGGCATGCAGCTTAAGTATGACATAAAATGAGAATTAGTGATTTGCTGGAGGATGCTGCAAACTTTGGGCATTTCTGGGGCTTTACAAGCTAATTTAATTGCTATTTCTTATGAATTTGCTTCTTGCTATTTTTTAAAATAAAAACTAAACACAGTAAATTGACGCTATCTACGTAATGAAGGTGTTTGGGGGCTGCATTGGATGAAAAGGAAGGTCCTAGAGGGATCTACTTGCACATGTGTGTGGATATGCAGGGCAGTCACAGTTTTGATGATTTTGTTTTTCTTTCTTTCTTGCTTGCTTTCTTGCTTTCTTGCTTTCTTGCTTTCTTGCTTTCTTTCTTGCTTTCTCTTTCTTACTTTCTCGCTTTCTTTTTCTTTCTTTTTCACCACCTCATTTAAGAGCTGTTTTGTGCCAAGAAAAGGATGGCGTGCCGTATCAATTTTGCCTGCCTGGACAGCTGGAATAGTTTAAGTCTGTGCTTTCTATTTTAATGAAAATACTACAAGAGTGAATGGTGCTTCTGAAAAGCCCAGCTCCTGACTCTAATAGAGTATCTGTCTCAGTAAAGACAAAACCAAGTGCTGGTGCTGACTTCTATCAGCACCAGAATGAAAGATGCCATATTTCTAACAAGGCTGTGGAATTCTACTTGGATTCTCAGCTGTGTCATATGTCAGGCTTAGTAGCAGATTTCAGCAGATTTTACATTTCTTTCTTGTGCAGGTAGCTTCAGTCCCAGCAATGGATGATCCATAGCTTTCTGGTAGCCATTGCTCTTTTCTCTGCCCAGTTGTCCATTCACGCAAAATATGATGGAAGGTAACATGTCTGAAGATTCCTGCTGCTTTCACACCTGATTGATATTTGACAAAAACTCTTCTTCTTCTACTGATTTCTTCCAGAGATTCCCTAAGGGCAATATGGGCCATTTTGGGGAGGGTCAGTAATGGTGGGCAGGACCTTCTGCTCCAGCAAACTGAGCAGCAGTCACTGGTGCTGGTGGCAGGAGGAGTTCCAGATCTCCAGGGCTCTCTCTTCCTTAACAATGCTCCTTCCTGTCTTCCTTCTTTATGCTGTAGAACGTAGATCACAAGTCCTCAACCACTGTAAAATTTTTCTTACTCTGCTGAAAACTACTTAGGTAATACTTTGTGCACTATGCAGAGCACATCTCTTTACTATGGCAGCAGCGTTGTAATAATCTATCTGAATTGACATTGCAGAAACTAGTCTTCTCAATCACAGCACTTCACTCTGCTGCTATCAACCTGAAATAATCCCTGTAAAACATGGTTTCTTTCTCAGCATTCTGACAATGGCAAGGCACTTAAAACTCTTGTCTTTTTAGAAGTACCCATCCATGAAGCCTAGTTTCAGTGTCTAATGTGGGAAAGAATAGTTAGAACTCAAGAAGTGTAGTCCAGCAAGTTCCATGTTTAGGCAGAGTGACAAGGAAGACTTCAGCAGAAGAGATTCAGTTCCTTGTTCCTTTGAGGATAACAATACATAGTTATACTTTTTCTTCACCTGAGTAGCCACACCAACTGGACTGTAATACGAGAGGACGGGACACTCACAGGTCTTGGGATTTTAAAGATTTTGGAGGTGTTCACAAGTCAATTTTGAGAAACATAATGTTTATCCTTTCATGATTACTGTGCATGCAAAGCTCTCCTTCTGGAATTCAGATGGTCCATACTTATTTTTTGACAAATGAATAGGGAAAAGAGAAAACTGTGCCTCAAAAGTGAAAATCCTGTTGTTTCTTATCATACTTTGACAACATATCCTTTGAGGCAGGGCACCATGCTCTTCTGGCATGTCCATACAACATGATCACCTCATTACTCTTGTATGTCAAATGCTGCTGGATATACAAGCCACAAGCATAGGAATGGAAATCAAAGTCCTGATAGAAATCCATCCATTAGGAAACCATTTCTCTCCTAGATAGAGAAATTGGTTTCTCAAGGTTGGCTCTCACTGAAGACAGAAATTTGGTTGTGATTTTCCAGGTGCAGTGATAGAGCATTAGTTCACAGAGTTTCACTAGAGGCAAATATCAGTGAACTAGTGAAAATAGGCTACTTTTTCATCCATTCATCAAAATGTCAGATCACCCCATCCAGAGGGAGGGAAACCAATAAATATTGTAGGTAGATGTGGTATTTTTTTAGAAATTTTATATGTTGGGGTTTTTTGTCCAAGTCAGGAGTTACATTAAAAACAGCATCATACTTGGATTTACATGGATGAGAGACAAAGAAGAGTAGAAAACAGCCTAATAGTTATTAAAAAGATATCTGCGTTTTGGCTAAAGATTTGATCAAGTATCTATTTCTTATGGCATTGAGAAGGACAAAGTATAAGAAATACCCTCTCAAATGGCTTAAATTAGACTGTGGGCTTGCAGTTGTTGGCCCAGTAGCTCAGTTTTCATAGTGTGACTCTCTCTGGTCTTGGAATTGGTGGTAAAATAATTTTAAAGTGTATTGAATTGGGATGGCTACCCTCCCTTAAGATGTTTTCTTGTTGCCTATGAAATACCTATGCTGTACTTGCATTCTTGACTTTCACCAATATCTTCAGTTTCGGAAGGTACTGGAGTACTCACAAACATACGCATGAGTTGGCTCTGCAAATCATGCTACACTGGCTTTACATGGTACTCTTAGTCATTGTCATTTTTTTAAAGTTGGTGCACATACAGCTCTGCTTGAAACACACTCCATGAAACAAAGAACACTGATCCCAGGGAATTGCATTAGACCCATGGGACCTCATTTGATCTTTGACTTTTCTTCAGCTCTCCAGGACAAAAGGGTTTGTATCAAGAAGTCAACAAGAGGCTTTTGTAAGAAACCAAAGTTTGGGGGTCTTGAAGAAAGCCAGTGGGCATATGTGGTTTGCTCTGCCGTGGGAAGAGATGAAGGAATTAACTGATGTTGCCTGAGGAGCAAAGAAGTCTCATTTGTTTATCCTCGATTTTCTTAGCAGAGAGAAAGCTGGACAAAAAGCCATCTGAATTATTTAATCTACCCTGCATCCATCATCTGCAAGCAGGCCATCATTTCTTTTTATAGATTGAATGATCAAGCACCAAGCAAGGGATGATGTTTTTTTCCTTTCCTCCATCACATTGCTGACAAGAGACCATCCTCTAAATCCTTTTGGCCTTTGTATTGAAATCCTTTAGATTTGGCAGACAGCACTCTCCCTTCCTACAATGTTTATCCACATGATGTATTGCCAGGCAGCAATCACTATTCTCTATCAGACCTAAATAAGCCAAGCTTGATTCCTTTCTTATGCAGGAAAAGGCTTCAGTGTTCCCCTTGTATTTTAGCAATCTATTTCTGTGTTTATTCTAGTTTAAATTAATCCATTTACATCACAACTAGCCAAAACTGGACACTCCACCAGGCCGTATTCCTTGGTATTAACCTTGCCTCATTGCATCTTGAGATCACAGCTGTTTGCTCCTCTCATACTGCTTTTGACAGTCACTCACAAGACTTTCTTCATTTGAGCTGCTGAAGTTCAGCATGTGACGTTACATCTTACACATTCTTCTTGATTATTTCAACTTTAACAGTTTATCTTTTATCCACACTCTCCTCTTTATTCTTTTAATTTATTGCGCGTAATGTTTCCCCACCTTTCCTTTATGTGTATCTATCCCAATAAAATATGTCACTCATGTCAAAGCTACTAGGGTGGAGATAAGGAATAAAGTGAAAGACTCTATAGGCCTCTTAAGAATCACAAATCTATATTCTCCCATGGAAGGCAAATCAGAGCCAATTTGTTAGTTTTTGTTAACTCTCATTTGTTTCAACACATGATTTATCACCTGGGTCTCCTCTCACATCTCTGAAACAAACACCAGATGCTTTCCACGTTTCCTTATTTCTCTAGCCACTTCAGATTCAGCTAGCATCAATTCCAATATCCCAGTGAGGGCCCTGTTTGTGCAGTCTGACAATAAAATCTATATCTTTATTCACAGCATTTAGTGAATTCCTAAAATGGGGTCGATGGCATCCTAATGGTTTTTTCATCTCTGGGTCAGCTTTTAGCAGATTCTCAGAATAAAGATGGATGTAAGCCCAGTGGAAGCCAAGACCCCATCAATGTGGTGGTACAGTGCAGAAATGGCAATCAAATTAGCAAGGATGCTGGCCATAGGAGCTGATCTATAGGCAAACAGTGCGAGCACCAGTTCTGACTTTTCCCTACAAAGAGGTGGAAAGAGGAAAGAGGGTTCAGCAGCCTTTCTCACTGGGTTTAGCCCATCAAGGTGGGAAAAAAATAATTCAGTTGTATAAAGGCTCATCAATATTCCTACGTGCTTCCTTTATTCTACTGATCTGATGGGACATCATAAAACTTAGCACTGATTTTTGGAGGGAAGACAGGAAGGAAGAGCAAAGGGCAATACATCAAAAAAGTTCCTTCTGAAGAAAAGACCTCTAGAAGGCAAATGTCAGGCAAGATTCCACTTTTCCCTAAGTTTTGAATTGAGTCAACAAACCCCTATGATGACACTACTAATTTACCAGGCCTTTTCAGCCTTGGAGATAACAATGTGCCCAGCTACACCCTGTGGAAACCTGCAAGATGCAAGGCAGTGAGTGGGGAACTTCTAGCAGAATGTCATTAAACACTCTCTCTGCTGTTCCACAACTGCTCAGTCACCCCAGTGTCTTCTCGGCCACTGTCCCCACATTTGACCACTATCATTCCATTAGGAATTTATTTTTCCCAGTGTCTAATTGGGATTTTCTTTATTCTCTCACAGGTGCTGAACAGAGTTGAAAAATCTCTTCCCTTGACACTAATGCAGTCCAGTGACTGGTTGGCCTTTCCCACAATGAAACACAATTGACTTGTGCTGAACTTGTCCATCAAGATGACTGGAACCCCCTCCTTACACCAGGGTGAATTTCTCAGAGGAAGCAGGAAGTTGTACCATTTGGGGGTACTCACTGCTCTGAACAAGCACAGGTTGAGTGGGTGGTAAGCACCATATTCAGGCATGATCTGTGGATTTGAACTCAGGCTCCCAAAAGAAAGAAATCCCTGTGTTCTCCTGTGTGCCATAAAGAAATATTTCAAGAAACTTTTTATGCTGCTTCCATTACAGATTCCCAGTATGTATAGCATTAAATGCTTTTATGCAGGGGGAAAGACAGGGAAGCATCATTATCATGTTTCAAAAAGACAGTGGAGTGCTTTTTCATCTCCATTACTGAGAAACTGAGTCAACTTTACTCTATATAAATTCTGTCTCTGAGAGCTTTTGTTCAAATCATATTTGCTACTTAACAAAACTTGATTTACTGAGGGGGATATGCTAAGAAGAGATTGAAGGGAAATATTAGCATTTCATTGGAAATTGTAATATTGATATTAAGTGGCACCAAAACCCAGACAAATTGGTGCTTTTATTAACTTAGACTGCTAGGAACAAAATGTTTTTATTCTACTGTTTCTCCTTCTTTTTCTGTTTTTATTACTCCAGCCCTACACATCACACCATTTTCTGCTATGTGAGATCTCGAAATGGTATCATCCATGATTTTTTCCACAGTACATGTACTGAAATTATGGACAATGAGGTGTCTATAAAAGAAGTGAAAGGCAAATAGCAGTGACCACCTCCAAGCAGAAAGCAGACCAGCCTTTCTCACAGGGCTCTAGCAGGACAGTGTGCAAACTGATTAGATGATGGCCACTGACCCTCAGTCAAGGTACACTCTGCTACTGGCATTTCTGTTTCTAGACTTTCATTCAGTCCATTTGGTCACAGCTTATTGTAAGGAACCCAGCAGAAAGCTCCTTTTTGTCTTCATGTGTTGGAAGGGTCATCCAAGAACACTTCTTCTTTGCAAAGAGCACATTGAATTGTGAAGCCAAAAATTACTTGTCTGAATGGGTATGGGAATGTTATTAAAGTCATGTATAATAATGATGTCTATTTCATTCCCTTTTCTGATCACTGCTTTAATCTTGGTGAGCATAAATATATATTTTGCCTGAAAGATGATAAAAATGTGGTGTTTTTTATACAGGGAACAGCAATATCAGGACAACAGTAGTAGAGAACATGTTCATAAATCACACATCCATATAAGACCATTAGAACCCCTGATGTCTTACATCAAATTAGAGGTGTGGAAATACTTTGAATGATTTCAGCTTGAATTAAGGAAAAATATTTGAATTTTACTTAAAAATTGACTGAAGTGAAGAAATTACCATCAGCCTTGTTCACTGCTCCAAGCTGACAGCAATACTCAATCTTCCAAACTACTGTCTTATTTTCAACATGATTGTATCCACTTGCTGCTTTCCAGCCCAGATAATTTGGGATTTCTGCATGAAACTTGGTGAGAAGGTGCTGTGCACGTAGTTCCTCTTTTTCTCAAAACCAGATTTATTGATTGTCTTTTTCAAGCCTATAGGAAGAAAAACATTGTTTGACCCAGGAAAAAGCAAGTCATTGCTTTTTGAATTATTTCTTGTTGGTCTGCCAGGGCTCAGGCTAAATTCTCCATTAACTATGCTGCTGATTCTTTGGTTCTTACAGCAGGCTTACCCAGAACCTGTTGCTGTTACTGGTAAGCAGTCACACAGGCAAATACCACATTTATACCATTGATGAAACTCAGCTCAGTAACTACTCATGAGGGAGCCAGTGATTCATAGCTTGATGCAATAGAGGAGAGTATGCCACTTGCAAATAGTTTCCAGCTGTTCATTTAGATGTGTATGCTAAAACACTAAAAAGATGCTGAAATGAAAAGACCAAAGAAGAAAAAAAATACTGGTGTTTAAAAAAGTGGAAAACAAATTAAAAAAAGATCAGGACTACTGTTACACATTCTTTTTAAGAAGATAAAAACCCCACAAAAAGAAAAATGAAGAAGTCTGAAAGAAAGAGTTAACAGGTTCAGATCAGTCTTCCAGTACTGTATAATTCTCCACCACTCATTATTTACACCTCCCACACAGCCTTTCCCTTGGTTCTTGTTTTGTGCTGTAATGGAAATACACTGCTGAATCTCTACCATTGACTTTATACATTGTTTATTAAGTATGTAGAACATATTTTGAAAGAAACACATCCCAGGGTACATCAAGCTATGTCAGACTGTGATAGGTTTTCTCAGAGTGTTCAAGGCTGGTGAAGCAGAAGAATTTGCTTATGGTGAGGACTAAAATGATTGATCCATTTGGTGGCTTGAGATGTGTTGATTATAGGGTGTTGTAGGCTTATGTAGGTGTATGGGCAACTTTCTAATTAGTGTTTCACTTATTGTATAGTAGCTAGCATAAGCAGCAGGCGTATTTTTATCATGTACAATAATGTATGTTTGAACTTTAGCATATTAACATCCCCTATTCCTGTTTAAGTGATCTATTTCCAGTCACCTAGAAATAGCCTCTTTTGAAATCCATTCAGTTTTTAGAGAAAACTTAGAGAATTAACGCATGATAATTTACTTCTGAGGTGAAATACAGATCAGACTGGAAAGAAGACATTTTTAAGGAATTATGAAATTAATGTAATTAACCCTTAACCACTTTCCACTTAACTAATTAACTGCTTAACCCTGAAGTATTTATGAAAGAAATATAGTGGAGTCTGTGATGATCTGCTGACTTTAAATCACACTCAAAAGCCTTTCTAAGAAGTACATTCTAGCTAATCAAGTATCTATGGAATTGCTGCAGGAGTTACAAGGAGAAATTTCATACCTAAGTAGAAGATCAGGAGATCAAATAACATTCTCTGCAATTCTATCATTCGGAGCTTCCACGGAATAAAAGGTCTTTCTTCTGCAGCTCTCCAAGCACTCAAAAAATGAATACATTAAAATCATGGGCACATCATCTGCCCCTTTCTCAGCTGGGCAAACTGAGGCACAGAGAAGTTACAGAGCTGGTATTTTTAGAAGTCGTCTGGAATGTTGGATGCCATCTCTTTGGGATGTTCAGCATTTGATGCACAAAGGAGGATTAGGCGTGTCACATTAAATGGTCTGAGCTCCCATGCTCCACTCGTGCAGTGAGAGAATACCTGACAACAGGAGACTGACATCCTCACAGCCTCATTTTCTCTTTTATTCTTCTCCTCCAGTGCTAAACAGAGCTTAGCACATTGCACTGGCAACTGTGATTCCAGGTGACCAAGTGGATCTGCCAGTGTACTTTTCATCCCCTGAAAAGAGAGACTCTGTTCAGTGCGTGGATCTGAAGTCCACCCAGTAGACTGAGGAAGGCCAGAGAGTGTAATGAAAAGTAGGAGTGCATTGCAAAGTGCTAAAGGTGTTGCTTCTGATGCCAAAATCTAAGATAATCTTCTGCTGTTCCTCCTTGCCTTTTACCCAACAGCGATCCACATACCCATAGCACATTATGCTGTCACAATCATTACCCACCAACCTTTAGAAATACAGAAAAAAGACTTAAGATGGTAACCTGGAGCCCTTCCTAGTCCCATTGCTTTGACCTCTCAGCCTGTCTCACAATGATGTCTTCAAGAACAGGCGTTCATAGGCTGCCTGTGTAGTGGCCTTCTTCCCTGAGTACCTGCTCTGGCCAATTTTTTTAATCGGTGATCAGTGATCACCAGACCAGTAAATGGGCCATACACATCCAGCAGATGGCAGTGGCTGTACTCAAGCATGACAGCTCTTTGCATGCAGAACTGTCTGCAGAACAAAGCAGACTGTTCAAGCCACCAAGACACAGCTCTGCCTCTGCTGGGAACCTCAAGTAGTAAGCATTTTGCTACCTGCTAAGGTACCTGAGTGTCCTATTGATGGTCTGGAGCATTCTTTGCTGTAAGCTAAAAATGCACCAGGGAAGCAGAAGAGTTTCAGTTCTCTAGGACTTCTTAGGAGGCCTTTCAGCTGGGTGAATCCATGGTGTCTGGCATAAGTGAGCAGGAAAAATCGCCTCTGTAGAGCTATTCAGCCCAGGGATACACTGTCAGCAGGAGTAGCCATATCTGTGTCTACTCTAGAAGAACTAGCCTTTGAAGGACCCCAAAGCTTTGAGAGCTGCCAAAACTTGTATATGCAGTCTATGGTTTTCTATTTGTCCAAGTATCCTACTTCCAAAACCTCCTGGAAACTCCCAAAAGCCATCTTCAGCATTTGCTACCACGTTTCTTGGGATGGGGAGAATAATTGAAGTCACTGCTAAGGGAACTGTTCTTTATCATTATATTAGGACATTTTGGAAATCATCCAGCCCCATTTCATCTAATCACACTCTTCTTGAATGTGATAGATAATTCCTCTTATGCTAGTATTTAATAGCTGTGAATATAGAGAAAGCAATTTTTTTGTTTGTTTATATTAGGTAGCAACTTCAGTTATAGGCTAGAGCCCCATTATGCAAGGAGTTGTAAAAATAGCACTTGCAATAAGCTTGTAGATAGTTATCATATCCCTCAGGCCTTTGGCATGTTATTTTTTAAGTGAAGGAGAGTTTGAAGACAGATGAAACTAATCTACTTTATAATTCATACCTTTACATAATTTTGATTAACTCATGTAATAAGGAAGTCCCAGAGCATCCCCATGGAAACAGACTCTGAAGCAACTTGTCTGCATGCACCTCACAAGAAGATGTCCGGAACAGGAGCCCGCATGCCCATTATGCTCTCAGCAGCATCTCACAGAAACTGCCAGTTCTGTCCTGTGACAGAGCATTTCCATTTTTGTTGCCCAGTGTTTGCACAGGTATTTTCTGACATTGGAAAATGAGATATGAGTTTGTATTGCAAAGATTGGTGCATATTTCATGAGTACGCTGTCCTAAATGGACATAGTCTCTCCCCTCCTCATACCTGCTGGAAATCAAAGATGTATAACAGTGCAACACAGCCACACTATTTAAATCAATATTGTCATTTGCCATTAACCTTCCCATTCACCTCCAGCATTGTTCTTTTCTAAATCTATTGGAATCAGTTCTGTGCATGAGCTTTCCAAAAGCAAGAATAGTTGGTGTAGTTCATCTCCTCATGGACCTAAAATCATGACAAAGAAACAAAGTCTACGTGAGGAGATTACAGCACAGCATTTGGGAGCCCTGGAGGGAGCAGGCTGAACTGGCAATATCCTTGCATTTTGCATATTGCCAGCTGGAATGGAAAGTGAGAGCCTGTTGGTTTGGTTGAAGACGAGTGTGTTAGATTGCAATGCAGATCTGGTCCTACCTTGCTGAAGACAGTGAGTGGACTGAAAATCTTGTATTCAAGTTGTAATTCAGTCTCTGCCTTCAAAGTGCTCATTTAAAAAAAAAAAAAATACATCTGCTTCATGCAGCACCTCTATAACAGAGACACTATCTATGGAGGAAATCATTAGGACCCACTGGAACAGAAGCAATCATCCATCTACAAAATAGGAACATAATAAAAAACAGACTGAGAATCCCTGCTGTAGAATTAACTGAATTGGATGCAAATGATTTTTTTTGTCTGTATTAAGCACTCAGAGTTTTTTTGTGATCTATCTGTATTACGTGTAGCAGTAGAGTGTTATCCAAAGGTAGATTGAATTAAACTTCTCCTCCTCCCAAGGGTCATTCCTTATAGCTAGAAAGCAATCCCGAAGTTAAGAGAATTTAGTGTAAGATTTACTGCTTACATTCAAACCATAGTTTTAACATATGTGCAAGCAATAATAAAGAACAATTCAACTGAAAAACTGAAAAGTACATTTATTGCAGAGACTCACTCTTCTATTTAAGAGGGAAAATATGTTTTAAAATATAACTTTTATAACAAAACTCATTGGTATGTATTTAAAGTAGACTGTAAAAGGAATTATAAACAGCTATAACATTGCTGTTGTCAGAGTCTGTAAATAACAATAAGTGTACGAGCTCAAGTTGTGGCTACAGTTCTGCCCAACTAGATACGGTAAAAACAAACAATGGATATGTTCTCTTTCCAAAACCTACACTTTGATGGCTTTTTCTGTGTTGTGGTTTAACCCAACAGGCAGCTAAACACCACACAACCACTTGCTCACTCCCTGCACCAACCCTGTGGAATGACAGACAGAATTGGAAAAAAAAGTAAAATCTGTGGGTTGAAATAAAGTCAGCTCAATAGAGCAGAAAAGGAAGTGATAATAATAATAATAATAATTTTTAAAATTATTAGAATAGACAAAAAAAGTGATGTATGATGCAATTGTTCACCACCTGCTAACCTATGCCCAGTCTGTTCCTGAGCAGCAGTCCCTGGCTAGCCTCTCCCTTAGTTTATATCCAGAGCATGATGTCATAGGGTATGGAATATCTTTTGGGCCAGTTAGGGTCACCTGTACTGTCTGTATCTCCTCCCAGCTTCCTGTGTGCTCCAGCCTACTTACTGGTGGGGTGGTGTAAGAAGCGGAGAAGTCCTTGAATTAGAGTAAACATTGCTTAGCAACAACTAAAACACTGGTATGTTAGAAACATTATTCTCATCTGAAATCCAAAACACAGAACTGTGATAGCTACTGGGAAGAAAAGTAACTCTGTCTGAACTGAAACCAGGCTACTCTGGTGGGGGGCATAGTTAATGATTTGGCATACCTCAAAATTACCTGCTAAGGCTCTTAAGCTGGAGTAAATGCAGCGGTTTAATATTCTTGTATGATCATCCTAGATCTTGTCCCAACATGGAAACCTTGGTACAGATGCCTCTGTTTCCACCAGAAGGAACAGGGAAATGGTCTATAATTCTTAGCAGAACATGTAGCTACTTACCAAAACAGGCACAATACCCAAGAGATGAAAAAGTAAAGCCATGAGCCAATGTTTTATGTCAAATGTAAAATTGCTTTTGAAATTGGCATTTTTTGTCTTCCAGAAATATTTAGGGGGTTGTTGAAGGTTGGATCTAGTTCTTTTCCTCAGGAATTTTTCTCCCATGGGTTGCTAAGACACAAATGACTGGGTACTTAAGAGAAACAAAGCACAAGGCTGTAGCCTTTCTCCTTGGCAGAGTGGGGCAAAATTGCCCCTCAGGAAGCAGAGCCTGGCAACCCGAGATTTGGAGAGACTGAAAAGCAAGGGCAGGGGGGAGGTAACACTCTCTTGCTCGGGACCCTTGGAGCTGGACGGTCAGAGCTGCTGTCTGCTGAACCCACGGCCCCTGAGAAGCCAGCGCGGAGCTGCCGGTCTGTCTGCTGTGAGTCTCTGCCCTCTGCCCCATCCGGAGCTGACCTGCCTGCCACCAGCCCACTCTGAGTTTTCTCCGCTACATTGTAGCGGGGTTTTTCTCTGCACGTGGAGACCCCTTACCGTCCCAGCTCCCTGTGTCCGGGGATCCTGCTGCGGCACCAACACCAGCTGCCCCCCCGAGAGTCTGTGGAGCAAGGGCTCTCCTCCATCCCTCCGTGCCTCGGGCAGTCGCCATTCGCCGTGTGCTACCTGAGCTCACGCCGGAGCGCCCCCTGCAGCCGCCGGGGAATCATCACACCCAGAGCGCCCCTGCAGGCTGTGACTGGAACTGCACCAAAGGGAAAGGTGCCTGAAGCCGAGCAGGCTGCCACTGAGTTTCTGGTTCTGTTTGTTGGTTAACGTTATAGTTATTGTTATTTGTTGTCCTTCTTTTAGATATTAGTAAAGAACTGTTATTCCTATTCCCATATCTTTGCCTGAGAGCCTCTTGATTTCAAATTTATAATAATTCGGAGGGAGAGGGGTTACAGTTTCCCATTCCAAAGGAGGCTCCTGCCTTCCTTAACAAACACCTGTCCTTCAAACCAACACAGATTTTGGCGCCCAACGTGGGGCACGAGGGCATCGCGGGGAAGAAGGATAACAGTTCTTGAGTAACGCAGTTTTTGTGTGCTGGATATAGGAACCTCATTAGGTTGCACCATGTAGTCTAGCTTATTCCAGTTCGTATGGCAAGTGGTCACAGCTGTTTCTCTCCCATTTGCAGCCCCATATCTAAACATGGGCCTTATAACTAAGATTACAGTGGCTATTATACAGTTTGTGTCATGGGTCAATAAGGTGAGGAATTCATGGATTTTCAACTTCCTCTGGAAGGCAGGCATGTGGATTCACAGCTATCACACATTAATGACATGTTTTCAGGGTTACTTTAATAATGGTACCTACTGCGAGGAAGTGACACCAAAAGAAATGTTCTCACAACCCTTCACCCAGCTCTTTGGGCGTATCCCGTCAATCTTTGAGGGGTTCGAATCTTCTCTAAATGCTAATGATACCATACTGTGGCTGGTGTTGCTGATAGGCCTGCTCTATTTAGCATTCAGAGATAAGGGGGGTCTGACTTAGATAGCCACTCTGACATCTATCCCAGACAAGAGGGATGGGGCCCCAGAACCTGACATGGCCCCAAAGACTAGGGATGCTGCCACAGAAACTAACCTGGCCCCGGAAACTAGGGATGCTGCCACAGAACCTGACATGGCCCCAGAGACTAGGGACACCATCCCAGAACCTGACATTGCCCCAGACACTAGGGATGTTGCTACAGAGTCTGACCCGGTCCCACAACCCACCTCAGAAACAACCCACCCGGATTGGGTGGGAGTCCTGGTGAAAGAGATACGCGAGATGGGCCAAGTGCTGAAAGAATACACTTGCCCAGCTGGTGGGAAACCCTTCCCCTACCCCAAAGAGGAAGAGTCTAATGGGGCAGCAGAGGAACCCAGGGATGTTATAACCGCTCAGGCTCCAGTCAGATCAGAGGGGCAGCCACAGCCAGTAGCAGTTGCCCCTGAGGAAGACTAAGGTCAAACCAGAGCAGCCAGTGAGTAATGATGGGGAAGCAGGACCCTCTCAACCAGTAGGGAGGCCAAGGATTGAAATCACTACCGAGTCCCTGGGGTATGACAGTCTCCGTAATCTACGAAAAGACATTGTGCAACGGGGTCGTGAGCCTTTTACAGCCTGGTTACTTCGGGTCTGGGACCTTATGGGTATGGGCGTGCAGCTGGATAGTATTGAGGCAAGGCAGCTGGGACCCTTGTCCCAGGACTCACAGGTTGATCAGGTATTCGGAAGAGATGACGGGCCCCTGTCTCTCTGGGAACGGCTTTTAATAAGTGTAAGAGAGAGGTTTGTCAACAGGGAGAGAATGCAGGAGTATCATCATAGAAGACCATGGAAGACCCTTGAGGAGGGAATCCAACAGCTGAGGGAGGTGGCAATATTAGAGGTACTCTTTGACAGGGATGGACAACATGATAATGACCCCGACAAGGTCAAGTGTACAGGGCAAATGTTGTGGAATCTGGCAAAGCTAGGGCCCTCCCAATACACCATCTTCATTGCAACAATTAATGCTGATGACAACCGAGAGACAGTGGGCTCCATAGCCACCAAACTCAGGAATTATGATAGTATGATCAGTGGCCCAATGCAGGCTCAGGTCTCTGCTGTGGTCAAAGACCTCAGAGAAGAGATGATGAGGGAGGTGAGGGAGGAGATGAGGTTGATGAGTGCGGCACCAGTGCGAGTCACAAGCCCCAAAGTCAGAGCCCAGCAACCCCCAGCCAGGGAGAGAGGGTACACCCCACGATCTGAGCTGTGGTTCTTCCTGTGTGATCACGGAGAAGACATGAGGAAGTGGGATTGGAAACCCACTGCTACCCTGGCAGCACGGGTACAGCAACTCAAGGAGGGAAATACTAACCGAGGCGGGGAGTCTACTAAAGTGAAGGTAGCCTCAGCCTCCCGTGACCGAGATGCCAGATATTACAGAAGAGAGGACGATCTCTTAGATCCCCTCGAGGGGACCTCTACCATGTACGCCCAAGAAAGAAATGACAACCAGAGCTAGAGGGGCCCTGCCTCTAGCCAGGAAGAGGCACGGGAAAATCGGGTCTTTTAGACAGTGTGGATCCGATGGCCTGGCACATCAGAACCACAAAAATATGAAGCGTTAGTTGATACTGGTGCGCAGTGTACCTTAATTCCATCAAGACATGTGGGGGCAGAACCTGTTTCTATTGCCGGGGTGACAGGGGGATCACAGCAATTAACTTTGCTGGAAGCCGAGGTGAGCCTGACCGGGAAGGAGTGGCAGAAACACCCCATTGTGACTGGTCCAGAGGCCCCATGTATTCTGGGCATAGACTTCCTCCGGAATGGCTATTACAAAGACCAAAAGGGACTCAGGTGGGCTTTCGGAATAGCGGCTGTGGAGGCAGAGGGCATCAGGCAACTGAACACCTTGCCTGGACTATCGGAAAATCCAAATGCAGTGAGACTCCTGAGAGTAAAAGAGCAACAAGTGCCAATTGCCACCTCGACAGTGCACCGCCGGCAGTACCGGACGAATCGAGACGCCGTGATCCCCATCCACAAGATGATCCGCGACCTGGAAAGCCAAGGAGTGGTTAGTAAAGCCCACTCACCCTTCAACAGCCCCATCTGGCCTGTGTGCAAGTCTGACGGGGAATGGAGATTGACTGTGGACTATCGTGGCCTGAATGAAGTGACTCCACCATTGAGTGCTGCCGTGCCAGACATGCTGGAGCTCCAGTACGAGCTAGAGTCCAAGGCAGCAAAATAGTATGCCACCATTGACATCGCCAATGCGTTCTTCTCCATCCCCCTGGCAGCGGAGTGCAGGCCTCAGTTCGCCTTCACCTGGAGGGGTGTGCAATATACCTGAAATCGGTTACCCCAGGGGTGGAGGCACAGCCCCACGATCTGCCATGGACTGATCCAGGCTACACTGGAAAAGGGTGAGGCTCCAGAGCATCTCCAATACATCAATGACATCATTGTGTAGAGGAACATGGCAGCAGAAGTATTTGAGAAAGGAAAGAAGATCATCATGATCCTCCTGGAAGCCGGTTTTGCCATCAAGAAAAGCAAAGTCAAGGGACCTGCTCGAGAGATCCAGTTCTTGGGGGTAAAATGGCAAGATGGACGGCGCCAGATTCCCATGGAGGTCATCAATAAGATCACTGCAATGTCTCTGCCAACTAACAAAAAGGAAACTCAAGCTTTCCTAGGGGCCATAGGTTTTTGGAGGATGCACATTCCAGAGTGCAGCCAGATTGTGAGCCCTCTCTACCTAGTCACCCGCAAGAAGAACGATTTTCACTGGGGCCCTGAACAGCAACAAGCGTTTGCCCAGATCAAGCAGGAGATCGCTCATGCAGTAGCGCTTGGCCCAGTAAGGACGGGACCAGAGGTGAGGAATGTGCTTTACTCTGCAGCCGGGAACAAGGGCTTGTCCTGGAGCCTTTGGCAGAAGGTGCCTGGAGAGACTCGAAGCCGACCGCTGAGATTCTGGAGCCAGAGTTACAGAGGGTCTGAAGCCAACTACACCCCCACAGAGAAGGAAATCTTGGCCGCCTATGAAAGAGTTCAAGCCGCCTCAGAGGTAATTGGCACTGAAGCACAACTCCTCCTGGCACCTCGACTACCAGTGCTGGGGTGGATGTTTAAAGGAAAGGCTCCCTCTACCCACCACGCCACCGATGCCACATGGAGTAAGTAGATCGCACTTATCACACAGTGCGCCCGCATTGGAAATCCGAACCGCCCTGGAATCCTAGAAATAATTACGAACTGGCCAGAAGGTGAGAGTTTTGGTCTCACTGATGAAGAGGAGCAAGAACAAATGACCCGGGCTGAGGAGGCTCCACCATATAATCAACTACTAGATAAAGAAAAGTGCTACGCGCTTTTCACTAATAGTTCCTGTCGCATCATAGGGATGAACTGGAAGTGGAAAGCAGCTGCGTAGAGCCCCACACGACAAGTTGCAGAAGCCACTGAAGGAGAAGGTGGGTCGAGCCAATTTGCTGAACTCAAAGCTGTTCAGCTGGCCCTCGACATTGCTGAGAGAGAGAAGTGGCCAAAGCTCTATCTCTACACCGATTCGTGGATAATAGCCAATGCTCTATGGGGTTGGCTGAAAAGGTAGAAAAAAGCCAACTGGCAGCGTAGAGGAAAGCCAATCTGGGCAGCTGATGAATGGAAAGACATTGCCACTCGGGTAGAGAAGCTACCCGTAAAGGTCTGCCATGTAGACGCCCATGTCCCTAAGAGCCGAGCTAACAAAGAACACCAGAACAACAAGCAGGTAGATCACACCGCAAAGATAGAAGTGGCACAGATAGATTTAGACTGGCAACACAAAGGGAAGTTGTTCCTAGCCCGATGGGCCCATGATGCCTCAGGCCACCAGGGCAGAGATGCCACCTATAAGTGGGCACGAGACCAAGGGGTGGACCTAACCATAGAGAGTATCTCCCAAGTGATCCATGATTGTGAGACGTGCGCCATGATCAAACAAGCCAAGCGGGTAAAGCCTCTATGGTATGGTGGACGGTGGTCCAAATACAAGTATGGAGAGGCTTGGCAGATTGATTACATCACACTGCCCCAAACCTGCCAAGGCAAGCGCTACGTTCTCACAATGGTAGAAGCCACCACAGGATGGCTGAAGACCTACCCTGTGCCACATGCTACTGCCCGGAACACCATCCTAGGCCTCAAAAGACAGGTTCTTTGGAGACATGGTACCTCAGAAAGAATTGAATCCGACAATGAGACTCACTTCAAAAATAGCCTTATAAACACCTGGGCTAGGGAACATGGCATCGAGTGAGTGTACCATATCCCTTATCATGCACCAGCAGCTGGGAAAGTTGAATGGTACAATAGCCTGCTCAAAACCACCTTAAAAGCACTGGGTGGGGGGACGTTCAAGAACTAGAAGACTAATTTAGCAAAAGCCACATGGTTAGTGAACACCCGAGGTTCCTCCAGCCGGGCCGGGCCTGCCCACTCTGACCCCTTGCGAACAACAGATGGAGATAAAGTTCCAGTAGTACACATGAGAGGTATGCTGGGAAAGACTGTTTGGGTAAACTCTGCCTCAAGTAAAAACAATCCCATCCGGGGGGTTGTCTTTGCTCAGGGACCGGGCTGCACCTGGTAGGTGATGCAAAAGGATGGAGAGACCCGATGCATACCTCAAGGAGATCTTGTTTTAAGGTAAACTACTTATGACACTGCGCTTGTATCTGTATCTGCATGTATGTATATACCTCGAAAGTTTAAATTGGATGTAAGGTGTTTGCATGGGAAAAAAATTTGGGGTGGAGAATGCTGAAGGTTGGATCTAGTTCTGTTCCTCAGGAATTTTTCTCCCATGGGTTGCTAAGACACAAATGACTGGGTACTTAAGAGAAACAAAGCACAAGGCTGTAGCCTTTCTCCTTGGCAGAGTGGGGCAAAATTGCCCCTCAGGAAGCAGAGCCTGGCAACCCGAGATTTGGAGAGACTGAAAAGCAAGGGCAGGGGGGAGGTCACGCTCTCTTGCTCGGGACCCTCGGAGCTGGACGGTCAGAGCTGCTGTCTGCTGAACCCACGGCCCCTGAGAAGCCAGCGCGGAGCTGCCGGTCTGTCTGCTGTGAGTCTCTGCCCTCTGCCCCATCCGGAGCTGACCTGCCTGCCACCAGCCCACTCTGAGTTTTCTCCGCTACATTGTAGCGGGGTTTTTCCCTGCACGTGGAGACCCCTTACCGTCCCAGCTCCCTGTGTCCAGGGATCCTGCTGCAGCACCGACACCAGCTGCCCCCCCCTCCCGAGAGTCTGTGGAGCAAGGGCTCTCCTCCATCCCTCCGTGCCTCGGGCAGTCGCCATTGCCGTGTGCTACCTGAGCTCACGCCGGAGCGCCCCTGCAGCCACCGGGGAATCACCGCACCCAGAGCGCCCCTGCAGCCACCGGGGAATCACCACACCCAAGCCCCTGCAGGCATTGACTGGAACTGCACCAAAAGGAAAAGGTGCCTGAAGCCGAACAGGCTGCCACTGGGTTTCTGCTTCTGTTTGTTGGTTAACACCATAGCTGTTGTTATTTGTTAGCTTTGTTTTAGATATTAGTAAAGAACTGTTATTCCTATTCCCATATCTTTGCCTGAGAGCCTCTTGATTTCAAATTTATAATAATTCAGAGGGAGAGGGGTTACAGTTTCCCATTCCAAGGGAGGCTCCTGCCTTCCTTAACAGACACCTGTCCTTCAAACCAGGACAGATTTTGGCGCCCAATGTGGGGCACGAGGGCATCGAGGGGAAGAAGGATAACAGTTCTTGAGTAACGCAGTTTTTGTGTGCTGGATATAGGAACCTCATTAGGTTGCACCATGTGGTCTAGCTTATTCCGGTTCGTATGGCAAGTGGTCACAGCTGTTTCTCTCCCATTTGCAGCCCCATATCTAAAGATGGGCCCTATAACTAAGGCTACAGTGGCTGTTATACAGTTTGTGTCATGGGTCAATAAGGTGAGGAATTCATGGATTTTCAACTTCCTCTGGAAGGCAGGCATGTGGATTCACAGCTACCACACACTAATGACATGTTTTCAGGGTTACTTTAATAATGGTAACTACTGTGAGGAAGTGACACCAAAAGAAATGTTCTCACAACCCTTCACCCAGCTCTTTGGGCCTATCCCGCCAATCTTTGAGGGGTTCAAATCTTCTTTAGTTGCTAATGATACCATACAGTGGCTGGTGTTGCTGATAGGCCTGCTCTATTTAGCATTCAGGGATAAGGGGGCTCTGACTTGGATAGCCACTCTGACATCTACCCCAGACAATAGGGATGGGGCCCCAGAACCTGACACGGCCCCAAAAACTAGGGATGCTGCCACAGAAACTGACCTGGCCCCGGAAACTAGGGATGCTGCCATAGAACCTGACACGGCCCCAGAGACTAGGGATGTAGCCACAGAACCTGACACGGCCCCAGAAACTAGGGACACCATCCCAGAACCTGACATTGCCCCAGACACTAGGGATGTTGCTACAGAATCTGACCCGGTCCCACAACCCACCTCAGAAACAACCCACCCGGATTGGGTGGGAGTCCTAGTGAAAGAGATACGCGAGATGGGCCAAGTGCTGAAGGAATACACTTGCCCAGCTGGTGGGAAACCCTTCCCGTACCCCAAAGAGAGAGAGTCTAATGGGGCAGCAGAGGAACCCAGGGACGCTATCACCGCTCAGGCTCCAGTCAGATCAGAGGGGCAGCCACAGCCAGTAGCAGTTGCCCCTGTAGAAAAGAGGAAGACTAAGATCAAACCAGAGCAGCCAGTGAGTAATGATGGGGAAACAGGGCCCTCTCAACCAGTAGGGAGGCCAAGGATTGAAATCACTACTGAGTCCCTGGGGTATGACAGTCTCCGTAATCTACGAAAAGACATTGTGCGACGGGGTCGTGAGCCTTTTACAACCTGGTTACTTCGGGTCTGGGACCTTATGGGTATGGGCGTGCAGCTGGATAGTATTGAGGCAAAGCAGCTGGGACCCTTGTCCCAGGACTCAGGGGTTGATCAGGTATTTGGAAGAGATGACGGGCCCCTGTCTCTCTGGGAACGGCTTTTAATAAGTGTAAGAGAGAGGTTTGTCAACAGGGAGAGAATGCAGGAATATCATCATAGAAGACCATGGAAGACCCTTGAGGAGGGAATCCAACAGCTGAGGGAGGTGGCAATATTGGAGGTACTCTTTGGGAGGGATGGACAACATGATAACGACCCCGACAAGGTCAAGTGTACAGGGCAAATGTTGTGGAATCTGGCAAAGCTAGGGCCTTCCCAATACACCATCTTCATTGCAACAATTAATGCTGATGACAACCGAGAGACAGTGGGCTCCATAGCCACCAAACTCAGGAATTATGATAGTATGATCAGTGGCCCAATACAGGCTCAGGTCTCTGCTGTGGTCAAAGATCTCAGAGAGGAGATGATGAGAGAGGTGAGGGAGGAGATGAGGATGATGAGTGCAGCACCAGTGCGAGTCACAAGCCCCAAAGTCAGAGCCCAGCGCCCCCCAGCCAGGGAGAGAGGGTACACCCCACGATCTGAGCTGTGGTTCTTCCTGTGTGACCACGGGGAAGACATGAGGAAGTGGGATAGAAAACCCACTGCTACCCTGGCAGCACGGGTACAGCAACTCAAGGAGGGAAATACTAACCGAGGCGGGGGGTCTACTAAAGTGAAGGTAGCCTCAGCCTCCCGTGACCGAGATGCCAGATATTACAGAAGAGAGGATGATCTCTTAGATCCCCTCGAGGGGACCTCTACCATGTACGCCCAAGAAAGAAATGACAACCAGAGCTAGAGGGGCCCTGCCTCTCGCCAGGAAGAGGCACGGGAAAACCGGGTCTTTTGGACAGTGTGGATCCGATGGCCTGGCACATCAGAACCACAAAAATATGAAGCGTTAGTTGATACTAGTGCGCAGTGTACCTTAATTCCATCGAGACATGTGGGGGCAAAACCTGTTTCTATTGCCGGGGTGACAGGGGGATCACAGCAATTAACTTTGTTGGAAGCCGAGGTGAGCCTGACCGGGAAGGAGTGGCAGAAACACCCCATTGTGACTGGTCCAGAGGCCCCATGTATTCTGGGCACAGACTTCCTCCGGAATGGCTATTACAAAGACCCAAAGGGACTCAGGTGGGCTTTCGGAATAGCGGCTGTAGAGGCAGAGGGCATCAGGCAACTGAACACCTTGCCTGGACTATCGGAAAATCCAAATGTGGTGGGACTCCTGAGAGTAAAAGAGCAACAAGTGCCAATTGCCACCTCGACAGTGCACCGCCGGCAGTACCGGACGAATCGAGACGCCGTGATCCCCATCCACAAGATGATCCGCGACCTGGAAAGCCAAGGAGTGGTCAGTAAAGCCCACTCACCCTTCAACAGCCCCATCTGGCCTGTGCACAAGTCTGACGGGGAATGGAGATTGACTGTAGACTATCGTGGCTTGAATGAAGTGACTCCACCATTGAGTGCTGCCGTGCCAGACATGCTGGAGCTCCAGTACGAGCTGGAGTCCAAGGCAGCAAAATGGTATGCCACCATTGACATCGCCAATGCGTTCTTCTCCATCCCTCTGGCAGCGGAGTGCAGGCCTCAGTTCGCCTTCACCTGGAGGGGTGTGCAATATACCTGGAATCGGTTACCCCAGGGGTGGAGGCACAGCCCCACGATCTGCCATGGACTGATCCAGGCTGCACTGGAAAAGGGTGAGGCTCCAGAGCATCTCCAATACATCGATGACATCATTGTGTGGGGGAACACGGCAGCAGAAGTATTTGAGAAAGGAGAGAAGATCATCATGATCCTCCTGGAAGCCGGTTTTGCCATCAAGAAAAGCAAAGTCAAGGGACCTGCTCGAGAGATCCAGTTCTTGGGGGTAAAATGGCAAGATGGACGGCGCCAGATTCCCACGGAGGTCATCAATAAGATCACTGCGATGTCTCCTCCAACTAACAAAAAGGAAACTCAAGCTTTCCTAGGGGCCATAGGTTTTTGGAGGATGCACATTCCAGAGTACAGCCAGATTGTGAGCCCTCTCTACCTGGTCACCCGCAAAAAGAACGATTTTCACTGGGGCCCTGAACAGCAACAAGCATTTGCCCAGATCAAGCAGGAGATCGCTCATGCGGTAGCGCTTGGCCCAGTAAGGACGGGACCAGAGGTGAGGAATGTGCTTTACTCTGCAGCCGGGAACAAGGGCTTGTCCTGGAGCCTTTGGCAGAAGGTGCCTGGAGAGACCGAGGCCGACCGCTGGGATTCTGGAGCCGGAGTTACAGAGGGTCTGAAGCCAACTACACCCCCACAGAGAAGGAAATCTTGGCCGCCTATGAAGGAGTTCAAGCCGCCTCCGAGGTAATTGGCACTGAAGCACAACTCCTCCTGGCACCTCGACTACCAGTGCTGGGGTGGATGTTCAAAGGAAAGGCTCCCTCTACCCACCACGCCACCGATGCCACATGGAGTAAGTGGATCGCACTTATCACACAGCGCGCCCGCATTGGAAATCCGAACCGCCCTGGGATCCTAGAAATAATTACGAACTGGCCAGAAGGTGAGAGTTTTGGTCTCACTGATGAAGAGGAGCAAGAACAAATGACCCGGGCTGAGGAGGCTCCACCATATAATCAACTGCTAGATGAAGAAAAGTGCTACGCCCTTTTCACTGATGGTTCCTGTCGCATCATAGGGATGAACCGGAAGTGGAAAGCAGCTGTGTGGAGCCCCACACGACAAGTTGCAGAAGCCACTGAAGGAGAAGGTGGGTCGAGCCAATTTGCTGAACTCAAAGCTGTTCAGCTGGCCCTGGACATTGCTGAGAGAGAGAAGTGGCCAAAGCTCTATCTCTACACCGATTCGTGGATGGTAGCCAATGCTCTATGGGGTTGGCTGGAAAGGTGGAAAAAGGCCAACTGGCAGCGTAGAGGAAAGCCAATCTGGGCAGCTGATGAATGGAAAGACATTGCCACTCGGGTAGAGAAGCTACCCGTAAAGGTCCGCCATGTAGACGCCCATGTCCCTAAGAGCCGAGCTAACGAAGAACACCAGAACAACAAGCAGGTAGATCACGCCGCAAAGATTGAGGTGGCACAGATAGATTTAGACTGGCAACACAAAGGGGAGCTGTTCCTAGCCCGATGGGCCCATGATGCCTCAGGCCACCAGGGCAGAGATGCCACCTATAAGTGGGCACGAGATCGAGGGGTGGACCTAACCATGGACAGTATCTCCCAGGTGATCCATGATTGTGAGACGTGCGCTGCGATCAAACAGGCCAAGCGGGTAAAGCCTCTATGGTATGGTGGACGGTGGTCCAAATACAAGTATGGAGAGGCTTGGCAGATTGATTACATCACACTGCCCCAGACCCGCCAAGGCAAGCGCTACATTCTCACAATGGTGGAAGCCACCACAGGATGGCTGGAGACCTACCCTGTGCCTCATGCCACTGCCCGGAACACCATCCTGGGCCTCGAAAAACAGGTTCTTTGGAGACATGGTACCCCCGAGAGAATTGAATCCGACAATGGGACTCACTTCAAAAATAGCCTTATAAACACCTGGGCTAGGGAACATGGCATCGAGTGGGTGTACCATATCCCTTATCATGCACCAGCAGCTGGGAAAGTTGAACGGTACAATGGCCTGCTCAAAACCACCTTGAAAGCACTGGGTGGGGGGACGTTCAAGAACTGGAAGACTAATTTGGCAAAGGCCACATGGTTAGTGAACACCCGAGGTTCCTCCAGCCGGGCCGGGCCTGCCCACTCTGACCCCTTGCGAACAACAGATGGAGATAAGGTTCCAGTAGTACACATGAGAGGTATGCTGGGAAAGACTGTTTGGGTAAACTCTGCCTCAAGTAAAGACAATCCCATCCGGGGGTTGTCTTTGCTCAGGGACCAAGCTGCACCTGGTGGGTGATGCAAAGGGATGGAGAGACCCGATGCATACCTCAAGGAGATCTTGTTTTAGGGTGAACTACTTACGACACCGTGTTTGTATCTGTATCTGCATGTATGTATATACTTCAAAAGTTTAAATTTGATGTAAGGTGTTTGCATGGGAAAAAAAAAAATTCGGGGTGGAGAATGTTGGAGGTTGGATTTTAGTTTTTTTCCCTCAGGAATTTTTTCTCCCATGGATTGCTAAGACACAAATGACTGAGCTAATTGCTGAGTACTTAAGAGAACAAAGCACAAGGCTAGGGGCTTTTCTCCTTGGCAGAGTGAGGCAGAATTGCCCCTCATGGAAGCAGGGCTTGACAACGCAAGATTTTGGAGACTGAAAAGCAAGGGCAGGGGGGAAGTCACGCAGTTACTCGGGACCCTCGGAGCGGGATGGTCGGAGCTGCTGTCTGCTGAACCCACGGCCCCCTGAGAAGCCAGCACGGAGCTGCCGGTCTGTCTGCTGTGAGTCTCTGCCCTCTGCCCCATCGGGAGCTGCCTGCCACCAGCCTGTCTCTCCCCCGCTCCTCGCGGCTCCAAGTTTCTTCACTACATTGTAGCGGGGCTTCCCCTGCACGTCGGGACCTCGTACCGTCCCAGCTCCCTGTGTCTGGGGATCCTGCTGTGGCACCGACACCAGCTGCCCCCCCCAAGGTTCTGTGGAACAAAGGCTCTCCTCCATCCCTCCCTGCCTTGGGCAGCCGCCATTGCCGTGTGCTACCTGAGCTCACGCCAGAGCGCCCCCTGCAGCCACCAGAGAATCACCACACCCAAAGCGCCCCTGCAGCCACCATGAAATCATCACACCCAGAGCACCCCTGCAGGCTGTGAATAGAACTGCACCAAAAGGGAAAAGGTGCCTGAAGCCGAGCAGGCTGCCACTGGGTTTCTGGTTCTGTTTGTTGGTTAACGTTATAGTTGTTGTTATTTGTTATCCTTGTTTTAAATATTAGTAAAGAACTGTTATTCCTATTCCCATATCTTTGCCTGAGAGCCTCTTGATTTCAAATTTATAATAATTCGGAGGGAGAGGGGTTACAGTTTCCCATCCCAAGGGAGGCTCCTGCCTTCCTTAACAGACACCTGTCCTTCAAACCAGGACACTTGCACAGGGATATGTAGTGCTGGTGCTCTCCAAAGTCCAGACTCGGTCTTAGTACTGTACACAGCAGTGAAGGCTCCCTGGAGGTCCAAGGCTAATGTACTAGTCTGATTTGACCAAGCCAGAGATCGTATATGTGTACAAGTCATGCTGAGAGACTTTTTTTTTTTTTTTTTCATTTGTAGATTGGTAGACAGAACTGGGATTTGCAAAATTAAGCATTATACACTTTCAGGTTCATAAGAAAGTGTTTCTGAATTTTCTGTGAATAATGAGTGTTTTAAAACTTGCATGTTTTCCTCTTTACTTGAAAGAAGGCCTATGAGAGTATCTTGGTTAAGGTAGATCTTCCCCTAAAAACTGTTTTGTGCCCATGTGCGTGTGCATGTGCATCGGTGTTTGATTTGGCTTTGCCATCATCTTTTCTCAAAAAAAACATTGCTATAGTTTGTGTGCCTTAATTATCTTTGTTTACTGTAATTTTGTTTCATTAAACTATGTGTCAGATGAGCAATAGGGGAAAAATACTGAGACACTGAACATTAGAGCTAACCTACCAAGAGGGTACTTAGTATCAGACAGTGTTGTCTGGATTTAGAGATCCTGACTCTGCAGAAGCACAAGTGTAAGGACATTTTTTAAGATTATGGCTGAGTTGAGACATAAATTGTATAAGTTTCAGTGGCTCTGTCTTTTCCTCTTGATAGTAAGCATGTGCTTACACTGGTTAGATGCCTGTAGTTCGAGAGTACAGAGGAACAGTTCCTTTTGGACTGGTGATTTAAGCTCTGTTACCCAAAGGGTGAGTTCCATTCCATGATTACTTGTGTGGGAGGGGAAAAAAAAGAGAGTTTCTATCGAGTTTTGTGTTGCTTAAAGATTAAAATGTGATTTTCTGTTGGTATGACCAAAGAAAGTTGAGCTTGAAAAGGAGGTTGTTTGGATAGCTGGGGTAGTTTTGCTGTGAGTTGGGTTATTTTGGGTGAGGGGGAGAGTTGAGGCAGGTGAGGAGGTACGGATGACCCTAGGTTTGGGGGTTTTTAGAGTGGTAGCAAAGCAGTGCTAGAAATACACGACATCTACAAACCTGTCTCAGAGATGCCTTTAGCCTTGTACTCGATATGAACTAGGACTTTTATGAAGCAGTAGTACTTTCTCTTGGTTGCTTGCCACAAGTAGGTTTATTCTATGCTTCAAGCTAAAGCCCTTTGATGATGATTTTCTTTGCTCCTCCTTAGGTTTAATTCTCAGTTTACTGTTAGGTGGCACAAGCAGAGATGTGAAACACAAACTTTCTAAAGCCAAGTGCCATGGAAAAGCAGAGCACAGAGTCTGGATTCTCCTGTCGTGCACAGAACTAAACCTTCCAGGTTAGGGTAGATTGTGTTTTCAACACCATCTGTTGTGCCTGGAGATGCCAATGCAATACTGTTCATGACCAATAACCTTACACAGTTTGCCATGAAAGAAAAATGAATGTGGATTTTGGTTTTAGTCATCAACTTCTACTCTTATATGAATTTGTATGTGCTTTCAGAAGGCCAATTTTAAGAACAACTTATATGGCAGGAGAACCCATAACAGATGTAAGATATTATCTAGGATTTTGGCTCTGAAATTTTCATATGGGAGCTGACTGGTTTTTCAAGTTGTGACCCAGAAATATGCAGGTAACTTTGATAATCTTTTATTTAAAGAGTGCTAAAGCACTGCTAATGACCTCAGCACTGTAAGAAACTTCTGTAGATTGTGTTGTGCATTTAGTAGCTCCTGGTTATTTTTTCACCGTGCATTTAGAGCAGATTCCAGTTAGCATATGAGTAACATCATGTCAGTCCTAGTTCTTTTGTTCTGACATCTCTTTTGGCTCCTGGTGCGATTTGGCCTGATTTTCCAAAATGTTGATCCTGAGTTCAAATGTAACTTTGTGGGTGGTACATGTGTCAAGGCCTAGTTCAGTATTTTTGGACAGCAGTAGCATTTCATAATTCTTTTGAGATGAAAAGAAGAAATGAAGTTAAGTGAAAAAAATGCAACTAGATCTAGCTGGGCACGAGCTTGCTTTTTCTACTCCCCACTGCTCCCCGTTTTTCCATTTGGAAAAATAGAGGCTTACGTGGCAGAAGCACTTAACAAGCTTTAGGCTCATTCAGAGCTGGAAGCAATAGCATTGCCTTGTCTTTATAACCTTTCTTGTCATGCCCTGGTGGCCACCAAGACCTCCTGGGATGTGGACAAGGAAGACCAGGGAGAGGGGAGGGTTGCAACACTATTGTTAAAGCAGTGAGCTGGGCTGAATAAAGCCATGCTGGCACTAAAAGAGCCAAACCATCCCCTCAGGTTCTCTGTGTGTCTGTGTTTGATATACCTACTGCCATATTATATCTTTATATATAGTACACGAAAGTATAAATGCAACTTTATTACATAAAATCAAGATAAATAGTCCAGAAGGTTGTAGCCAGTGTGAAATAAACCCACATACAAAATACAGGTTTCACAGGGCATAAATTAAAATGAACTTCATGTCTTCTTTCCATCTCTCCAGTGCAGTTGCTGAGTTGTTAGCTGAAAAGCTGTGCTTTGTGCTTCTCTTGCAGCAAACCACACACTTGTATATTATTAATTCTGTTTCTCTAGTAATGCAGGACATAGGTACTTTTCTAGAGTGTCTCAGGTTGCTTTTCAGTGTGTCTGTGCTACCTCCGCTGCTGTGGTTGCAGTTCTGAGCATTGCTTTTTAAGTGCTGGTAATTCTTCAGGCAATAGCAATGTCAACAGAAAAAGCACATTTGAGATGAGTTTGACACCCAAGTTCTAAGCCCAAGAGGTGACAGGCTATGAGAAACCACAGAATAAATCCCTGTAGCTCTCTGGACCTCCCTCACTTAGTTGCATAGCTTCAGGAGGTCAGTCTAGCCAGCTGCTCTCCCTAATCTGCTGATGGAACAAGTTAGCAGCAGCCCTTGGAATATGGCCTCCCCCAGTGTCCTTACACCATGCTGTCACAGTTGGAGGTCTGAGGGACAGTGATTTTTGTAATGGTTCCATAAAAGAAGCTGGACTCAGCAGTGGGAAGCATTCTTTTGCAGGACACTGGCCTCAGTGATATTTTTTTCCTTCTTCCTGAAGCACAGTCAGTGTGAGGTGTTGTGCAGGAGAATATAAGGAGAAAGAGGAGAGAGTTAAAATAGCTTGGTCCTTGTTTATGTCAACTTACAGGACAGTGTAAAGTGAGGGCTTTTGTCTTAAATATTTGTAGTTACCTTGCAGATAGTATAGTCTGTGTGTAAAGAATGGGCTTTTTTTTCCTTTAAAAAGGGGGCTGCAAGTAGTTAAATCGCATCATCTCAGTTTTGTTTGCTATTTTAACAAATATAAAAGAATGTGAACATCCAGTAGGGATGGTTGTCCTCTCAGGCTTGTGGCTTGGTTAGTCATTTGACTGATGCCCACAATGGACTCAGCTGATACCCATTTTCTTGGTGTCAGAGCACAACTGGCTCTATGCAAGGCATCATTCAGACTCCTCAAGGATGTTTTCCCAGGGCTTCCAGTACTGTAGACCCAGTTGGAAGCTTCAAAACAAGTTCATGAGTAGTCAGAAATAGTAAAATTTTTGCTCCACATTTAAACCAGGACATCTAATTTAGTGAGTGAGGCAGAGATATTTGTTGGAAATAAAGGAAGGAACAATAGCGAAGTCCATGACTGACTCTTCCTTCCCAACTAAATGTTATTCCAGGATTTAAACATCAGGGAAGTATTATCATGTTGGCTACTTGTAGTAATTTGTGCCTTGTTGTTTGATTTAAGAGCTAATTTATTTGCCCTCCCCAGTACAGAATGCCATTTGAATGCCTTCACTGTATTGTGTCTTAGAGAGATAGCCAAATATTATGGTTATATACTCTAAGATAGTCTTGATTATATGAAGGACCCACTGTATTTTGCAAACCTCAATTAGTTTCATTTTGGGATTTCATACATAGTAATATTTTGTAGTATGGGAGGGGAGCCCTCCACTACTGTTTCTTCTATGCATTTTGGTTGCTTTTCTCTTTTTTCTTGGTCCTTCCCTCACCCCCTGTTGCGGTTTCGAGGTTTGGGAATTTGATTTTGTTGTGAGATAAGGATTAATAGTAGGCAAAAGCAGGTTTATACTTTAAGGAGTACAAAAAGGAATTTTATTAACAGATGTAAAACAGGAATAATAATTAGGCATCAACACAACTTTTCAGAACACTCTTTTCCCTTCTCCACCTTTCTTATTTTCTTTCTTGTTGACCATACAAAAGGTAACACTTCAACTTATAGTTAATCTACCACCTCTGGAACTTTACAGTTTTCTTAATTTATGTAGAGAGAGAAGCTTTCTTTTGTTTTATCATGTTGACTCCCATAGGAAACACAGTTTCTATGGTTATTAGCTTTCTAGTAAGCGATTCTCTCTTTGAAGAGAGGTATTTGCTTTTCTAGACCCCTTCCCATTTCAGTAGCTTTCCCAGGGCCACACCAATGGACATATGATGGTCATTGAGATGTTCTTTTGAGAGCAAATGTTTCTATTACAGTGACAACAACATCCCCTTACTTTATCATCAGCAACACAAGTCTTCTTCTACTGTTTTCCTGGGGCGAGGAAAGAAAGATTTTAATACACAAAAGTCTCAGTCTACTGCTTATAACTTAGAACATTATATTCCCTTTTTCTCACTTCTTTTAGACCATTATTCATATATTACAGGGTGTACTACAGCTAACTTTATCAACATGTTTTTACAAAAGAACTTTCAGCAGTAAAGCACTCTTCATCTCTTCCTTCTTTGAAAATAAGCTTAGTTATATTCATTAACTCAAAGTCTTTATGTTGTACCTTTCGTAGGTGCCTTCATTTCTGTGCTCCTTCTGTGTGGGAAGAAAAAATGAATACCCCCAAAGTCCCATTCTGATGTTAGAAAGAAACAGTTAATTTGTCTTTTTGGCTGGGCAATAGTCACGTGGCTTTTGCCCGCGTGGTTTGAATGTTATAAGTCCGTGCCTGAACTGGAGAAAAGGAGTCTGTCTCTGCTGCCTCTCCATCCAAGCTGCGTTTCAGTTGTGAGAGCCTGGCGAGACTGCACTTGTGCTGCAGAGAGCTGGTCTAAGTCTCCTTTCTGTGCTGAGCCACGCGGGGCTGCCCGGCGGGATTCATGTCTGAGCTCCGCGAGAAGAGCTCAGTCTGAGTCCTCTCTCTCTCTCTCGTGCCGAGTTCACTGCGGAGCTAACCGGGCGGGGAGGGGAGCTCTTGAAACCCACGGGGCCCGACCTCAAACTCTTCCCGCCGGGCTGCGCCGCGGAGAAGCGATCGGCCTGGCCCAAACTAAGCGAGCAGAGCTGGCGAAGTTCTTTAGCCAGGGACAGCAGAATGAAACAGCTCGAGTTCTCTCTCTCTCCTCCCCCTCCCCGCGCCATGCTGGTTGGTAGCTTCAGGCCATGTGACCTGGGGAGACTTTACCCAGCTCTGGCGCGGAGAGGGAGAGCGACTTCTTTCTTCAGCACACCGGAAGCTTCAAAGAGGGTCTCTTCAGGTGCTTTCTTGGTTTTATGAGTTTTTTGGTAGGCGGAGTTTATGCTGGCTACTTCATTTCCGACTCCACCCCCTCTCTCTACGCCGGGAATTCTTAACAGCGATTACCCCATGACACCCCCAAAAGTCTAATATGATCCCTTCCTGTGATTACTGGGAAATGTAAAGGTGGGGCTTAAACATCTATGCAACTCTCAGTAAGTCTGAGGTTTGCCTGGGTGGTGCAGCATGCACAGCACCATTTATTGATTCCAGGCCTGTGCTGTATTTTGGTGAAGCAGGGGGCAGTTTGATTACAATATAGGATTTCACTCTTAATTTTTAATTTCCTGCTGGTTTATGTCACAGCCTTAACATTGCTTAAACCTGATCCCGTGTGACTCCCTGGAGCTCAGGCAGCCATCCCAGAGAGCTGGAGAGCTACACAGCAGGGCTTGGCAGTGGCTAGCAGGGGACTTGCCCAGCACCTTCTCTCCCCCTCTGGTTTGAGCACTTGGGGTGCTTTTGGTATCACCCTGAGGGCTTTGGGCATGGATGGGTCAGGAGGGAAGCACAACATGCAGGGAAAGGCTGAGCAGGGACAATTCTGTAGTATGAAGGGAAGCATGCCCCTCTGGGGCAATGTAGCTTAGCCAAAAAGGTACCCCAGCACCTGAGCTCAAGCATGTATTATATGAACCACAGGACTCTGCAGCTTATGAGAATGACTGTCATCTTCTGTTGTTTTTTTTTATTTCTCACTGGCAAAATTGCTAACCTTCTCACCTCATCAGTGTCAACAGCTGGATGTGTAAAAGGTAGAGTATGCAGGCATGCATTAAACAGAATCAGAGCATGAGCATTTACTTATCTTGACTCCTGTCCATGGGAAAGCTGCTGTGAAATGTGAAACCTCTGACAACCTTGACTGTTGCAGTCAAGGTCAAATGAGCACTAAATATCCTAAGACTTCAGCACGAGAAGCTTGTCTTGGTTTCTGTGGTCCTGGAGGGTGAGAACAGGATCAGAAAGCTGTTTCACACTGTGTGTATGTGTCCTGTCATTGCTCACATTTCACATTAACAGTGTGACTGTAGGTATGGGTTAGTTTATTGGGTTTGGGGTTTTTTATGATACTGTATTATGGTATAGCTGGTACCATATCCGACAATATCTTACCTGATTAGGATGTTATTCCAGTTTACCTCTTTCTTTGCAATCAATAGGAGCAGCCTGGCATGTTAGATATTTTCCCATCTTCACTTTTCCCTTTGGTGAAATGGATAATTATTTACAGAAAACCTTCCTGCAGAAAAATAAATTTACATCTTGGTTCAAAGACAGAGTCCCTAGAAAAAATAATGATTTTTTTCCCCATTTTTGAAATCATAGTTGCTTGTTTCAGGGCACTGGGTCTCTAATTGAGTGCAAGCTTCATAAATGTTGTTTGTCCTCCCCCCACAGGGCATATAAAACCATTGAGGAAGATGACTTGAAGTTTCCCCTTATATATGGAGAAGGCAAAAAGGTGGGCGTGTTTTGCTTTCCTCAGACCAAAGGAAGAAGGAATTCTGTGCTGTTTACCACTCAGTTTAGCCCGTGGCAGTCCAGTGTTTTCCACTCAGCATCTCTTTATTTTATCGTTTTGACAGCTTGAAAGAATATCTTGGTTCTGTCATAAATCAGTCTCATGTCTGGGGGGTGGTAGGGAGAGCTCAACATAGTAATAAGCATTTTACAGCAGTCATTTGTTGTTTAGTTTGCTTTTGTTTTTCTTTCATTGTAAATAGGTTACAATGAGACTGTCATAAGTAATTGACTTTAAATGTTCCTGTTGCATTGTAAAATATAACTAGAACAAAGCAGGAAGATATTTAATAGTGCTCTGAGATGCAAAACTCTAATTTAGGCAGGGGAGGGATCAGAGCAGGATTTGTAAAGTATAGCACCCCTTAACCTTCTTCAACTAGTGTATGTGAACTCACTCTTGAATTTTTCTGATGTGTGAAGGCTGATAGTTGAAAGGGAGAAACACTGTTCTGTTTGGTGTATTTTGTTTTCAGCTCTGTGATTAAGAACAGTGAGATCATTAGTGTTGGTCCCAGCAAGCTAAGCTGGATGCAGGAATAGGATCAATATAAGGATGCAGTGGTGTCAGTTTGCTGATATTGGTATGCTTGCTGTGTTTCTAAATAGTGCTCCCCTGCTGCATTAGGTTCTTATCTCAATGCAAAAATAGACACTCTTCAAAATCAGTCCATGTTTTGAAGGTTCAGACCTGCAGCTTATCTCTGAATTTCGTTAGGTTTATAATTATTTGCAAAATGTTTCATGCACATATTTTTAATTTGCTTTCTTATGGTCCTATGGAGGCAGGAGTCACTGAGACAAAATGATTCTGAGTCAGTTGCTTGCTGTTATTGATGCTGAGCTCCCTTGCTCAGAAGCTGCTGTGGCTAAGCTCAGGTTTGGGGGAAGTGGTCTGCAGAGCACAGAGAGCAGGGTTCCCTGGGAGGCTGAATGCCTGGTAAGTCTTTGGAGATGCTTTAATGAAGGAGAGCCCAGAACCTCTTGGGACACCACTCATGTCGCAGAGGAAGGTGCTGGGAGAAGGAAGTGGTGGACGTGAAGGAACTGCAGACCTGCCTGTAGAGTGACTCTCCCTTAAAGGGAGCACTGTGGTCAGTGCTGCTATCATCTGTGTGTTCAGCAATTTAGGGTGGCCTTTGGCATTTTTCTCTGGTGAAGGGAATATATGACAATGTGTCAATAGGAAGATGCCACAGATTCCTTATCTGAGTAATTAAGCTCTTTGTCCTCTTTATAAAACCTATACTAACAGTATAATTTGCTGAAGGAATGCTCTCATAGACTGGTGTGGACAGTGAGGTGACTGGGTTAGGTTTCCATAGTCCCAGTACCTTAGAGGTGGTGACTGAGTAGTATGTGGATATAAACAAAGCTTGAAATCAGAGAAAAATAGAGATATCATGAGTGTGAAAAGCTTTGACACTGTTTAGTTATGTTAAATCTAGAGTTTCTGGGAGAGAAAAGGGAATTCATCCCTAACTGTAGCAGTTACAGAGTAGGAATGTTATCTCGTTCCCTGTTGACACAGTCCATGTAAAAGGTTTTATCCCATTGCTTTTCTTTATTACCAGGCTCGGGTTATGGCAACAATTGGAGTGACCCGAGGACTGGGAGACCATGACCTGAAAGTGCACGACTCAAATATATACATCAAACCTTTCCTGTCCTCATCTCCTGAGGTAAAACAGCCAAGGTTCAACTGTGTGATTTGTGAGAGGGAAATAAATTTACTTAGTGTGTTTATTTGTTCTTCTCAAATCATCCATTCTGATTGCAATCCAGTCCAGGTAACACGCTGCCCTTTCCAAAGGTGCAGCATGATAGTAACATCCACATAGTAGGAACTAAGTTCATAGTAGATTCTAAGCTTCCCAGTTGTGTGCCCAAGCTCTCATTGCTCCGCATCCCTGCAGAGCACTGATTCCTTCTCACTCCCTGTTCTATGGTTATCCCATAGCCTTGCCATTCATTCAGTGTGACAGACACCCATCTCTCCTTCCACCTTCATGTGCTCCAGCTCCCGTCAAGGCCTAGATCATGCTGCCTTCACAGAAGATGTAAATCCGTATACTGCAGAAGGGATGTCTTCTACAGCAGTGTAGTATCCTGCATTACACAGAGGGTACCAGATCAGCTCTTAAGCAGGAAAATGCCAAGAGCCATAGGAAGGGTCCTTTATGCTTCCATCTGTCTGCCCCTTAACCTTCAGTTCTGAATTCTTTTTGTAGTTTTGTGCAAACACCAAATAATGACTGTGCATTCCCAAATGATGGTGTAATGAAGAGATTATGTGGTATTTGGGTTAGGGGTAGTTTTAAATGCCTCCTTCATTTTGAATGGCCTCATCACAAGCTATTCCATCCAGTTTTTGACCACTGGAGACCTTGCAGTGATGGATATCAAGCCTTCCAAAGGGATTTGAATGTATTTGTTAACAAGGAACATGCAAACCTTGATTTTTTTTCTCCTTTTGTAACCGCATTCCTGTTCCCACGGCAAGGAACAGATGTCACGTATTTTTCATAAAATATTAACCAAGGGCAAACCATCTGACGACAGCACAAAAAGAGGCAGCTTGGCTTCCATGGCCCAAATGCTGAAAACTATCCATTGTCAACTATATTGCCAAAGTTTTAACCATACCAAGTATTTGACCTTGAATTTATTGCTTGCTATAGCAGTATGAGAGAATGAAAACACAAATAACATCATACTACTATGAAGGAACCAAATTATTAAATTAACCTTGCTTAGAACATCTCTGAGGCAAAATTGTGATGAATGTTTCAGGTTGCTCAAAGAATCACCAGCAAAAGAATGATCAAAAGCAGGTTTAATATTACAATGAAAGCACAACCAAGTTTATTGGCAGGGTTCACTCTACTACTTACTAGATGGTTGGAGCACACAGAAAAAATTGGACTGAAATCTAAAATCAATCAATCTAAAACTAAAGTCAGCCAAAAATTATCTATGTGGGAGTTGGGAACATGTATTGGGTCTGACTGGGATAAAGCTCACAGCCCTTACAGTGCTGTGCTTTGTATTGGGAGCTGGCGTTGATAACAGAGCAGTGTTTTGGCTACTGCCAAGCAGTGCTGTCCCTCTGACATTCCTTCCCCCACTGAAGGGGATGGGGGTGGGCAAGATCCTGGGAGGGGACACCAGCAGGCCAGCTGACCCCAGTCAGCCAAAGGGATATTCCATACCATATGACATCAGCTCAGATATATAAGGGAAGGAAGAGAGGAGGAGGGGGACCTGAGTGCCTCGATGGCATCAGTGTACACTGTGCACCGGTGTCCACTAAAGCTTTGTACTTCTGTGGATCTGATGTGCCAGGCCATCGAATCCACACAGTCCAGTATACCCGGTCATCCCTTTCCTCCTACTGGCCAGAGGCAGGGACCCTCTGTTCCTGTTCCTGGTCAGAGTATTCACTGCCTGACCTTTGTGATGCCACATCAGAGGTTGCCGGAGGTTCCCTGAGAGGAGGATATATTTCCTCCTCTCTTCCTTCCCTTATGTATCTGAGCTGATGCCATATGGTATGGAATATCCCTTTGGCTGACTGGGGTCAGCTGGCCTGCTGGTGTCCCCTCCCAGGATCTTGCCCACCCCCATCCCCTTCAGTGGGGGAAGGAATGTCAGAGGGACAGCACTGCTTGGTAGTAGCCAATACACTGCTCTGTTATCAACGCCAGCTACCAATGCAAAGCACAGCACTGTAAGGGCGGTGAGCTTTACCCCAGTCAGACCCAATACAATTTCCACCCCTTATTCCATACCATTTGCATCATGCTCAGATCCTATATAATCCTTTCCTATTCATACATGCAATTTAAGTTACATCCTTAAACCATCCCCATAACATTAACTACCATCTCCTGTCCTTTCACATCCTTCCAGGTGGTCTCCATTTCCAGCAGAATGTGGTGTCAGGGCAGGAGGAATAGTAAGCTTGATTGTCGAGGACTGGCACCATCCCTGTTCATTGTGGCCTTTTTTTTGCCCCTTGCTGAAATTTGTTCTTCGTCAGCTCATGTCCCTTCTGCTACTTTACATCCTGCAACATACAACTTCCAACATACATTATTCTTACCCCAAGGTTAAATCACCTTGAGGAATGCATCGGGTCTCCCCATCCTCCTGCATTACCCACAAAGTACACCCAGGTCCTTGGGCAAAGACAATCTCATGAATGGGTTTGCCCTTCCCCATGGGGAAAGCAACCCACACTGACTTCCCCAGCCACTTCCCTATGTGTAGTGCAAGAACCTTGTCTCCCTCCACAGTGTCTAAGGGTTTAGTTTGGGTGGGACCACGGTGGTTAACAGATCCCCTAGTATTGACTAGCCAAGTGGCTTCTGCCAAGTTCACATCTCAGTGCTTCCATGTTCTATTACCTAGTGCCCATAGCATAGTTTTTAACAGTCCATTATATCTTTCAATCTTCCCAGAGGCCTGTGGGTGATAAGGAATATGATATATCCACTTAATGCCCTGCCTCTTTGCCCAGGAGTTAATAAGATTATTTCGAAAATGAGTCCCATTGTCTGACTCAATTCTATCTGGGGTTCCATGTCGCCACAAAAATGTGTCTTTCAAGACCTGAAATTGTGTTCCGAGCAGTGGCATGATTTACTGGGTATGTTTCCAGCCAGCCAGTTGTGGCCTCCACCATGGTGAGGATGTAACTCTTGCCTTGGCGTGTTCGTGGCAATGGCCCAATGTAATCAATTTTCCAGGCTTCACCGTACTGGAACCCCAGCCACCGCCCTCCACTCCAAAGAGGCTTCACTCGTGTGGCTCACTTGATGGCAGCGCATGTTTCACACTGATGAATAACCTGTGTGATGGCCTCCATGGTCAGATCCACCCCTCGATCACGAACCCATCTGTATGTTGCATCCCTTCCAAGATGCCCTGATGTTTCGTGGGCCCATCGGGCTATAAATAGCTCACCCTTTCTCTCCCAATCTAGGTCCACCTGAGCTATTCCAATTTTGGTGGCCTTATCTACCCGTTCGTTGTTTTGATGCTCCTCAGTGGCACGACTTCTGGGCACATGGGCATCTACATGGCGTACTTTCACAGTCATGTTTTCTATCCATGCAGCAATGTCTTGCCATAATGCAGCAGCCCAGATGGGTTTTCCCCTGTGCTGCCAGTTGGTTTTCTTCCACTGCTGCAGCCATCCCCATAGGGCATTAGCCACCATCCAGGAGTCGGTATAGAGATAGAGTATGGGCCACTTTTCTCTCTCAGCAATCTCTAGGGCAAGTTGAATGGCTTTCACCTCTGCAAACTGGCTTGATTCACCTTCTCCTTCAGCAGTCTTAATGACTTGTTGTCCTGGTTTGAAGGACAGGTGTCTGTTAAGGAAGGCAAGAGCCTCCCTTGGAATGGGAAACTGTAACCCCTCTCCCTCCGAATTATTATAAATTTGAAATCAAGAGGCTCTCAGGCAAAGATATGGGAATAGGAATAACAGTTCTTTACTACTATCTAAAACAAGGATAACAAATAACAACTATAACGTTGACCAACAAACAGAACCAGAAACCCAGTGGCAGCCTGCTCGGCTTCAGGCACCTTTCTCTTTGGTGCAGTTCCAGTCACAGCCTGCAGGGGCGCTCTGGGTGCGGTGATTCCCCGGTGGCTGCAGGGGCGCTCTGGGTGTGGTGATTCCCCGGTGCCTGCAGGGGGCGCTCCGGCGTGAGCTCAGGTAGCACACGGCGAATGGCGACTGCCCGAAGCACGGAGGGATGGAGGAGAGCCCTTGCTCCACAGACCCTCGGGAGGGGCAGCTGGTGTTGGTGCTACAGCAGGATCCCCGGACACAGGGAGCTGGGACGGTAAGGGGTCTCCACGTGCAGGGAAAAACCCCGCTACAATGTAGCGGAGAAAAACTCAGAGCGGGCTGGTGGCAGGCAGGTCGGCTCCGGATGGGGCAGAGGGCAGAGACTCACAGCAGACAGACCGGCAGCTCCGCGCTGGCTTCTCAGGGGGCCGTGGGTTCAGCAGACAGCAGCTCCGACCGTCCAGCTCCGAGGGTCCCGAGCAAGAGAGCGTGACCTCCCCCCTGCCCTTGCTTTTCAGTCTCTCCAAATCTCCTGTTTTCAGGCCCGTTGTCAGGCCCGGCTTCCATGAGGGGCAATTCTACCCCACCCTGCCAAGGAGAAAGGCTCTAGCCTTGTGCTTTGTTTCTCTTAAGTACCCAGTCATTTGTGTCTTAGCAACACATGGGAGAAAAATTCCTGAGGAAAAGAACTAGATCCAACCTTCAACACTTGTCATGTGGGATTCCACACAGCAGCTTTCCACCTCCGATGGTTTCCTATCACTCGGCAGGATCCATCAGTAAATAAAGCATATTTTCTTTCATTTTCTGGTAACTCGTTATATGGTGGTGCTTCTTGGGCACGAGTCACCTTCTCAGACAGTGCTCCAAAATCTCTGGCTTCTGGCCAACTCAAAATCTCTTCTAGGATTCCTGGGAAGTTGGGTTTTCCCATTCAGGCTCGTTGTGTAATTAAGGCCACCCACTTACTCCATGTAGCACTGGTTGCATGATGCACGGAGGGAATGTTTCCTTTGAACGTCCAGTGTAGAACGGGCAATCATGGCGCCAAGAGGAGACATGCTTCTGTCCCAACAACTTCCGAGGTGGCTCGAACCCCCTCATAAGCTGCTAGTATTTCTTTTTCAGTTGGAGTATAGTGGGCTTCTGATCCTCGATAACTCCTGCTCCAGAATCCTAATGGCCGACCTCGGGTTTCTCCTGCAGTCCTCTGCCAGAGGCTCCAGGTGAGGCCCTGCTCCCCAGCTGCAGTGTAGAGTATATTTTGCACATCTGGTCCTGTCCGAACAGGCCCAAGAGCTACCGCACGAGCTATTTCCTGTTTGATCTGCTCTGTATTCACCGCAGCCACACCAAAGGCCCATCTATATCCTTTACTGAGGGACCTGCCTCTTGATCTGGCCCCACCTCTTCTTCTTCTTCCTTTACTAATCGGCGGCTTGAGCCTGAAACTTGCCTTGTCCATTTTTTTTTTTTCACTACTGGGGCAATTACTGTAGTTGTTGTGGTTTGGGTTCCTATCTCAGACATAGTTGTTATGGTTTGTATCCCTGCCTCAGTCACAGCTGTAGTTTGTGTCTCTGTCTCAGCTATAGTGTCCTCAGGCACAGTCTGAGTTCCTGCCTCAACCACAGTCCTCTGAGAATATTGAACAGCGGCCCGGTAGGCCCAGGCCAGCCCCCAGTACAGGACGAGAAGCTGCTCGCATTCCTGGGAGTAAACGAGGCACCCTTCTGTCAGTCGACGGGACAGTTTGTTAGGGTTATTTACCTTATCGGGTGTAAATTCCCAAGCAACGGGAGGTGATAACCGCCCTAGGAACCTGCCCAAATCCCTCCATACACCTTTCCACCCAGGAACTGGGTACCTCAGGGCAGATTTTAACAGCTCCTCACCCAAGGGTCATTTCCTTCTGTACCAGGGAGATGACAATTTCCATGAATTCCATAAGGTAACAACAGTGTTGGCTAATATTATTAATAATATCAGGAAGCTTATATAAGGGTCGGCAATAATCACGGGAACCTGCAGTAAAAGATCATCCATACTCAAATTTTTTTGTTTACAGTGTTGCAAGAAAGTTGGCTTTAGCCATAGTAATTTTCCATTCTGGCTGCAATTTGGGTGGTAGCTTTCTCTGAAAATTTGATAACTTTGTTATAATGTTGTTCCATTTGGGTTGTTATTCAGGTAAGAAGAATAAGTTTCCAAGGCTGTTCGACAAAAAACAGGAGCTCGTTAGACAGCAGAGGTTCCTGGGAGCAGATGGTGTTTGCTGATAAGCTTGAGAGGAGCTCAGCCCAGGTGCTGTTCATCAAGGACAGGGCCTGACAGCATTTCTTAGATCATAGTGTGGCCTGAGGAGGGGCATGGAGGAAGGATGCACCACCACAATCCACCCCACAACTGAAGGTGATCTGGCTTACTGCACAGAGTGGTGGTGTGGTCCTCTCTTGCCTCTGTGCCTATAAACAGAAATATAAAATTTATATGTATTTATATCTATTATATATAAATTATATAGTAAAATTCCAATTATGAAAATAAAAATTTAAAAAGTGCTGAGAGATTCCAGCCCTGAAGAAAAGATGGAGATCAACAGACAGCCCCTTCTTCATGTTTCCTTGCTATCAATTGTGTACTTTCTCTCTCCCCTTTGAATGTGTGGTATCCCTCACTTGAGACCTGTTCCTGTTCTCCTCAACCAGGTGGGCAGGAGCTCTGCCCTCATCACTGTGATGGATTTGTTTAATGCTAGAAAAAGGATGCAATTCTACCTATTTATTTTTCTTTCTGGCTTGCTGAGGCCCAGTGTTTCTGGGGTACGTAATGGCTGCAGCACAGCATTCCAGCAATATAATCTCTGGCAATTACTGCTGCAGTATTTGTGCGTGTCTATAAACCAAAGCTTCTCGAGGGCTTTTCTGATTTGTGGGAAATGTGTCTGTACATGTTCAAATTCTGGAATATGACATCCAGTTTGTATGCTAGCCATGTTTCAGGATCTCTTAACTGCTTTGCAAAAGGGAAGCAAAATTGGCTTTGTTTCCACATCCTCTTCACAGCTAAATTCAGCAGAAATGTATGAGGGCAGAAGGACAGACCGAGCACCAGCCACCTTAATTTAGAGATACTGGGGAAAAAAAACCCTGAGTATTATTAGGAAGTAGCATATGCTCCAACTTGCTTTCCATTGTACCTCCTCCTCTTAATCATCCCTTCCTTCTCTTCCCAGAGAGTGCTCCGGTGCTTTAACTCCTCATGTTTTTCCCTGACTTGTTCTGTCCAAACATGGGCAGTGCACCTTGCAAAGAAATGGGCATTAAGAAACAACATCTTTATTCTGCCATCTGGGAGGCTTGGCACTTGGAAGCAAAGGCAGTGGTGTCAAGCAGCAGTCATTTTTGGTCCCTGTGCAGCATTGAATTTTGAATTGTTTTTATAGAGGTAGGGAAGTGCAATGTGTGGTTTCCAGACCTGAAAACGGGGAGGCACAGGAAATTAAGGTACAGAGTGAGTCGTGACAGAGGGAAAATCCAAGTCCTCTGGCTTCTGTTTCTGTGCCATAATTGCAATGTCCTTTCTCACGTAAGGGGCAGTGTGGTGAGTTTTCAGAACATTTTACTTTCAGCATGACAAAGCTCTGGTATGCCATATCCACCAAAATTTAGCTCAAGGAAAGGTAAACATCCCTGAGAGTACATCCAGAAATAGGCATATAACAGTAATTTGAGGGTGGTGTGAAATGATACTTTGACAGAGTGCCAGGCTATGGGAGGAGAAGTCATGCAGCCAAGACTGACAAATGTAATCAGTATTCAGTGGCTCAGCTGTTATGAGACCAGATTTGGAGGACTTCTGCAGGTTGGTGAGCTCTAGAGATTTGAACCTCTTATAATGAACTGGAGTAGCACAAAGCAGGCAAGCCATGGCTGAGGCTCTCTGGCATGGAATTAAATATTTGTTTTTCATAATGGAACAGTTAATTTGAAAGCTTTCAGCAGGAAATTCTGCTTTTCAAAGCTTAGTGAGAGCCACCTTGTTGCAGATGAAAAGTAGAATTTCATCCCAAAAATTTATGAATGGCAGCTCAGCTATTTGATGGGGAAAGATATGGCTCTGATGGCAGCATTTGGCTCTTGCCAGCAAGGAACCCAGAGTCAACCATCAGAGCAAATGATAAGAAGGTAATGAAAAAGAATTTTTGTTGTTCCATTGTGTTAGTAAAATCCTTCTGACAACTCCACAAATATGTCCAAGGAGACCATTTTAGATTCACATCTGCCTCCTGGAGAAATCCTCAGGAATTATGCCATCAAAAGGAACAAGTAAGACAAATACATAGAGAATTACAGTATGATCAAAGGGAGTCAAGGTGGCTTCAGGAAGGAAACATCGCACTTTACTGGCTTCAGGTCCCTGAGGTTATGTCTACAAGAGAATAATAATAATAATAATAATAATAATAATAATAATAATAAATGCAATTGATGCTCTTGCATGAGCACTTTGATTCCTCAGAAAACGTTTAAGAAACTGTTCTGCATCACAGGTTATTAATATAAAAGATATGAAGCTACAGACTAAGTGGAAAGTTGGCACAGTCTACTGGAAATTAGCTAACAGGCAGGAAACAAAGGGTGGCAGTAAATAAGCGAACTAAAACCACGACAAAAGCTAAAAGGAGATTAATTGGTGAATGCTGCAGGGATGCTGGCTGCTGAGGAGCACCTCAGGTGGCTGCAGGCTTGCATGTCACTCTGTTGTGAGCAGTTTTCCAGCCGCAGGGACTCACATCGGCCGCCTCTTGAAAACAAACCTGGCAAACGAGGCACAGCGCCTTTGCAGGGCTGCCGTGGTCCTTTGCAGCAGCCAAAGGCAGGGTTTGTCCAGTGGGTAGATCCATTTGAAATGTAAATAAAAACCAACCCACCTGTTCATTCATTGCTTGCCCAGAGCGGTTTTCTCAGTGCTCTTGATTGCATGTAGGTAACGTGTAATATGAGAAACAAATACCTGGATTGAAGAAAGACGTTATTTGACAAACAGCAATAATGCAAGTTCAGAAAGATATGAATGACTATGGGCTCTAGTAGTGTGTATCCACTGTTTCCTGTCAGCAGATCTGTAAGTACTAATCAGGTTAACTACTATTATCCTATCTATAGGATATAAGGGTAACCCAGTACTTATTGCTGTGGCTTCATGGCTGGCTGTGCTGCTGAGGTTCTGCTGCTTGTTCCTTACCGGTTTTACTTTTTTTGGTTGCTAATGTCAAGTTCAGCTGGTTAACAGGTCAGCTGCTTTGCATCAATAAGACATCAGCAGATGGGAGAAGTATGGGCTCCAAACTCGGCTGCTCTGATACTCCAGAGAGATTAATTTAAAGAGTGAGAAACTTTACCAGGGCAGCACAGAAGGGGCTGGTAGGCTGGAGGGAGTTGCTGAGAAGGCTCTCAGGACAATATGCGAGGCCAAGGACACAAGTTCTGTGGGGCACTCTCAGGACTGATGTCTGGCTGCAGAAGCAGCGATTCCCAAGGAAAATACTCGATTCCCAAGGAAAATACTGAAGATTAAAGATGGCATTGTTAGGAAATTTGTCAAGAGTGCTACACTAGTTAAGGAAACCTCTGCACTGCCAGTCGCTGTCTGGCCAGCTGTCACCTGCAGGAGCAGGGTTCTGCAGTGCTGCTTTACAGTGTGAGCAGCTTTGCACAAACTTGTGTCACAGACAGAACTTTCCTTAAACCTCACTCTTTACTTTCCTGAAATACAGCTACAAGAAGGAGGCAATCATTGGGAAGGTTTACTCTGGAATTTAAATAATTAAAATAGTCATTTTCATTGCAATCATTGAGCTGCTTTTTGTCACATAAGATTTACAAGGCTGTGGGGTTCATTGCTCTTGCAGGCATTTAGGTAATTCCCTGCATGTCTCCTCATATTTCAAAACTGTGACATATCATACTCTGTCACCTTTTCTGTACAGTGTGGAGGGTGCTGCACAGTGTGGGATGTGTGTGGAGTGGGTGTTCAGTGAGTCCTGTGGGCCTGAGCTTCTGTTCCATGTGCCCTGGTGGTGCTGCCCAGCCTGTGTGCCTCCAGGAGCTCTGCTGTCACACTGCTCTGAGTCCAGCTGAAAGCACAGGGCGCTACTGCAAGAGACCCTCATTGATACGAGTAAGAACTAGAGCAAAGCTGCTGGCAGAAAAATGAAGGGTTAGGAGCTGGTTACTTTCTGCACCTGGAAAAAGCAGTCTGTGAACATAACCTGACCCTGCAATAGACTGGACAGCTCTAACTCTTTTTTGTCAGCAACATATTAGGAGCACCTACAGCTGTACTGAAGAAATCCAAGGCAAGACACAGAAAGGACTTAAGGTAACTGGAAGGCAGACAAAACTGCATCTTAGTGAATGTTTTGTTGCGTGTCCAACTGGTCTTTGTATGCAACAATATTACCTCAAATTGCCCCAAGCTTGTCTCCTGTCACCTTGGCACTCTGTTTTCCTTAGCCTAGGAACTGGCCGAACACCTCACTGTTCTCTGCATCTGTTCTGACATCTAGTTTCTTCTCAACATATGCCTTTCTGCTGGAGGTGCTCAGTTCACAAAACTTGATCTTTTAGAAAGTACCCTTCTTCCTAGAGTACACAATAAATCAGTGACTGCATTTTTTCCCTGTTCCCCTAAAACAAAACATATTCTTGGTAAAGTGATCCTGATGTTGCTCTTGCATTTTGACCCATGGACTGGCTGCAGCTAACTTTGAAAAGTTTCTCATCCATCCCAGTGCTGCTCCTCAGTCAGACAAAATGGTTCATTTCAGGAGGATTCCAATCAGTGATGTGTGGTTTTGCTTTCCTGCCTCCTCCCCCACCTAAGCTGCAAAAACAGCTCCTGTGGTGCAATGTGTCCTTTGCCTGGGTTGGGATGTGCTTTTTCCAGCACAGATGTTTGTAGCTTGGCTAACCCTACCAGGGGCTTGATGCTGAGTGCATCCCTGAGCATTAACTCTAATGCTTTCTCAAGTATTTGCTGGTCCTCAAGAGATCTGACCAGAACATGGGCTGCATATTGATGGTTGTGTTGGCCAACTTCCCCTCCACACCCCAGTGATTTCTGAGTTGCAACTATGAGTTGTTAAGGCTGAACTAAATTCTGAGAGACAGGGACTATGACAGCTACTGATTTCCATGCAATAAGCTTGAGATGAGTGCTGTGCTGCATATAGGGGTCTTTTCTCTGTTCCCACTGAAGTCTAAATAAGCAGATATGCTCTAATGAAGAGAGTCTTGCCTTGAATTTAATCCTCTCCGAAGTCCTTATTCAGCTGCTACCTTAGATAATGAAGTGAAGGTTGCATTTTACAAATGACCTTGTGCTTTTGAGTGAAAGGTGAACTGGTAAGGATTAGCAGTCAGGTCTAGGTGATTTTTTAATTTTTTTTTTTTTCTGGTACTGGTTGAAGTCCCATAAAAGCATAATTACATTAAAAGGTCCGGGCATTTTATGTGCATCGCCTGCTCCATGGCTCCTAAGGGGAGAGTGTACCATGAAGGAGAATAAAACAGCTCATATTTTCTTGTTATGCCAAGTGCTTGTCCTGACTAACTGCTGTTAGTGGAGTCCAGGACTGGAGCAGGGTTCATGATGAGGTGCACCGTTTCTGAATTTCAGTACAGGTGATCCTTCCCTCCTGTCTGCCTTGCCATGGTCCTTACAGTTCTTTCAAATGGTGGCTGTTGCTGTGGTAATTAAAGTGCTCTGTCGGTGCTTCCTAATGGCTCCCCATCACAACCTGGGAATTGCAGGTATTTCTCAAATGGAGTACAGCATGTGCTGGAAGGGGAGTTACACCAAACTAAAGGCTTGTTTTAAAACTCTTTCTATGGCCTTTGCTTGTATTCTGGCTCAGCTGATGGCCTTGCAGCAAACCCCCACTGTGACTGCCTCCACCACTCAAAGCCTCTCTGGAAAGAGGATGGTGGAAGCTGTTTTAAAGGCAGGGTGTTAAGAGGTGTCAGGGGTGGTCAGCCTGACAGGGGCTGCAGACAGACGAGTTGAAGTCAGTGGGTATTTTAAAAGTGCAAATAAGCTTCACTTTTGTACAGATCTTGAATTGGTCTGTAGCTACTGAAATCCTTACAGATATATGTGACTGAGCAGTTTTTGTGCATTTCATGGAACTACTCACTTGCTCAGGCAAAACCCTTGAGTGCAGCAGCTGCCTCAGGTTTAGAAAAGTGAATGCAATGCCAGCTGTTGCACAGGCATTTCCAAACATGCAATCTGGCAGACTCAAATGGACCTGGACAAACAATGAAAACAATTATTTGTGAATATTTTATTAGAAAATATCAAAAATTCATCAAATAAAGTATTCAGCTTCCGTACGACTAGTGCTGCCAATGATAGGAAGGAGCCTCATGCACTGAAGCCAGGCTGCAGGGTGGGGGAGGCTTCAAGTGCTTCTGGCATCAGGCAGCACAGTGCTTTAGAGCCTGGTTTTGGAATGCTTGCATCCATCCTGGCTGGGGTTGGCACCTGAGCCACGCTGAGCTGCAGCAGGAAGAGTTGCTGTGTGGAGGGATGAATTGGAGACAGACTCCAGCAGTGCCATGGGAGGCATTTCAGTACCCTGGCTGAAGCTGATAAACTCACAGCCAAACTCAGCAATGTTTCACAAACAGATCTGACAATTGCCTCCTTCATGCATCTCCTGCGTTTTTTTCTTTTAGGTGCGAGTCTATGACCTCCTGCAGTATGAGCATGGACCAGATGATGTTCTGATCCTGGCTACTGACGGACTCTGGGATGTGCTGTTAAATGAAGAAGTGGCAGAAGCTGTCACTAACTTTCTACCAAACTGTGACCCTGATGATCCCCACAGGTTCGTGCTCATCCCTGATTTTCTAGCTTCTCCATAGAAGAGCACTTTCTGGTAACATATTTTTGTAGAAAGGATGATATGAATAACATTTGGGAAATATGCAACACTTACAAGAAGATGTTTTTATAGGTTGGATGGAGCCTCTACAGCAAACGTGAGCAATTGGAGCAGGGGCTCTATTATAACTCAGAAATGCCCACCTTCAAAGGAATAGGTGTGGGATCACAATATCTTGGCATGGGATCCATTTTGTTTGCTGTATGAGGTCCTGTGAAAACTGTAGGAGGCTGGGGTCTTGGAAGAACATGGCAACAAGTCTGTCTTCTGGACAATCCCTTAACACTAAAGATTGTTTCTCAATAGGACATGCTCACCATCTCCCTCTCTCTCTCACTGTGTATGTATATAAATACTGCACACTGTGGTTCCCACTCATTCCTAGTCATAGTGCGACCTTTAAACCCACCTTCCACAGAGGGTGTTCAGTGCTACCAGCTGCAGGACAGGTGTGGTGACAAAATAGGTGGAAAGTCTGACTTGTATTTCATTTAATTAGATTCTGCTTCATTTCATAATTTTAATCTACCTCTTCCTCTTCATTTTTCTATCTTTATCACCTCTTAGATTATCAGTTTCAGTCCTTAAAACAAACCATCGTGCAAACAAACAAGTTCCCAAACAACCATCTAGAGGCTGTCTGCCTTGAGTGAGTCCATACGTTTATCTGCTACTGAGTCCAGTGTCACTGTGAATTAAAACATTATGCCAGAGGTCAGAAGTCTCTTGCTTGTAAACAGGATTGTGAAAGTGGAAAGAGCTTTATTTGTTCTTAGGGACTGTTCAGGAAGGGAAGTGTGTGTTGCTACTGAATTTAGGGACATCTACCACTGTGTTCTGCCCTCACCCTGGGCTGAGAGTGGGGAAAATAGATTTTACACATCCCCAGTTGGTCTGTGGAAAGTGGAGCTTCAGAAATAGCTAAGACCCATCTCAAAATGCTTGCTGTTTCTCATATTTCTAAGTGGTCATCTTCACAGGGTCAGCCCTGTTCTTCATCAACAAACAAGATAACTGGGTATGGACACCTTGAGAATGACTTGGGCTTTAAAGAGAGAACACCTTCAAAATAAATCGACAGCAGTATTTTCTTGCCCTGGCACTTACAAATACAGAATGCAAAATGAGGTTTTGCTGCAATCGTCAGGAGAATGGATTATTGATGATTATCATGAAGCTGCAACTGCAATATTTTGACCTTGCCCATCTCCTTATTCCAAAGATAAGATGTGGTGTGAATGACAGCCCCAGGCCATCTCTACTTCAGCAAGACATGCAGCTGTGTCTGCCCTCTCTCTGGGAGGAGATCAGACAGGATCAGCTAAGGGCACTTCCAGGGCATCTGGCAGTGTGCTGTGCAGGTAGGAGGAGATGACCCATGCAGTCTACTTTCAGTTATTCCCTAACACCACTCAGAAATGCTATGGTGCTTTTGTTCTCATTCCTGCGCCCCTGAGATTCTTGCAAAGGCACCTGATAACATGCAAAACCTCTGTCTTGCTCTGTCTCCATTCTCATCTAGTATTTGGGAAAGGTTGGCCCTGCCTACCATCCTCACCAGCCCCATCTGTTGTGAGTGCATTCAGAGTGTGTTGTATCTATCTTGTTCCTTTTGGTCTTTACTAAGCTGATGGTGATGGCCACCATGATTGCTGTAGTAGGAAGTGGGATTCTTCAAGCTTTTTGACTTGTTAGGTGAGTAATTTTTCATCCATTATAAAACTCTCAGAGCAATGAGAGACACTAAAGGAAAATTATATTTTCCTTTTTTTGATTTAGATTTTCTTGTGCTGGTTTTGTAATTGTGGGGGATTAGTCACTGTGCCAACATGAGTACCACACATTCCAGAACTGAGCCTGCTGTTTATAACTTAGAACAAACACATTTATTGGTGTTTGACCTACTGGTCTTTGAATGGACATCTGACTTGTAAATAAATTTGTTCTTTTAAGCAACTTTGTGCCAGATCGTTTAGAGGCTTACAAATAGTGATGGCAGCACATTTCTTATGCCAGCATGCAAAAGGTAATTAGAGTAGTCCCTCATATAGTTTGCAATGGTATTTATGAAAACTACCTTTGTGGAATTGCTCTTGCTGCTTGGTTGTAAAGAATATTTAAAAGTTTTAAAGTATTGTGTGAGAGGTTCTATGTAATTATTTCACAGTGGTCTAAATGAGGTATAACTAATGAATTTACAGTAGCATTCCAGTTCAAGCTGTGGAACTGCATTCATTCCTCTCACTAGTCAATGACAGAAAAATCTCCTTTGCTATATTATAAATATGTTTAAAGGAAATGTTATCCCAGAAAATGCCAGGTTCTGTGATGGGTGCAGTGACATAATCTGTGGTGAGGTGATCAGCCGAAAATGTAACATCTCTAGGGAGGTAGAAAACTTGTCAGAATGTAAGTGTCTTGCACCCTGGGTTTGGAAATGCTGTGGTCTTCAGGAGAACCAACCTGTGGAGCAGCACCTGGATCCACCTGACCCAATAGCCTACTTATTCCCTGATAGCAGCATATTAGAGAAGAAAAGAGAAAAAAATAACTAGAGAGGTTTTTAGAGCTGCAGAGTACTTATCTGTTACATAATTAGCTCCTTGTGGGAACAATATCCCTCCCATTTGAATTAGAAGTCACTTTATAGCCTGATGGGTAAGAGCTTACAGCCCTCAGCAATGCTCTTGGGACTCTCTCCTGCTGATATTTACTGTATTTGTTGCCCACATAAAAAACATCTCTGAATTCTGTCAAACATAGCATGTGGCTGGACGTCTCCAAGTGCAGGGAGAGCAAAGTCCTCAGGTCTCTCTTCATCCAGCCATGCAGATGCAGCCTCAGGGGATTTGGGCACAGACTTGTTTAGAGAATAGTTCCTGTGTGAGGGCTGTGATGGAGTGCAGAGGCTGGGATGGAGCTGGATTTCTTAGCCAGCTCATTTCTTATGGGTATTGTGGCAGACAAGCATTATGGGGGCTCCTAGCGAAGGACAGGTGGCACTGCCACTGCTGTCCATACATCATCTCTCTGAAGAGGTATGAAGATGGAGAACTGTGACTCTTTGCCAACTTCCTTCTGCTGCATTTATGCACGTTTACCTCCTGACCTTGGCAATCTTTTATTTCTCATCCTTCCTTTTGTCATTTCTTGTCCCCACACTTTCCCTCTCACACTCACTCGAGATTTGAGGATGCTGAGGAGCTCCTCCACCTCTGCTGGGTGTGAGGAGATAAGAAGCTACTCAGACAGCAGCATGATTCCCCCACTGTCACCATTTCTCCTTCAGTATTTTCACTGATCAATACAGGAAGCTTTGGCATAAGGAAAAAACCTCCATATACTTATTCTTAAAACACAAAAGTTGTATTCCAGCAAGGCTATTCATTAGGAGGAAGTGGATGCTTTAAAACTACTTCAGCAGTTCTCTAATGCTGTCTTGACAGCTGAATCCCAATTTCACAGCACTGGAGAATAAAACATTCGGTAATGGACTGCTGTTGCTATTCATCTCCAGGTACAAGAGACTCACCCTATCTCTTCTAGTGCCAAGTTGAACAGCATTGCTTCAATTCAGCTCTGCACAGAAGAGGAATATGTTACTTCACTACTGCCTTCACCTGTTCCTTTTTCTTTGCTTCATTGTGCTGGTTTTCTTGAGTATTTCACGGTTTGTCTACAAGAGAATTTCTTGTTTATTAAAACTCCTTTTTTTAATCTTCCTGCTCTCAAACATTCAGCAGCAAAATCCAAATACAATCAAAAGCAATACTCATTCCTTTGTACTCCTTAGATGTGGAGAGTCCTTGTTAATTAAAAAAAGCAGGAAGGCAAAGTTTTCTTGCAGAATGATGGGAGTTTCTTTCTTAAATTTTGACAATAGCTGAGAAATCCTTGGGAAATATGTTCTTGCCAAAATTCACTCAGCATCAGACATGCTGTGAATAAATATTTCAGCTTCTTCCTTGCCACATGGAGTCCTTTTGTTCCTTAGCCCTGCATCTGATTTGGGAACTGAGGAGCACAAGTATGTATGTTTGGTTTTTTCCCCTTAGAAAACTATTTCATGTTGCATTAGGGCAGTAAGGGCAGTGCTTCTTGTTACATCCTGATGTTCTAGCTGGAGGTTGTGGCACAGACTGATCTCAGAACATGTGGACAGTGCATGTGTGTTAGATTTCATGTCTTTGGGCCCTTCTCTTACTGCTAAAAGTAAATCATTTGTCAAAACTAGTGAGGCCTGGAAATTTTATCACTCAGTACCATTAGGAACAGTGGGTGCATTGCAGCTGTACATTACTTGAATTTGGCATCAAACCTTTTGTGTAGTCAAGTGTTGGTTCATTTTCATTGAAGAAATCTTTCTAGTGGAGCAGATATATCTACTCTTGGTTCTAAGGAGTCCTCTGAGTTCAAGGCATCAAAATTCTAGACACAGAACATAATTGGGGTTTTTTTTCTTCTTTTATCCCCAGAGACTGAATAAAGTCTCTATGATAGAAATTACAATTTAATAAGGAATTCTGTGGTGAAAAGTTCTAAGGTTAGAAGAGTCCTGGGTAATTGATAAACTTACACAGTGCTTCTGATCAACAAAGATATTGTTCTTTCTCTTTCTACAGATGAGATCTGGGCAGATCATTTCTGGTCAAGGATCCTCCCAAGAAAAGGGAGTATTGAAATTCAAACCCTTCTTGTCCTTTCTGGTTTTGGAAACACAGAGGTGTGCTTTAGTTCTGGAGGCCTGTATGTATGGCTTCATAGAGCCCTGCATCATCCTGGAGGTTGATACTTACGCTTTTAATAAAATCCATGCAGACTGGTGGGTTTTTTCTTGTCAGTCTTTTATCTATTCAGGTCATTTTAATTATCAAATCACAGAAAAGCTTGCCTCCACCCAATCAAATTCAAAACATCTTGGCCAGGTGTTGTGCTGATGAAGTAAAACACGTGAGAGTAGCTGTTCACCCATAATGAGATTTCTTTCAGAGGAAACTTCTAAGTGAGTACACAGATGTGTTGATGTAGTAACAGCAGGTAAAGCAGTAAGGGAGAACATGACAGAGCACTGTCTGTGCACCTTTTGGACTCTGACACCCTTCTGCCCCTAAGCAGCATGTGGTATTTTTTCAGGACAAAAAAATAACTCCCATAAATCCAATGCCACTCAGCCCAGAACAGGCTGGGAGTTTTGAAGCAACATGAAACCTGGTATTTCACTAAATTAAGCACTTGACCACTCACATTCATGCAGTTTTCACTGAACTCATAAATGTGAAAGAACTATGGGACTCTGTTAATCTGATCATATTAACTGTAAGTTTCTTTTTCCAGTTTCAGAATAAAAGAGATTTAAAAGTCATTCCTATGGTCAAGTAAAACAGACAAGTTAGTCTACTTGGCTTAAAGTGAAATTTGGATTTTATTTTTTATGGTCTAATACTTGCTTTCAAATTACTTTCTTTGTTACAGTTCATTTCTGAAATAGTTGAGCCATGTTTATCTTCATGTGTGTCAGTGAACAAGTGTGTAGTTTCCAAGAAGTAGTGTTATTTGGGGTCCTCAATATTTCAGACTACTACTAGAAAGCCAATTTGTTAAGGCAAGTGTGTTTAATATTTTTCTGAAGATTGGTGAAGTCAGGCACTTAGAATGGCCAGTGACTTGTGATCAAGTGGTGCCATTCAAATACCTTTACATTCTTATTTGGGAAGTGTCACTGAACTGGAAGGAGTTGCTTCGTGCGTATGCCATGGTTTGTGTTTCTCCTGCCTGCTTCTAAAACACAGGGGAAGTGTGTCTTGGTAGGTCACAGCATTAAATGTGGCAGGCAGGAGGCTGTGAAAACCCACTTTCCTCCTGGAGACAACCGTCCCTGGCTGTATTGTGCCTTCCCCACAGGTACACGCTGGCAGCGCAGGACCTGGTGATGCGAGCCAGGGGAGTGCTGAAGGACCGGGGCTGGCGGATATCCAATGACAGGCTGGGCTCTGGGGACGACATCTCTGTCTACGTCATCCCTTTGATACACGGGAACAAGCAGTCGTGAAAGGAGCACCAAGAGTGGCTATAGGATGGGGATCTTCTTGGGAAGGGCCTGTAAGAGACAGTATGTTTTTGGTGGTCTGACCAGGGCACTTCCAATTGATGTAATCTAGTAAAAACTAAGGCTAGAGGGGTATTTTTCTGCCCGAAAGGTAGGGCTCTGCACATATACTGTATATGATTAAAGATAACCCTTAAGATTCCAATTTCCCTACAGAAATGGTTTTGGTGCTTAACAGGAATGGGATTTAAATGCTGCTAGCATATTATGGATTCTGTCATCCCTCTAGGTGGGGTGGGGAATTAATTTTTTTCTCAGTTTACCATGTAGCTTGGAAGAGCCATTTCAGTTGTGAAAGTAGAAGTGGGTATCAGAATCCAAGGAGGCTCCTGAAATCTACCCCCAAATACTCAGAAGGGGGTTTGGGTCACATCTCATTTAAGAATATAGATATACATATATGAGACTCAAGAGTTTTCTTCTTTCAAAAAGTTGTATTCATGACTTATCTATGGACAACTTCAAACTTGTGTAATCCTTTGAGCCCCCATTTTCCTCTCCTGTCTCTTCTTCAGTAGACTATACCTCCTGTATTTTAGTAGGAAAACTGAAATTGGTTTCAGTGTGACTATGTCTGTTTACTGCAGCTAAAACAGTCACCTGCAAACTTGTCCAGAGAGAAATAGGTCACAGTCCTGTATGGCAGAATTTATTCTGGTGTGAGGAGTTACTTGTCAAGATTTCTTGTTGTGTGTATACCATGATTATACAGAGCATGCAAACTCAGCTTTATGTGATGTTTACCTGGAGGCCGTGGTTTCTTTGGGATCAGAGATTTATATTCATTGAATGCTTCTGCCTGCTTTACCCTGTTGAAAGGATCCCTGACCATAACATTTTTGCATCAGTTGAGATTTAGTAAATTTGTTTGGGCTCCTGAGTGTAATTTCAGTTGGACTTCTACATGAAGTAGTGGTATTGTTCTCATTAGCAATTTGGATACCCAGATAGTGATCTATTTCAAAGGTGTTTCACTTCCTGCCTCACTTACTATTCAGGATACCTTCACCTGCTTGACTTCAGTGATCAGAGACAGCTTAAAACTTTGTCCTCTTGGCACTGAGAATTGTAGTCAAGGATCACAAGATGACTGTGATAGATACAAGCCCTTGGCTTGCTTCAGCAGCTCTTTTCTTAGCAGTGATAAATCAATTTAAATAAAGAAAATTTGCATAAAACATTCCTGATGTGAAAGCAGTAGTCCAGGAGAGAAACAAGTGAGCAAGTCTGCAGTGTAACCTGGCTGCCTAGTCCACACAGGCAGCTCTCTTACTTCATTGGCAGGAATTTAACAGAAAACAAAATCAGAAAGTTCTAGCATGCAGGCAAGTATATTGGCTGGGAAGCCAACTTCCACCTCATTTGTGCCCAGACCACATTGGTGTGGAGCTGTTCATCTGGTTTGTACTTCTTCAATAAGAAAAAACACAAGGAGCTGACATAATTTAGGGCTCTGACTAGGGAGCTCACAAACGTTGTGTCCATTCCAAAAGAGAAAGAGATGCTGTGCCCTTTGCAGACTTTCTCCTGAACAGACGTGGCCCAGAGCTGGCCAGTTGTGTAATTTATGATGTGCTGTGTAAACACGGCGCAGCCCGGTTGCGCTGCAGCTGCCCAGATGCTGTGTTTGGCTGCATCCGGAAGTACAGTTTGATGGATTTAAACTACTCTTGCTCCAAATATTGAGACCCAGAAGAGTTTCAGGATGAAAGTAGGCAATATGGAGAGTGGAACAGCTCAAACATTGCAGCAAGCTACATGATTTTAGCCTGAAAACTGTTCCATGAGTTCCCCAGTGCCTCATGTGATAAAGCTGTACAGAACGTGTATGCTTTATATTCTAGAGCTTCAGTATAAATCAATGGCATTTCTGGTTAAGTGTTTTCATGCTCTCTTTCCTTATTTTTTTTTTCTCTTTACCTTTTTTTTCTGTATGTATCTGGATGAAAAGAGAGGCTTGGAGTCTAGGATATTTTTCACATGGCCCCTCATATGTTTTAAAGTTTAAGCAAGAGATCTTCTCTTGCACTTTTTTTTTTTTTTTGGCCTAATAAACTTGTAAACGTGCTTTTCATGCTCTGTGTAACTCCTGTTGTCTCTTCACAAATGCAGTTGTGTAGTCCTCTAACAATTCAGATCCTCTTTCACAAAGAAATTAGTGCTGGCAAATCTGGTGAAATCAGATGGTACCAGCTTGCTGGTACCAGCTACAAGCCCAAGTCAAATATTTCAGTGCTCATGCACTGTTGGTCTTTGCTTGGTAACATGGTGTCAACACACATACCAGTTGCTATAAAACCACTGAGTGCAATGTGGTGGAAATAGATTCCCAGTGTGGCATTTGCCAAAATTTGAAAGTGAAACTTCAAGGCAATGGGAAAGGCACCTTCTCATTCAGGGGTGTTTTTAAACATACCCCTGAAGAGATGGGTTAGCAGACTGCATGACTTGGTGGGAGCAAACTGGCAGGTGACTTCTCAGAGCATGATCTGGTGGGCTGGTGAATGAGCCTGCACAGTGTTTGCTGTTCATGTGAAGCATTGCCATCAGTCAGCAGCTTCTCTGCAGCAACTGGGCCCAGGTCGAGTTACGTTCACTGTCAACCCCTCTCCTGGAAAGGGCAGAAATACAGTATCAACAATATCAAGCATCAATTAATGAATTCTGAGAACTTCACTAAAAGGTTTTATACTCAGATGTATGTGACTGAAACTATGCTGTGATGCTTTTTGTTTTGCTTTTTTGCAAAGTATTACACATTTAGGTGCTTGCCTCCCTGGAATGTCTGGCACATCTCTGATCCATGCATTAGTACTTGGGCTTTCACTTTTACCTGCTTTCAGTAGGAGCTTCTTGCATACCTGAGCTGGGGTTGTGCTCTGCTTCAAGGTGTGGTATAAATACATATACACACCTAAGGCTCACAGAAACAGCGGGCAGGAGTAATTTATTGGGGAGGTATTATGTGAGAAGCAAGAATAATTAAAAGCACTTCCAATTCCCTTTAAAGGCTGAATTACTTTACATTAGACAGCATTAGACAACACTGATGGCAGGGATGATCCCTGGTGCACAATGCCATTTTTGGGATGGGTGCAGGATGGGTACTGCCGTGTTCAGACTTGCAGCTGCTCTAGGGCTCAGTGAAGCTCCCGAGTTAGGAGCAGACAGCTTGTGTCCTCAAACTGGAGCAAGTTAGGCACCAAGTCCAAATTTTAGATCCCTGGCATGTCAGTTACTTAGTTGCTCTGGCTTTTGCCAGTCAAGTTCTCTTAGTATCCAAAACTGTTACAGCCTCAGCAGCAAGAAACCTCAGTCCTGAGTTACATCTGCATTCATGTTGCTATTGCACACAGTGCCTGCCTTGCCTGTACATAGGCACTGCTTAGAAAGTTGGGCAAATTCTTGTCCTTCCTTGGATAATGGCAAGGAGAGGCGCCAGTAATGGAGTTCCAGGTAGCTGCAGTGTAACACTGTTTTCTGCTGCCTAGTCCAGTCCCATTTCCAGAAACTCAAAACCAGAAAGCTTTTACCATTCTCCTAGAAATACTGTTGCAGAAAGTAGAACAGCCATTTCAGATATTTTTCTCTTGCACTACAGCCTAAAATTTTCTTTATTTAATTTGATGAAGAAGGTGGTTAGAAATTTAATTTACACCTGAATATGTAAGGCACACAACCATCTTTTGGTGCATTAAGACAATAATGCTTCCTTCATGAACACAAAAGTGTATTATTTGAGAGGGCTGCTGTTCAGTGGCCTCACACTGGAGAGAGAATTTTTTAATAAATTCTAAAAAAGAACAGGGCTAACAGGCTAAAGGAAAAGTGATCAGAATCTGCTGTTAATAGTGGATTTCCATTTACAGTTACTTCTATGTTGAAATATGACAAGAGGTTTGTGAGGTACTGTCAACTCTGTCCCTCCAGGATGTTTCTGAAGAACTGTTCTTGATGTTTGGGCAGATTTTGGCTCTGAACTTCTGCTAGGTTTTTAAAGATCACTACATGCTTCGAGCGAATCTGCTGTGTTTCTTCCAGCCTTGCTGTTTTCCTTTTATTTTACATTTTATGTACTAATACTTTCAGCATTTTTCCATCAACCATGAATGGCAAACTGTGTGGAATTATTGTTCCTCACAGACGTTTTAAGTATGTAAGTAGTTTTCTTCCATGTGTCTTAGATGAAGACTCAGTGATGTGGCTGTCATAGAGTGACCAAATGATGCTGTAACTGTGCTGCTGTATTTCTACCTGTGATGTACTTGAAGGAGGATGCCCTTCTCCACCTCCATGTTCATTCTGTTTTCTTTTTGGTTTTTTTTAATCCACTGCTGTTGGTATTCTTTCATAGGTGTCTTATTTTGGTTTTTTTTTAATACCTGCCACATTTTTTTTCCTTCAATGGGCACTTCATCTTAATATCTTGAGATCTGTACAACTGTCTGGGGTTTATATGTCCTGAAGAAATGAGGACCTGCTGGAGGAAGATGTTTTGGACCAATGTACTTCTGTTTTGTGACTGTGAAATGTTAATACTTTTTGTAACCTAAGAACAAAAAATGTTTAGTAAAGGGATATATTTTGTGTTTTTTGAAACTTTTCAGTGCAATGAACAAAGGAGGATACTGAAGAAGTGTATGTGCAAAGTTTTAAAATAAAATTTTAAATTATATATTATATTTATCCATCTAGATGTATAATCATTATTATTCTGCCTTTGTCATGAACATTCCCTGAGTCTCTTTTTGTGTATTACTAATTGTGCAATGTGGACAAGTAGCACACTCTGCTTTACAAGGGAACTGATGACTCACTCACAAAAGGTCTGACTGTTGAGTTAATGAATTCCTTTGAGGGGCATTAACAGATGGGTTGATCTGGAAGAGTTCAGCTGTAGGATAGCTGAGAGCTTTGTGCTGCCATCAGATCATGATTCATCACTCAGACTGCCAGTTGCCATGTTCTGACTTGGTGAAGAGCTATGCAAAGTGATCCAGTACCAGCTCTCTGAGGCATTGGGTGTCATTTTGGAAATGACAACATAGTTGGAGTAAGTTTTCCCTCATCCTCAGTTCCTTAAGAATCACTGTCTTAAATTCTGCTCTATCTTTAAATAAGGGTGAATTCATAGGTTCCATTGAGGCAAGCTCTTGCGGTGATTTAGTAACCCATGGTGCTCTTGCAGGTACTGAAGATGCAGGAACAAACCCCAGCCTTGCCCTGTACCAGCACAGCCATGGACAGTGCCCACCTGTGTTGCCAGCAAGAGAATGACAGCTGGGGATGTACCTACTAATTATATTTTGAAATACTGCATTGTAGCACAAGTGGTTCTCCTGCTTCTGTTGGAGTTTGGATTTAGTTTTTTTCCTCAGGAATTTTTCTCCCATGGGTTGCTAAGAGACTAATGACTGGGCTAATAGCTGAGTACTTAAGAGAACAAAGCACAAGGCTAGGGCCTTTCTCCTTGGCAGGGTGGGGCAGAATCGCCCTCATGGAAGCAGGGCCTGACCACTCGAGATTTTGGGACTGAAAAAGCAAGGGCGGGGGGGGGGAGGTGGCTCTCTTGCTCGGGACCCCTCGGAGCCGGACGGTTGGAGCTGCTGTCTGCTGTACCCACAGCCCCTGAGAAGCCAGCACGGAGCTGCCGGTCTGTCTGCTGTGAGTCTTTTCCCTCTACCCCATCAGGAGACGAGCTGCCTGCCACCAGCCTGTCTCTCCCCCACTCCTTCATGCCACTCCGAGTTTTTGCTACATTGTAACTGGGCTCCCCCTGCACGCCGGGACCTCTTGCCATCCCAGCTCGCCATGTCCGGGGATCCTGCTGCGGCACTGACACCAGCCGCCCCTCGAGGGTCTGTGGAACAAAGGCTCTCCTCCATCCCTCCCTGCCTTGGGCAGCCGCCATTGCCGTGTGCTACCTGAGCTCATGTCAGAGCACCCCTGCAGCCACCGAGGAATCATCACACCCAGAGCGCCCCCTGCAGCCACCGGGGAATCATCACACCCAGAGCGCCCCCTGCAGCCACTGGGGAATCATCACACCCAGAGCGCTCCCTGGAAGCTGTGACTGGAACTGCATCAAAAGGGAAAGGTGCCTGAAGCCAAGCAGGTTGCCACTGGGTTTCTGGTTCTATTTGTTGGTTAACACCATAGCTGTTGTTATTTGTTAGCTTTGTTTTAGATATTAGTAAAGAACTGTTATTCCTATTCCCATATCTTTGCCTGAGAGCCTCTTGATTTCAAATTTTTAATAATTCAGAGGGAGAGGGGTTACAGTTTCCCATCCCAAGGAAGGTTCCTTCCTTTCTTAACAGACACCTGTCTTTCAAACCAAGACAGATTTTGGCGCCCAACGTAGGGCTCGAGGGAATCGAGAGGAAAACGGATAACAGTTTGTATTGGGTCTGACTGGGGTAAAGCTCACAGCCCTTACAGTGCTGTGCTTTGCTTTGGTAGCTGGCGTTGATAACAGAGCAGTGTTTTGGCTACTGCCAAGCTGTGCTGTCCCTCTGACATTCCTTCCCCCACTGAAGGGGATGGGGGTGGGCAAGATCCTGGGAGGGGACACCAGCAGGTCAGCTGACCCCAGTCAGCCAAAGGGATATTCCATACCATATGACATCAGCTCAGATATATAAATGAAGGAAGAGAGGAGGAGGAGGAGGCACTCAGGACTGGTCCATGTTTGCCTTCTTGAGCAACCATTACGCGTGCTGAAGCCCTGGTTCCCAGAAAGTGTCCAGACATCACAACTGATGGGAAGTAGAGATTGATTGTTTTCCCCTCTGCTCTTGCGTGCGCAACTCTCTGCTTGCTTGTTCTATTTTTTTTTCCTGCTGTAATAAAACTGCCTTTTCTTACCCTGGTAGTTTTTCCATATTATTCTCTCCCCTCTCCCAGTGGGAGAGGGAGTGATAGAGTGACTGAGTGGGCACCTGGCACCTAGCCGGGCTCAACCCACGACAGTCTCTTTTGGCGCCCAACGTGAGCCAAGATAAAGGCAGTTTTATATATATATACATATACTGCTTGCTCTAGTAATTACCAATAGCAGCTCTCAAGTAGTAAACTCCTGCGTGGCATACGGCCTTCGGCTACCACACTGCTTATCTTTGTTTTGCTAAGTTTGGGAACATGTTGAAACAAACAATGACTGTGAATGAATATAACTCCTCTCTGCCCTGGGTGAATTTGAGTATGGATGATCTTTAACTGCAGGCTCCCGTGATTATTGCCAACCCTTACATAAGCTTCCTGATATTATTAATAATATTAGCCAACACTGTTGTTACCTTATGGAATTCATGGAAATTGTCATCTCCCTGGTACAGAAGGAAATGACCCTTGGGTGAGGATCTGTTAAAATCTGCCCTGAGGTACCCAGTTCCTGGGTGGAAAGGTGTATGGAGGGATTTGGGCAGGTTCCTAGGGTGGTTATCACCTCCCGTTGCCTGGGAGTTTACTCCTGATAAGGTAAATAACCCTAACAAACTGGCCCGTCGGCTGACAGAAGGGTGCCTTGTTTACTCCCAGGAATGCGAGCAGCTTCTCGCTCAATACTGGGGGCTGGCCTGGGCCTACCGGGCCTCTGTTCAATATTCTCAGAGGACTGTGGCGGAGGCAGGAACTCAAACTGTGCCTGAGGACACTATAGCTGAGACAGGGACACAAACAACAACTGTGGCTGCGGCAGGGATACAAACCATAACAACTATGTCTGAGATAGGAACCCAAACCACAACAACTACAGTAATTGCCCCAGTAGTGAAAAAAAAAAAATGGACAAGGCAAGTTTCAGGCCGATTAGTAAGAGAAGAAGAGGAAGAAGAGATGGGGCTAGATCAAGAGGCAGGTCCCTCAGCAAAGGAATTGAAGGGAGTGAGGCAGATTAAACAGGAGACCGAAGTTACGCGGTCCCTGACCCCATCCGAACTTCGACACTTGCGAAAGGATTACAGCCGCCAGTCAGGTGAGAGGATTCCTGCATGGCTGCTGCGATGCTGGGATAATGGGGCCGATAGTAAGCAGTTAGAAGGCCATGAAGCCCAACAGGTGGGATCCCTTGCTAAGGATCAGGAAATTGAAAGAGGACTTGCAAACGACAGAGCAACTTGTAGCCTCTGAAGACGGCTTCTTTCAAGTGTTAAGGCCAGATATCCTTTTAAGGACGATCTTGTAAAGTCCCCAGGGAAGTGGGCCAATGTGGATGAAGGTATCCAGTACTTGAGAGAATTAGCAGTGCTGATGTCCTGGTTTGAAAGAGAGGTGTCTGTTAAGGAAGGCAGGAGCCTCCCTTGGAATGGGAAACTGTAACCCCTCTCCCTCTTAATTATTATAAATTTGAAATCAAGAGGCTCTCAGGCAAAGATATGGGAATAGGAATAACAGTTCTTTACTAATATCTAAAACAAAGCTAACAAATAACAACAGCTATGGTGTTAACCAACAAACAGAACCAGAAACCCAAAGGCAGCCTGCTTGGCTTCAGGCACCTTTCTCTTTGGGTGCAGTTCCAGTCAAAGCCTGCAGGGGGCGCACTGGGTGTGATGATTCTTGGTGGCTGCAGGGGGCGCTCTGGGTGTGATGATTCCCTGGTGGCTGCAGGGGGCGCTCCGGCGTGAGCTCAGGTAGCACACGGCAATGGCAGCTGTCCGAAGCAGGGAGAGATGGAGGAGAGCCTTTGTTCCATTTGTTGTTCGCAAGGCGTCAGAGTGGGCAGGCCCTGCTCGGTTGGAGGAGCCTTGGGTGTTCACTAACCATGTGGCCTTTGCTAAATTAGTCTCCCAGTTCTTGAACGTCCCCCCACCCAGTGCTTTCAAGGTGGTTTTAAGCAGGCCATTGTACTGTTCAACTTTCCCAGCTGCTGGTGCATGATAAGGGATATGGTACACCCACTCGATGCCATGTTCCCTAGCCCAGGTGTTTATAAGGCTATTTTTGAAATGAGTCCCATTGTGATATTCAATTCTCTCAGGGCTACCATGTCTCCAAAGAACTTGTTTTTCAAGGCCCAGGATGGTGTTCTGGGCAGTGGCATGAGGCACAGGGTAGGTCTCCAGCCATCCTGTGGTGGCTTCCACTATTGTGAGAACGTAGCGCTTGCCTTGGCGGGTCTGGGGCAGTGTGATGTAATCAATCTGCCAAGCCTCTCCATACTTATATTTGGACCACCGTCCACCATACCATAGAGGCTTCACCCGCTTGGCCTGTTTGATCGCGGCACACATCTCACAATCATGGATCACCTGGGAGATACTGTCCATGGTTAGGTCCACCCCTCGGTCTCGTGCCCACTTATAGGTGGCATCTCTGCCCTGGTGGCCTGAGGCATCATGGGCCCATCGGGCTAGGAACATCTCCCCTTTGTGTTGCCAGTCTAAATCTATCTGTGCCACCTCTATCTTCGCAGCGTGATCTACCTGCTTGTTGTTCTGGTGTTCCTCGTTAGCTCAGCTCTTAGGGACATGGGCATCTACATGGCGAACCTTTATGGGTAGCTTCTCTACCCGAGTGGCAATGTCTTTCTATTCATCAGCTGCCCAGATTGGTTTTCCTCTACGCTGCCAGTTGGCCTTTTTCCACCTTTCCAGCCAACCCCACAGAGCATTGGCTACCATCCACGAATCGGTGTAGAGGTAGAGCTTTGACCACTTCTCTCTTTCAGCAATGTCCAGGGCCAGCTGAACGGCTTTGAGTTCAGCAAATTGTCTCGACCCACCCTCTCCTTCAGTGGCTTCTGCAACCTGTCATGTGGGGCTCCACACAGCTGCTTTCCACTTTCGGTTCATCCCTATGATGCGACAGGAACCATCAGTGAAAAGGGCATAGCACTTTTCTTCATCTAGCAGTTGATTATATAGTGGAGCCTCCTCAGCCCGGGTCACTTGTTCTTGCTCCTCTTCATCAGTGAGACTAAAGCTTTCACCTTCTGGACAATTTGTAATTATTTCCAGGATCCCAGGGCAGTTCAGATTTCCAATGCGGGTGCGCTGTGTGATAAGTGCGATCCACTTACTCCATGTGGCATAGGTGGCGTGGTGGGTAGAGGGAGCCTTTCCTTTAAACATCCACCCCAGCACTGGTAGTTGGGGTGCCAGGAGGAGTTGTGCTTCAGTGCCGATTACCTCCGAGGCGGCTTGAACTCCTTCATAGGTGGCCAAGATTTCTTTCTCTGTGGGGGTGTAGTTGGCTTCAGACCCTCTGTAACTTTGGCTCCAGAATCCCAGAGGTTGGCCTCGAGTCTCTCCAGGCACCTTCTGCCAAAGGCTCCAGGACAAGCCATTGTTCCCGGCTGCAGAGTAAAGCACGTTCTTCACCTCTGGTCCCGTCCTTACTGGGCCAAGCGCTACCGCGTGAGCCATCTCCTGCTTGATCTGGGCGAACACTTGTTGCTGTTCAGGGCCCCAGTGAAAATCGTTCTTCTTGCGGGTAACCAGGTAGAGAGGGCTCACAATCTGCCTGTACTCTGGAATGTGCATTCTCCAAAAGCCTATGGCCCCTAGGAAAGCTTGCATTTCCTTTTTGTTAGTTGGCGGAGACATTGCAGTGATTTTATTGATGACTTCCATGGGAATCTGGCGCCGTCCATCTTGCCATTTTACCCCCAGGAACTGGATCTCTCGAGCAGGTCCCTTGACTTTGCTCTTCTTGATGGCAAAACCGGCTTCCAGGAGGATCATGATGATCTTCTCTCCTTTCTCAAATACCTCTGCTGCCGTGTTCCCCCACACAATGATGTCATCGATGTATTGGAGATGCTCTGGAGCCTCACCCTTTTCCAGTGCAGCCTGGATCAGTCCATGGCAGATCGTGGGGCTGTGCCTCCACCCCTGGGGCAGCCGATTCCAGGTATATTGCACACCCCTCCAGGTGAAGGCGAACTGAGGCCTGCACTCCGCTGCCAGAGGGATGGAGAAGAACGCATTGGCGATGTCAATGGTGGCATACCACTTTGCTGCCTTGGACTCCAGCTCGTACTGGAGCTCCAGCATGTCTGGCACGGCAGCACTCAATGGTGGAGTCACTTCATTCAAGCCACGATAGTCCACAGTCAATCTCCATTCCCCGTCAGACTTGCGCACAGGCCAGATGGGGCTGTTGAAGGGTGAGTGGGCTTTACTGACCACTCCTTGGCTTTCCAGGTCGCGGATCATCTTGTGGATGGGGATCACGGCATCTCAATTCACCCGGTACTGCCGGCAGTGCACTGTCGAGGTGGCAATTGGCACTTGTTGCTCTTTTACTCTCAGGAGTCCCACTGCAGTTGGATTTTCCGATAGTCCAGGCAAGGTGTTCAGTTGCCTGATGCCCTCTGCCTCCACAGCCGCTATTCCGAAAGCCCACCTGAGTCCCTTTGGGTCTTTGTAATAGCCATTCCGGAGGAAGTCTATGCCCAGAATACACGGGGCCTCTCGACCAGTCACAATGGGGTGTTTCTGCCACTCCTTCCCGGTCAGGCTCCCCTCGGCTTCCAACAAGGTTAATTGCTGCGATCCCCCTGTCACCCCGGCAATAGAAACAGGTTCTGCCCCCACATGTCCCAATGGTATTAAGGTACACTGCGCACCAGTATCAACTAACGCTTCATATTTTTGTGGCTCTGATGTGCCAGGCCATCGGATTCACACTGTCCAAAAGACCCGGTTTTCCCATGCCTCTTCCTGGCTAGAGGCAGGGCCCCTCTAGCCCTGGTTATCATTTCTTTCCTGGGCATACATAGTAGAGGTCCCCTCGAGGGGATCTAACAGATCGTCCTTTCTTCTGTAATATCTGGCATCTTGGTCACAGGAGGCTGAGGTTACCTTCACTTTAGTAGACCCCCCGCCTCGGTTAGTATTTCCCTCCTTGAGTTGCTGTACCCGTGCTGCCAAGGTAGCAGTGGGTTTCCTATCCCACTTCCTCATGTCTTCCCCGTGGTCACACAGGAAGAACCACAGCTCAGATCGTGGGGTGTACTCTCTCTCCCTGGCTGGGGGGCACTGAGCTCTGACTTTGGGGCTTGTGACTCGCACTGGTGCCGCACTCATCAACCTCATCTCCTCCCTCACCTCCCTCATCATCTCCTCTCTGAGGTCTTTGACCACAGCAGAGACCTGAGCCTGCATTGGGCCACTGATCATACTGTCATAATTCCTGAGTTTGGTGGCTATGGAGCCCACTGTCTCTCGGTTGTCATCAGCATTAATTGTTGCAATGAAGATGGTGTATTGGGAGGGCCCTAGCTTTGCCAGATTCCACAACATTTGCCTTGTACACTTGACCTTGTCGGGGTCATTATCATGTTGTCCATCCCTCCCAAAGAGTACCTCCAATACTGCCACCTCCCTCAGCTGTTGGATTCCCTCCTCAAGGGTCTTCCATGGTCTTCTATGACGGTACTCCTGCATTCTCTCCTTGTTGACAAACCTCTCTCTTACACTTATTAAAAGCCGTTCCCAGAGAGACAGGGGCCCGTCGTCTCTTCCGAATACCTGATCAACCCCCGAGTCATGGGTCAAGGGTCCCAACTGCCTTGCCTCAACACTATCCAGCTGCACGCCCATACCCATAAGGTCCCAGACCCGAAGTAACTAGGTTGTAAAAGGCTCACAACTCCGTCTCACAATGTCTTTTCATAGATTATGGAGACTGTCATACCCCAGAGACTCGGTAGTGATTTCAATCCTTGGCCTCCCTACTGGTTGAGAGGGCCCTGCCTCCCCATCATTACTCACTGGCTGCTCTGGTTTGACCTAAGTCTTCCTCTTTTCCACAGGGGCGACTGCTGCTGGCTGTGGCTGCCCTTCTGGTCTGACTGGAGTCTGAGCAGTTGTAACATCCCTGGGTTCCCCTGTTGCCCCATTAGACTCTCTCTCTTTGGGGTAGGGGAAGGGTTTCTCACCAGCTGGGCAAGTGTATTCTTTCAGCACTTGGCCCATCTCACGTATCTCCTTCACCAGGACCCCCACCCAATCCGGGTGGGTTGTTTCTGAGGTGGGTTGTGGGGCCGGGTCAGACTCTGTAGCAGCATCCCTAGTGTCTGGGGCAATGTCAGGTTCTGGGATGGTGTCCCTAGTCTCTGGGGCAATGTCAGGCTCTGTGGCAGCATCCCTCGTCTCTGGGGCCATGTCAGGTTCTGGGGCCTCATCCCTATTGTCTGGGGTAGGTGTCAGGGTGGCTATCCAAGTCAGACCCCCCTTATCCCTGAATGCTAAATAGTGTAGGACTATCAGCAACACCAGCCACTGTATGGTATCATTAGCATCTAAAGAAGATTCGAACCCCTCAAAGATTGGCGGGATAGGCCCAAAGAGCTGGGTGAAGGGCTGTGAGAACATTTCTTTTGGTGTCATTTCCTCGCAGTAGGTACCATTATTAAAGTAACGCTGAAAACATGTCATTAGTGTGTGGTAGCTCTGAATCCACATGCCTGCCTTCCAGAGGAAGTTGAAAATCCATGAATTCCTCACCTTATTGACCCATAACACAAACTGTATAACAGCCACTGTAGCCTTAGTTATAGGGCCCATGTTTAGATACGGGGCTGCAAATGGGAGAGAGAGCCGTGACCACTTGGCATACGAACCGGGATAAGCTAGACCACATGGTGCAACCTAATTAGGTTCCTATATCCAGCACACAAAAACTGCGTTACTCAAGAACTGTTATCTTTTTCCTCTCGATGCCCTCTGGCCTCACATTGGGCGCCAAAATCTCTCTTGGTTTGAAGGACAGGTGTCTGTTAAGGAAGGCAGGAACCCTTCTTGGAATGGGAAACTGTAACCCCTCTCCCTCTTAATTATTATAAATTTGAAATCAAGAGGGTCTCAGGCAAAGATATGGGAATAGGAATAACAGTTCTTTACTAATATCTAAAACAAAGCTAACAAATAACAACAGCTATGGTGTTAACCAACAAACAGAACCAGAAACCCAAAGCAGCCTGCTTGGCTTCAGGTACCTTTCCCTTTTGATGCAGTTCCAGTCACAGCTTCCAGGCAGCACTCTGGGTGTGATGATTCCTCGGTGGCTGCAGGGGTGCTCTGACATGAGCTCAGGTAGCACACGGCAATGGCGGCTGCCCAAGGCAGGGAGGGATGGAGGAGAGCCTTTGTTTCACAGACCCTCGGGGGGCGGCTGGTGTCGATGCCACAGCAGGATCCCCAGACACAGGGAGCTGGGACGGTACGAGGTCCCGACGTGCAGGGGGAGCCCCGATACAATGTAGCGAAAAACTCGGAGCAGTGTGGAGGAGCGGTGGAGAGGCAGGCTGGTGGCAGGCAGTTCCCAATGGGGCAGAGAGGAAAAGACTCACAGCAGACAGACCGGCAGCTCCGTGCTGGCTTCTCAGGGGCTGTGGGTACAGCAGACAGCAGCTCCAACCGTCCGGCTCCGAGGGTCCCGAGCAAGAGGAGTGACCTCCCCCCCGCCCTTTCTTTTTCAGTCCCAAAATCTCCCGTGGTCAGGCCCTGTTTCCATGAGGGCGATTCTGCCCCACCCTGCCAAGGAGAAAGGCCCTAGCCTTGTGCTTTGTTCACTTAAGTACTAAGCTATTAGCTCAGTCATAAGTGTCTTAGCAACCCATGGGAGAAAAATTCCAGAGGAAAAAAACTAAATCCAAACTCCAACAGCAGGAAATTGTCTATAGTGATCTAAAGGATGATAGTGCCACCAAAGATCCAGAGGATGTCCCCTGTACACTCGCCATGTGGGGGAAGGTGGTTCAAGGCACCCCGGCATCATATTCCAGCAGCTTGGTGGCACTTTATTATCCAGAAATGGATACACCAACTGTAGAGGTGGCGTCCACCTGGCTCCGAAATGTAGAAGAAACTGTGGGTGCTCCCTCATCCCTGTGAACCGCCACCCCAACTTTTAGAGGCAGCCCATTAGATCGCTCCTCTCCAACCCCAGTCAGAGGGAAAGGAATCCCCAAGAACAGGCCACGTAACAAGCTCTGGTTTTTCCTGCATGAGCATGGAGAGGACATGAGGAAATGGGATGGTGAATCCACCTCTAAGCTGAGTGCCTGGATCCGAGAACTGAGGGGGAAGAGACCTGTTAAGAAGGGGCCACCCAAGAAGACTGTCAGTGTAGTTACCACAGAGAGACCAGAAGACAATCAGCGATTTCCCAGATATAAGAAAACTAAAACTGTTTCCTACAGTCCTGAGGAGGGAACTTCTGATTTGACATCACAAAGGTCAGACAGTGAATACTCTGACCAGGAACAGGAATAGAGGGTCCCTGCCTCCGGCCAGGAGGAGGAAAGGGATGACAGGGTATACTGGACGGTGTGGATTTGATGGCCTGGCACATCAGATCCACAGAAGTACAAAGCTTTAGTGGACACCGGTGCACAGTGTACACTGATGCCATCAAGGCACAAGAGTGCAGAAGCCATCTGGATCTCTGGAGGGACAGGGGGATGCCAGGAGTTGTCGGTAGTAAAAGCTGAGGTGAGCTTAACAGGGGACAGATGGCAAAGGCACCCCATCATGACTGGCCCAGAGGCCCCTTGTATCCTTGGCATTGACTACCTCAGGAGAGGGTATTTTAAGGATCCAAAAGGATATCGATGGGCCTTTGGCATAGCTGCGGTGAATACAGAGAAGATCAAACAGTTATCCACCCTGCCTGGCCTCTCAGAAGATCCCTTCATCGTAGGATTGCTGCAGGTGGAAGATCAACAAGTACTGATTGCTACCAGGACAGTGCACCGGAGGCAGTATCGTACCAACTGGGGTTCCGTGACTCCTATCCATGAACTAATTCGTCGACTGGAGAGCCAAGGAGTTATCAGCAGGACCCGCTCACCCTTCAACAGTCCCATATGGCCAGTGCGGAAGTCAAATGGGGAATGGTGGCTGACAGTGTACTATCGGGGCCTGAATGAAGTCACACCACCTCTAAGTGCTGCCGTACCAGACATGTTGGACCTCCAATATGAGCTAGAGTCAAAAGCAGCCAAATGGTATGCCACAACTGACATAGCTAATGCATTTTTCTCAATCCTTCTGGAGGCAGAGCGCAGGCCACAATTTGCTTTCACTTGGAGGGGTGTCCAGGAAACGACTGCCCCAGGGGTGGAGACACAGCCCCACCATCTGCCATGGCCTGATCCAGGCTGCCCTGGAACAGGGTGGAGCTCTGGAACACCTGCAATATATTGATGATATCATTGTGTGGGGTGATACAGCAGGAGAAGTTTTTGAAAAAGGGAAGAAAATAATCCAAATTCTTCTGAAAGCTGGTCTCACCATAAAACAAAGTAAGGTAAAGGGACCTGCACAGGAGATCCAGTTTCTAGGAATAAAATGGCAGGATGGGTGCCGTCATGTGCCTACAGAGGTGATTGACAAAATATCCAATATGTCTCCACCAGTTAATAAGAAGGAAACACAAGCTTTCCTGGGTCTTGTAGGATTCTGGAGAATGCACATTCCAGGCTATAGTCAACTTGTGGGCCCCCTCTATCAAGTGACCCAGAAGAAGAATGACTTCAAGTGGGGCCCTGAGCAGAAACAGGCCTTTGAGCAAATCAAACAGGAAATAGCTCGTGCGGTGGCTCTTGGGCCTGTTCGGACAGGATCAGATGTGCAAAATATACTCTACACTGCAGCTGGGGAGCAGGGCCTCACCTGGAGCCTCTGGCAGAGGACCGCAGGAGAAACCCACGGTCGGCCATTAGGATTCTGGAGCAGGAGTTATCGAGGATCAGAAGCCCACTATACTCCAACTGAAAAAGAAATACTAGCAGCTTATGAGGGGGTTCGAGCCACCTCGGAAGTTGTTGGGACAGAAGCGTGTCTCCTCTTGGCGCCACGATTGCCTGTCCTACACTGGACGTTCAAAGGAAACATTCCCTCCGTGCATCATGCAACCAGTGCTACATGGAGTAAGTGGGTGGCCTTAATTACACAACGAGCCCGAATGGGAAAACCCAACTTCCCAGGAATCCTAGAAGAGATTTTGAGTTGGCCAGAAGCCAGAGATTTTGGAGCACTGTCTGAGAAGGTGACTTGTGCCCAAGAAGCACCACCATATAACGAGTTACCAGAAAACGAAAGAAAATATGCTTTATTTACTGATGGATCCTGCCGAGTAATAGGAAACCATCGGAGGTGGAAAGCTGCTGTGTGGAATCCCACACGACAAGTCATTAAGACTGCTGAAGGAGAAGGTGAATCAAGCCAGTTTGCAGAGGTGAAAGCCATCCAACTAGCCCTAGAGATTGCTGAGAGAGAAAAGTGGCCCATACTCTATCTCTATACCGACTCCTGGATGGTGGCTAATGCCCTATGAGGATGGCTGCAGCAGTGGAAGAAAACCAACTGGCAGCGCAGGGGAAAACCCCTCTGGGCTGCTGCATTATGGCAAGACATTGCTGCACGGATAGAAAACATGACTGTGAAAGTACGCCATGTAGATGCCCATGTGCCCCGAAGTTGTGCCACTGAGGAGCATCAAAACAACGAACGGGTAGATAAGGCCACCAAAATTGGAATAGCTCAGGTGGACCTAGATTGGGAGAGAAAGAGTGAGCTATTTATAGCCCAATGGGCCCACGAAACATCAGGGCATCTTGGAAGGGATGCAACATACAGATGGGCTCGTGATTGAGGGGTGGATCTGACCATGGAGGCCATCACACAGGTTATTCATCAGTGTGAAACATGCGCTGCCATCAAGCGAGCCACACGATTGAAGCCTCTTTGGAGTGGAGGGCGGTGGCTGGGGTTCCAGTACGGTGAAGCCTGGAAAATTGATTACATTGGGCCATTGCCACGAACACGCCAAGGCAAGAGTTACATCCTCACCATGGTGGAGGCCACAACTGGCTGGCTGGAAACATACCCAGTAAATCATGCCACTGCTCGGAACACAATTTCAGGTCTTGAAAGACACATTTTGTGGCGACATGGAACCCCAGAAAGAATTGAGTCAGACAATGGGACTCATTTTCGAAATAATCTTATTAACTCCTGGGCAAAGAGGCATGACATTAAGTGGATATATCATATTCCTTATCACCCACAGGCCTCTGGGAAGATTGAAAGATATAATGGACTGTTAAAAACTATGCTACGGGCACTAGGTAAAGGGACATGGAAGCATTGGGATGTGAACTTGGCAGAAGCCACTTGGCTAGTCAATACTAGGGGATCTGTTAACCGCCCTGGTCCCACCCAAACTAAACCCTTAGACACTGTGGAGGGAGACAAGGTCCCTGCACTACACACAGGGAAGTGGTTGGGGAAGTCAGTGTGGGTTGCGTCCCCCATGGGGAAGGGCAAACACATTCGTGGGATTGTCTTTGCCCAAGGACCTGGGTGCACTTGGTGGGTAATGCGCGAGGATGGGGAGACCCAATGTGTACCCCAAGGTGATTTAACCTTGGGGTAAGAATAATGTATGTTGGAAGTTGTATGTTGCAGGATGTAAAGTAGCAGAAGGGACATGAGCTGATGAAGAACAAATTTCAGCGAGGAGCAAGAAAAAGGCCACAATGAACAGGGATGGTGCCAGTCCTCGACAATCAAGTTTACTATTCCTCCTGCCCTGACCCCACATTCTGCTGGAAATGGAGACCACCTGGAAGGATGTGAAAGGACAGGAGATGGTAGTTAATGTTATGGGGATGGTTTAAGGATGTAACTTAAATTGCATGTATGAATAGGAAAGGATTTCTGAGCATGATGCAAATGGTATGGAATAAGGGGTGGAAATTGTATTGGGTCTGACTGGGGTAAAGCTCACAGCCCTTACAGTGCTGTGCTTTGCTTTGGTAGCTGGCGTTGATAACAGAGCAGTGTTTTGGCTACTGCCAAGCTGTGCTGTCCCTCTGACATTCCTTCCCCCACTGAAGGGGATGGGGGTGGGCAAGATCCTGGGAGGAGACACAAGCAGGCCAGCTGACCCCAGTCAGCCAAAGGGATATTCCATACCATATGACATCAGCTCAGATATATAAGGGAAGGAAGAGAGGAGGAGGAGGAGGAGGCACTCAGGGCTGGTCCATGTTTGCCTTCTTGAACAACCGTCATGCGTGCTGAAGCCCTGCTTCCCAGAAAGTGTTCGGACATCGCTACTGATGGGAAGTAGAGATTAATTGTTTGCCCCTCTGCTCTCGCGTGTGCAACTCTCAGCTTGCTTGTTCTATTTTTTCCCCGCTGTAATAAAACTGCCTTTTCTTACCCTGATAGTCGTTTTTCCTATATTATTCTCTCCCCTCTCCCAGTGGGAGAGGGAGTGATAGAGTGACTGAGTGGGCACCTGGCACCTAGCCGGGGTCAATCCACGACACAGTTCTTGAGTAACGCAGTTTTTGTGTGCTGGATATAGGAACCTAATTAGGTTGCACCATGTGGTCTAGCTTATCCCGGTTCGTATGCCAAGTGGTCACGGCTCTCTCTCCCATTTGCAGCCCCGTATCTAAACATGGGCCCTATAACTAAGGCTACAGTGGCTGTTATACAGTTTGTGTTATGGGTCAATAAGGTGAGGAATTCATGGATTTTCAACTTCCTCTGGAAGGCAGGCATGTGGATTCAGAGCTACCACACACTAATGACATGTTTTCAGCGTTACTTTAATAATGGTACCTACTGCGAGGAAATGACACCAAAAGAAATGTTCTCACAGCCCTTCACCCAGCTCTTTGGGCCTATCCCGCCAATCTTTGAGGGGTTCGAATCTTCTTTAGATGCTAATGATACCATACAGTGGCTGGTGTTGCTGATAGTCCTACACTATTTAGCATTCAGGGATAAGGGGGGTCTGACTTGGATAGCCACCCTGACACCTACCCCAGACAATAGGGATGAGGCCCCAGAACCTGACATGGCCCCAGAGACGAGGGATGCTGCCACAGAGCCTGACATTGCCCCAGAGACTAGGGACACCATCCCAGAACCTGACATTGCCCCAGACACTAGGGATGCTGCTACAGAGTCTGACCCGGCCCCACAACCCACCTCAGAAACAACCCACCCGGATTGGGTGGGGGTCCTGGTGAAGGAGATACGTGAGATGGGCCAAGTGCTGAAAGAATACACTTGCCCAGCTGGTGAGAAACCCTTCCCCTACCCCAAAGAGAGAGAGTCTAATGGGGCAACAGGGGAACCCAGGGATGTTACAACTGCTCAGACTCCAGTCAGACCAGAAGGGCAGCCACAGCCAGCAGCAGTCGCCCCTGTGGAAAAGAGGAAGACTTAGGTCAAACCAGAGCAGCCAGTGAGTAATGATGGGGAGGCAGGGCCCTCTCAACCAGTAGGGAGGCCAAGGATTGAAATCACTACCGAGTCTCTGGGGTATGACAGTCTCCATAATCTATGAAAAGACATTGTGAGACGGAGTTGTGAGCCTTTTACAACCTAGTTACTTCAGGTCTGGGACCTTATGGGTATGGGCGTGCAGCTGGATAGTGTTGAGGCAAGGCAGTTGGGACCCTTGACCCATGACTCGGGGGTTGATCAGGTATTCGGAAGAGACGACGGGCCCCTGTCTCTCTGGGAACGGCTTTTAATAAGTGTAAGAGAGAGGTTTGTCAACAAGGAGAGAATGCAGGAGTATCATCATAGAAAACCATGGAAGACTCTTGCGGAGGGAATCCAACAGCTGAGGGAGGTGGCAGTATTGGAGGTACTCTTTGGGAGGGATGGACAACATAATAATGACCCCGACAAGGTCAAGTGTACAGGGCAAATGTTGTGGAACCTGGCAAAGCTAGGGCCCTCCCAATACACCATCTTCATTGCAACAATTAATGCTGATGACAACCGAGAGACAGTGGGTTCCATAGCCACCAAACTCAGGAATTATGATAGTATGATCAGTGGCCCAATGCAGGCTCAGGTCTCCGCTGTGGTCAAAGACCTCAGAGAGGAGATGATGAGGGAGGTGAGGGAGGAGATGAGGTTGATGAGTGCGGCACCAGTGCGAGTCACAAGCCCCAAAGTCAGAGCTCAGTGCCCCCCAGCCAGGGAGAGAGAGTACACCCCACGATCTGAGCTGTGGTTCTTCCTGTGTGACCACGGGGAAGACATGAGGAAGTGGGATAGGAAACCCACTGCTACCTTGGCAGCACGGGTACAGCAACTCAAGGAGGGAAATACTAACCGAGGCGGGGGGTCTACTAAAGTGAAGGTAACCTCAGCCTCCTGTGACCAAGATGCCAGATATTACAGAAGAAAGGACGATCTGTTAGATCCCCTCGAGGGGACCTCTACTATGTATGCCCAGGAAAGAAATGATAACCAGGGCTAGAGGGGCCCTGCCTCTAGCCAGGAAGAGGCATGGGAAAACCGGGTCTTTTGGACAGTGTGAATCCGATGGCCTGGCACATCAGAGCCACAAAAATATGAAGCGTTAGTTGATACTGGTGCGCAGTGTACCTTAATACCATTGGGACATGTGGGGGCAGAACCTGTTTCTATTGCCGGGGTGACAGGGGGATCGCAGCAATTAACCTTGTTGGAAGCCGAGGGGAGCCTGACCGGGAAGGAGTGGCAGAAACACCCCATTGTGACTGGTCGAGAGGCCCCGTGTATTCTGGGCATAGACTTCCTCCGGAATGGCTATTACAAAGACCCAAAGGGACTCAGGTGGGCTTTCGGAATAG